>OZ010750.1:8863932-9463932 GCA_963932245.1 Tachinus rufipes
TCTCCAGGCTCACCACGCTGTCATACAGGACGTTCCACAGCGTGGGTCCCTTGAAGCACACCTCCCAACAGCTTTTAACTCTTTCCTCTGCCCTTTCTTGCCTAGCAACAGGTATCTGCTGATTAAATTTAGCAGGTAGCCTGGTACCCCCCTGCTTTCTAGCGCCCCCAAAATCCTGCCCTAGTTGGCAGTGTTGAAGGCGTTCATCACGTCCAAGGTGATTAACACGCCTGTCTGTGCGACTAGCTGAAACGCTTTGCAGCAACTACAGGGTTAAAAAGTTTTTCCTAATACCGTACTGACGCTCGCAGAGAGACGAGTAACCTTTGAGCACCTCTGAAAGCTTTTCTTCTACCAGATGTTTGAAAATTCCCCCTCCCCCCCTCTACGTCCAGGAGGCATATTGGACAATACGCTCTAGCCCCCATACCCCCTTCACCTTATTCAGCAAAACCAGGTTTGCCCTCTTCCACACTTCCGAAAAACTTCCTTCGACCAGGCACCGATTATAGACTCCTAGCCAGGCTTCAAGGCACCGTCCAATTAGGGCTTTGACGAGTTCCGTAGGAAACCCGTCAGACCCCGGTGCCTTTTCCGGTCTAATCTTTGCCTTGGCTTCCAAAAGCTCTCTTTCCGTAAAGAGTCGGACGCCCTCAGTCTCTACTGGCCACTTCTTAAAAACCCTCCTCACCTGCGCTAGAAAAAGCTCCATTACCACCCCCTACGGACCTTTCACTTTACTTGGCCCAATCTTTAAATAAAAGTACCAAGCCAATTTAAAGAAAACCTTAACTTTAGAGCTGGCAAAAATCTTATCTATTCTATAAAAAGTACTTCATAGCTTTGGAGGATGGCCACAAGCAGAAAAGATCCTTAAGTGATAATGACTCATTCCTAGGATGGTTACAAAGAGTTGGGCGTCGTGCCGGTGTTATGGAGTTTGCGTGTTCTAATAAACCTTCTGGAATGAGACCTCTTTGTATTAAAACTAAAAAAAAAAAAACGGTTAAAAACATAACTAATTACGATCACCCTGCAGCGTAGTGGGTCTGTAAAATAACTACTTGCGTGTTTGTGCCGTTTGTGAAAACTTTAAAAAAAAGATAAAGAGAACTTAGTGGCTGAAGTATAGATACGTTTCTAGAGATCGGCAACACCTTACTTTAGCCTGAGTTACTACTTAAAGAGAAGACAAGACTAACTCATCTCAATAAATTGTCTGCATTGTCTAGTCAGATGGTCGACAGGTTAAGTTCTTAGTTGCGGCGGGATGCGCAGCAAGCATACACTGTAGTCTAGTGTTTTGGCACTCTATTTACAAATCAAACTAGTTTAAATGCGTCTAAAGATACCCCAACTAATCCGTCTAAGGCAATAACTTTATAGACTGAAATTAGCAGACACCAAATCAATGGAGCAGAATGTTGCTGGACGGCAAAGCAGATACTTCAAATGTTAGACAAACCCTCCACAGTGTGCGTCAAAAGCAAGCCAAATGCCAAAACGTTCTAAACCTTCTAGCAAAAGAACAACTTCGGTACAAAATGAGCAAAAAAAAAGGTTGCGTTTTTCTACATCTATACTTTTATCTAAACAACTTAAAAAAGTAAAAAAATATCTAAAGCATTCCATCTATAAAAAATGCAAGAAAAACTACAAAAAGGTTTCCTTCTAGCCTCTTAGTCTCCTAGCCTACCCTTTAAGCAAAACTACCAAAGAACAAGCTGAGCTTACAGAGAGAGACATTAAGAAAATAGTTACATGCAAGAGAATTTTTTAAGTGAAATTAAGGATTTGACTTCAAAAGTTGAATCGTCTTCCAAACCGTTTAAAGAAACAAGCCAAAAACCTTTGTTCTGGGAAAAGAAAAGGAAAACGTACAAAAACAAGTAAGCTACACGTCCTTCAAACCCACCATTAAAGTTGCACAAAAAGTGGAACGGCAAAAAAAGCTCGTGTTCTACCCGGAAAAGAAATGCATCACTCTCTAGAATCACCCAAAAGACACGTCTCATTAACATAATTCAATGTAACCTGCATCACTGTTAAGCAACTGTGGCAACACTATTTTGCAAACAAAAAATTATGCAGAATGGGATTGTGTGTTAATACCATAGCTAGTCTTATACGTAACAACCGTTGAGAGCACGTTGTGCACTGGCAATTTAAACTTTAGGGTTGCACAATAAACGCAATATAAAGTTCAGGCCTTGAAGTTGTATGCAGTGTACATCACACCAGTAAAATGCAATTATAAACACGGGTGTGTGCAGACTTCTTACAAAAACTAGTTTTATTGGTCTTGTTTTATTCTAGACAGAAATTCTATATTTTCTAACTCTGTTGTATTTATTAATAATATGCAGATTAAATTTATAGACAAACGCTCAATACCAGGCGTTGAAACAAAAAAAGGAAATACTTGAAGCAAAACTAAACTTAAAAGTAAAAATTTAAAAAAAAATTAAAAAGAAAAAAATTCTTCTTTGCAGAGAAGTGATGCGGTTGCATAGAATATTAGCGTTATATTGTTAAACTAAACAATGACAAACGGGGCTGAAAATGAAAAATAACAGAGAAGCAAATCCAAAAATTCTCTTAAAAGGTACAGAATGAACTGGAAAAAATGTCCAACCTGAACGTTAACTGGCCTGAAAAGCAAAGCATTTATTTTTCAGAAAAAAAGCAACTGTAAATCCAAACAGAGCTTTTACTGGTGGTCTAAGCATTTAACCACGCTAAAAAAAGAATGCAACTGCACGAACAAGAATAAAACTCAGGCCAACAGGAAGAAAATTGAATAGCAGCAAAAGAATCAACTGTGCAAAATCCTTGAGGATAAGACAGCGGAGTTTAAGAAAATAATAATGTCGGCAAAAAAGGAGACTTAGAAAAAGCTGTTAGATAAAGTGGAGAACGACGGACAAGTTCAGCCGTGGAGTCAGTGTCTAGCTTGGAAATAAAAGGCAAACCACCCGTTGGTAAGATAACCAGCAGTCATGGAGGAAGAGGTGACTGCACTCTTTACCTTGCAGGACAAAAAGCGTCCGCAAATACCTCCCAAGACTGCAAGAAAAGTGGTAAAGGCCGCACTTAATATCATCTTAAATGTAATAAACTAGGAGTTTCAAAATGGTAGGTTTTCCAAGGTATAGAAGCAATCAAAACTGGTGCTGTTTGAGAAACAGCAAAAATGAATAAACAAAGCTCTAAAGTATAGGCCAATCTGCTTAATGAATAAAATATACGAACAACTAATTGAGAATAAATTAAAAGAGAACTTGGAAAGTTATATATCCGACAGCCAGATTGGGTTTCGGAAAAGAAGGTCCACCATAGGTCATGAAAAAGTTGATGGAGAAAAATGTGTATGTTTACCACGGTCGACATCAAAAACGTCTTTGGTACTGTTCCGTGAGACGAGGTGGTACAAGCATAAGGGAGTAAATAAAAGGCTCATCAAACTAATGCAAAGCTACCTCTATAGCAGAGAACTGGTGATAAGAAGAATAGGAAAAAAATGCTGATCACTTGCAACGTGCCACAAGGCTAGATCCTGGGTTCTTTACTGTGGATCATATACTACAATAGCGTACTGAGAAAACTACGCTGCTGTGCTTTTCAGACGGCACTGGCATTATTACAACAGCAAAAGAGAAAGAGGAACTGATCATGGTTGACTAACAGAACTGTAGAGAAGATCAAAGTCAAAATCGAAAAGCTAGGGCTGGAGATTGCTGCTTGAGGATAGTTGACGGAAACCATCTTTATAAAAGATTTAGTCATGCCAATTCATTTACAGGCCAAACTGAGAGAAAAGGAATACAAAATAAATTAGCTCACTAAGAAGGGACTAAAAAAAACAACCAAAATAAAAAGAAGTATGGAACCAAGATAGCAGAAAAGCGGATGTTTTAGAACGTATCTCAAGAAACTCTACCGTACAGACGGCGACTAATATGCAACTTGCAAAATAGAGGACAGCCCAGAACAACGTTCTACGCCTATCGCAGATGGGCCGCGGTTGAGTACATACTGATGGGTAAAGCGATGTGGCTCCGAATAAAAGAATTTGCTAAAGAAGTGGTCTCCACAAACAGTTTAACGTTTTTTTAATAGGGGGCATTGCGTTACCACCTCCAATACATTACTAAATATAAACGGTTTAATAGTTTTGTGGTTTTATGTAAATTGTCTTAAAAAATCTCCAGAGCTTTGCAAAACAGAAAAGTTCTAATATTAGCAATTCACGGTGCAAATGGGCTTCAATATAATATCAAGGAAAAGGCCGAAGCATTTGCTGACAGCCTGGAACTGCAATGCTTTCCTCTTTTTGACAGGGACACTGATCTGGAGCACATCGATAGGGTTCATCGAAAGGTCAGGGGCTTCTTACGTAATGTCAACGCTGATCCACCGCTGAACAGCGTTAGAAAAAAATTATCTAGACTTAAATCCCGATCCGCGCCAGGACCAGACGGTATTGCAAACAAAGCTTTGAAAACTTTCTCTCACAAAGCAGTAATGGCTCTGACCAATATTGCTAATGCTATACTACGTACAGGGCACTTTTTTGGAAAGGCTTGCACGTAATTAGCGTCTCAAAACCTGGGAAAGACCAATTGTTTTCTCAAAACTATCAGTCTCCTATGCACCTTGAGCAAGGTCATAGAAAGAGTAATTCTGGATATTATCCAAAAACACGCCGAGGCTAACTCTCTTCTACTCGACCATCAACTAAATCAAGTGACCAAACACATTATTGAAGGCTTTAGACTAAAAAGCCCACAAGGGTGGTCTTTTTTGACGTAGAAAAAGTCTTCGATAAGGTTTGGCACAAAGGTTTGCTACTCAAACTGTATAGACAAAGGTTTCCACTGCGTCTATTAAAGCTTATAGAGTCTTACCTAAATAGGAGAACTCTATCAGTCAAACTCTAGAACTATCTATCCACCACTTGGCGGATTGAGTCTGGGGTACCTCAAAGCTCTTTTCTATCGCCTTTGCTATTTAACCGTTTCATCGCTGACATGCCATCGGGCAGGAAGCACGGGGTTAAAATGGCTCAATACGCCAATAATGCGGCATTAATGTACAGCTCCAGGTTACCGATAGTGATCACCATCCAACTCCAAAAGACCACCGACAATTTTGAAAAGTAGCTCAAAGACTGGCAAATTGGGATCAATCCGGGAAAGAACAAAGCTGTCCTTTTCAACAGGGAACGTCACAAACCCCATAGAAAGGTACATCTTGTCAAAACTCGAATCTCATGGTCGAGCACTGCTAAATACCTGGGCATTACCTTCGACAAAGGCCTTACCTACAAGCTATCCTAGACAAAGCAAAGATGGCGAAAAATTGTCTCGTCCCGATGTTAAGACGGCACAGCGGGTTGTCAACCCAAAACAAGCTTAGGATCTTCACGAGCATCATTAGCTGCAAATACACACCTCAAACGTCTTGAAGCATTTTAAAATTTGACCCAGCGTTGGATTGTCGGAGCCACTTGGTTCGTTAAGAACAAAAAAATTTGTAATGACCTAAGGATACCACCGCTGCGACAGTATTTGGAAGCTTTGGCAACAAAGAAGACACCCCATCAATTTCTTCACTGCCTATAGGGCTACTCATCCAACTTCTTCCCAACTCCATCTAACCAAAGAAACCAAAGGAAGGCATGTGCTGAAAGGAATAAACTTTCGCACAGTTAAAAAAAAAGTAAATTGTCTCTTCGACTAGAGAGATGCTAGGCACACTGATGATGGGTGCATACCCTGAGACACTAGTGTATATGACTCACACTGAACGGAAAAGCAATTTACATAAAATAAATCGTTTATTAAATTTAAATAATCTATTTTTATTTCTAAAATACAATTTATTAAAATAAGGTTTTAAAAGATTTAAACTGAATCATTTTATTTTATTCTTCAAGTTGAAAACTAAGAATAGTTTGATAAAACTGGCATCGATATTTTCATTAGTGTGAATATTGAAAATAATCGAATATCCTTACGTGCCGAGGTCACAACACATCTCACGGAGATAATAGACGGGTAACATATTGGGCTGCAAGGATATTGGCACTTCCCACCAAATGGTCTACGGTTTACAGTGAAACAAATATGAAGCTAATAGAAACGGTCACATTACGTCTAAGGACAAAATCATTTCAATATCTCTGTATTATTACAACTTCAAACTCTGAATAGTTTTTTTTGAAATATATAAAACTATTATATGCATGCATTTTTATTATTCAATAATTTAGGTTATTATTTTATAGACGAATTGAAAATCAATATGCAAAGGAGGAATATACATGCATATATAGATAGAACGTGATGCTACTTCCAATTGCTCTCTTACGGATTTGCATTGATAAAGTTTTATTATTTATAAATTATTATAATGCATCTCACTAACTGTAAATTATTACTTATATTTCTTAATTTAATTAAAATTCTGTTATTATCATATAAATAATAAAAGTTTAATTATTAGACTATTAAGAATGCTTTATATTTTAAAACATTAAAGTTAGCAAGGGATATGTTTAGTGAAGTATATCTAGTTGAAGCAGCTTTTGATACAAATCTATACACAGTGTGAAATGATACGTTTACAATATCGACGCTGGACGTTATTGCAGCATTTTCCCAATTTCATCATTGGATATCTGTAGATCTACATATGCTATCACAGCAGAAGTAGATAGGACAGTGTTGCCAGCTTTGTTTATTTTAATATTGTTTGCGAAATTTGATGAACGTAAACGGTAATCCTAGATTAGTAATTTAATATAAAATAAATATTAAAAAAAACGTTAAATATTGATTTATAATACCACAATGATCGGTAAATTTATTGCTGCTCAAATAATGGCGTTGTGCGGTACGCGGTTTTTTTATTATTATTTTTTATTCAACACAGTTAAGTACAATACGAGAATATATTATATTATTATAGGCCTAAAGGGTATAATTAAAAGCCACAAATTAACTATACTGATTATTAAAACGCGCCCCTATAGCCCATGAATTTTTACAACACCTGGCTGTCAGGTTACATAATAAATGCCATTATAAGATAATCTCATATGATATTAACACGTGTAATTTTCTAAATAGTTTGATGACTTTATATTATGATACAAAATTGATATAAATCGAACTTAATGCATCTGGGAGTTCTTCTAATTAAAAAATCATTTAATACATTTTTAAAATTACTCGAGAATCCACTTTGTATAAAAGCTAAACCGGGTAGAGATTAAAGACATACACTTTAAGTTCTATTGATTTTTAAATATTAATATGTAAGTGAGTTAAGAAATGAGTAATAAGATTAAATTAGCTGAAACTACATTCAAAAAAATGCCATTTCTCAGTCAATTGATGAGAATCTAAGCTACGCTATAATAAAATATTTTATGTGTATAAGAAGAATAAATAGAATAAACCATTAATAATGGTTGAAACTATTTTTAGACATCTTAAGTTTCACTTCAGTTTAAAATATGGAGGACATATTTCTCACTTTTTCTGCAAACTGAGCGTTTTATATTTATTTAATTGTTACTTGCACAATCAATTTATTTTTTATTTAATAATTAAACTTTCTTATATTATTACTCATGTTTTGTTTCTTTCTTAGTAGGTAAATAAATTATTTTCTAATGTGTAATATTAATAAGGCGTGTAAAAGCCTTGAGAAATACTGAATTTAGAAGTTTATTCCATGTTGATGTTCTTAGCAAGCCTTGTACGAGTAAATATTTGTTGATGGCAATATGTCTTGTATTTTGTTTGAACAATAATCATTGAAATATCTATAAACATGCAAAGATCTGCAACATTACGCCTGTGTTGTAAAGTATCTAAGTCATTAGTCAATTTTAGATCAAAAATTACCCAAACAGTTTAGAACTTAAACACTTTTTTCAAAAAACACCCAAATAAGAAATGGACTTGGAAAAGTCCAGACAACACGACAAAAAATAAAATAGACTACGTCCTAGCAAATGACAAACGCATTTGTTTGGACGTATCAGTCTTAAACCAGTTTGACAAAGGAAGTGACCACAGAATAGTAAGATCCAAAATACCACTCAACGTCCAGCTAGAGAGGAAGCAACAAATAGAAAAAAGAATTCGACCCATTATGTCAGAATTGAAAATCAGCAAAAAAGCTACAGAGGTTGGAACTGAATTTGTTAACAACAAAAATTATTACAAGCATCAGAACAGCGGTGAAAAAGTCTGTGCACCACAGAAAACACAAAACGACAAAATTAGCAAGAAAACGAAAGTACTGATCAAGGAACGGAAAACAAGTTTCTCCGAAATATGCAACTTTAAACAAAAATATCAAAAAGACTGCAGAGAATTTAACACAACACAAATCCATGAAGCTATTCAAAACAACACCAACATAAGAGCTTTGCGCGCTAGAAGAAAAATAAAACAAGATTTTACGTAAACTTATATATCCAAGTAGTTCAATCCAAAGATCAGCAGATAGGATCAAAACATTTAGTACTAAATGTAGGATCTAAAGAACTTCAAGAAATTGATAAAGCAAAACTAAGAGCAGCATTACATCATTTGAAAAACAACAAAACACCAAGCAAAAATCAAATAACTAGCAAAATGCTGAAAAGTAGAGGAGAAGCCCAGAAAAATGCAATCCTGATACTTTTAAACAAATGCCTTGAAGAGTGCAAAATTCTTGACTCATGGCAAAACGCAAAGGTAATTTTTCTTTATAAGAAAAGAGATAATACAAATTTGGAGAACTACAGACCAATCAGTCTACTGTTTATTTTTTATAAGTTACCAACCAAAATAAAACAAATCGACTAACTAAAAAAATCGACTTTTATCAACCGGCTGAACAAGCAGATTTCAGGCGATGCTACAGCACGACCGACTACATTCAAACATTGCGTATACTGATCGAGAAATGTACAATATTTACCTCTACATTGCATTTGTGAACTATCAGAAAGCTTTTGATTTCATCAAAACATGGGCAATACTCCAATCAATGGACAATGCCCAAATTAACTCCAGGTATGCAAACTTGCTTAAATACATCAAAAAACACTCAACCTTACACGTCAAAATAGGAAAAGATTAGACAATGAAAAAAGTACTCATCAAAAAAAGCGTCAAGACGACACCATCTTGCCAAAATTCACTTTAGCGCTGGAAGACGTGTTCTAAAAAGGAGAAAAAGGGAGTAAGCATCGATGGTAACAGCCTAAATTACCTATGCTTTGCCGATGATACTGTTCTCATTGCCAATGACTCAGAAAAAAATGCTACGCAAACTCGACAAAGGCTCACAAACTGTGGGTGCAAATAAACATGCATAAAATCATAAGTCCAAGTAACAAAATGGTCACCATCAAGAATCACACCCTAGAAAAAATCAAGAAGTATATATACTTGGAGCATAGCATCAAATTAGGTAAGGCCAACTAAACAACAGAGATCACAAGGCGCATCGGATTGACATGAGCAGCTATTGGCAAACTAGGAAACATCCTACAAAAACCTAAAATACCAATAAACTTAAAAAAGAAAGTGTATAATACATGTATCTTACCTGTCACTACATACGGACTAAAAACTATGGCCATCACAAGGAACAGCGCAAATAGACTTTTAGTTTGCCAACGAGCAATAAAGCACGCAATGTTAGGATTAAACTTATGAGATAAAATCCTGAATGAGGAAATAAGGCAAAGAACTGGAATCACAGATGTCATAAAACGAATGGCACATCTTAAATGGCAATGGGCGGAACACGTAGCAAAAGAAAATGGCAAATGGTCCAAGACAATATTACAGTGGAGATCTAGAGTATCTAAGAGAAACTTTGGCCGCCCCTAAATAAAATGAAAGGACAACATATAGAGGCACGCGGGCAGAATCTGGATACTGACTCCCTAACAAAGATCAACATGGAAGCATATAAAAAAGGCTTATGTTCAGAGGTGGACAAAATCAGACTAAAGAAGAAAACTCCCTGTAACACCCTATCAGCTGCAAAGATGCACCACTTGAGGTGGCGGCTCCGGCTAGCTGTCGGCGGGGCTTGGGTCTTACGAAAGGACGGGTAAGGTTTATTATATAATAATAAGGGCGCCAGGTCGTGCACTATCAGCTTTATTATAGTATCCGTGTCAGCATAAGTACATGTATATTGTATATTACAAGTTATACTATAACGTCTTCCGCACTCGCGTCAAAGACCGGTTTTGCCAAACGGATTTAATTTGCATATTTGCGATACATAAAAAACTTTCTCGAGAACGACCAGATTTATACTAAAGTGGCTCGGAAGATTCCCAAAAACCTGCCTCACCAGATTGATTAAGACCAAGACAACATCAATGTTTTAATAAAAATATATTTTTTAAATTATTTACCAATTTCTTATAATGTTTCACTTTTTTGAACACCCTGTATAGACTACCACAGTTTATAAACTACTCTTTTTCATTTCCTTTTAATTTATATTTCATATCCATCTTAAAATAAATGTAATAAATAAACGAAAAACAAAAAAATAGTTGAAATAATAACTGCTGTGGTTGAACAAATATAGAAATTTTTATAGTGCACGTTGTGCAACTCACTGTGTGCGGATAGTAGATCAGAAATAATAGCTTCATAAAATTCTTTCTACTATTTAAAAACTTTGTTTTTTTAAATAACAATAATATAAAGTTGTATAAAAGTATAAAAAAAGAAATAATCATAGGGTTAGTGTTATCCTGACACATGTAATATCCTCTATCCATTTGTTGCACGCTGCTGACGTGTAGAAGCCATGTCATGTCTGCCATATTTGTTGATATAGTTTTTGACAAAACGTAAGATTACACCAAAGAAATATAGCAAGTAATTGAAAACAACAAAAACATAAAAATCTCAAAAACAGCATAAAGAAATGGAAAACTGAAATACACTAGAAAATTGACAAAAATGGAAACACGCACCACAACAAATTCAAAATTACGTCAATAATTCAAGAATACTACAAAGAACTCTACTCCGCACCTAAACTAAATTCTGCTCAGGAACACACCACAAATATAAGAAACGTAAGATTGGAAGACATATCCAAAATATCTATCCGGCAGAGCCGCAAAGCTAGACAAAGTTACCACGGAAATAATGAGACTCGGAAACAATGCTACTTTAAAAACTATAGCTACTCTGCTACACAAATGCCTGCAATATAACAAGATCCCAGACCAATGGCACGATGCAAAAGTCATCACCCTTTACAAAAAAGGAGATAAAAAGCAAATAAACAATTACCGACCCATAAGCCTACTGCCACATATCTATAAGCTCTTCACAAAAATAGTAAACAGGCTCACAACTAAGCTAGATGCATATCAAACAAAAGAGCAAACTGGTAGCAATGTTCATAGCAATAGATCACGCCTGAGTTGACTTACGTTACACAACTCTCCTTAAATATGTATATGCAAACGCCACCTTTCAGGTAAAGATAGAGAAAGACATGACCACGGACAAAATACCCAAATAAAAAGAGGCGTCCGGCAAGGCAACACCATCTCTTTAAAACTTTTCACCTTGACCATGAAAGATATGTTCAAAACCTTACCTTGAGAGAACAAAGGGATCAACATAGATACTTAAGCTACTTAAAGTTTGTGGACAATATAGTGAAAAACTAAAAACAACGTCATCGGAAGTCGGCCTGAAATTGAATCCCGAGAAAACAAAGTTTATGAGCCCGGATAAGACAAACACTATATCTCTTGAAGGAGAAGTTATCGGAAAAGTAGAAAAGTATGTGTATATAAGCCACCTAATCAAACTCGGTAAAGCAAACCAAAACACCAAACTTACAAGACATGGGCGGCATTCGGAAAGCTAAACTTAATTCTGAAAAATCCCGAGGTTCTTATAAATCTAAAAAGGTAAGTTCATGGCATGTATATCTTTTTCGTGATGTCATATGGTTTAGAGACTATGGCACTGACAATCAAAAGTGCCAATAAATTGCGAGTCACACAGCGAGCAATAAAACGCGTAATGCTAGAACTAAGCCTAAGCGAAAAGATATAAAATGTGGAAATAAGGCAAAAAACGCAAAAGTACGCAATGTGATCAAAAACGTAGCTGCAGCAAAATGGAGATGGGCAGGTCACGTCGCTAGGCAACAGGCTACCAGATGGGCAAAATTATTAATGCAATAAAGGCCAAGAACGCATAAAAAGAGCATAAAACGGCCGCAGATGAGATAGTTGGATGACATCTATCAGCAGGCAAAAAGACACTGGGTATAGCTGGCACAAGATATAAAGTCGTAAAAACTTGAACTAAGAAAAGCCTACGTCCAGGAGTGGACAAAGAAAGGCTGCTAAAGAAGAAGAAGAAGAAAAGTTTTTAAAAAGTATGAAATATAAAAGATGCTATCATCTGCAAAACTATGAATAGGATTTTTAGTTATTTGAAGAAGTTTATTAAAAATAAAATTGGCCAAAGAGCAGAATCTTGAAGAACACCAGCATTTATATTTTTGGAGTCAGAGTTAAAACCATTAATTTTAACTATAAGTTTTTTATTGTCAACAAAACTAATAATGAGCTTTGCAGTTTTTTTATCAAGACCTATACAATGGAGCTTGTTGACAAGATTAAGATGCCATACCATATCAAACGCTTTTGAAATATTTATAAAGTTATTGCAAAATTTTATTTTTGTTTGTATAAGGTAAAATTTGAACTTAAGTCTAACATAAGTCAAAAGATCAGTTGTTGATCGTTTTTATCAAAATCCATATTTAGTATCTGAGATAAAATTATTTTGCTCTAAAAACTTGACAATGTAAAAAAATAATATATTTTTAAGTTTTTTTGACAGATTGGACAATAAAGCAATTGGTCTATAATTTGAAGAATTCGATGTGTCTCCCTGTCTATGTATAGGTTGAACATTTGCAATTTTTCAACAATTTGGAAATGTTTTATTTTTGTATAGTAAGGCAAATATTTTGGTCAAATTGGGAGTTAATTAATCAGACATTTTTTAAACTCAAATTTACAAAACATTATTTTAAACGATTTTTCGATTTGCCTGACCATGGCAACTTCTGTCTTTTTATTAAGAGTGTTGAAAATTGACATCTGCGCATCAGCAGACTGTACATGTTTCTTATCCAACATTTGTTTTACAGCAAACAAGTTAAAAGTTAGTTTTAGTACAAACATTTTTCAATGTTAGTTGATTTAAGTTTTTGAACTGCCCTGGTCAAATGCCTTTTGGTAGTCCAAATGTAAATATATATTATATAGTATATTAAACTCGTTGCTTTTCTTGAAGAGAGTTCTGAGTGTCTGTTTGTGGTTAGTGGTGCTGTATTCCTTTTAAAAAATCCAGCTTTTTTGACTGGTTGATGAAAGTCCAGTTTTTGTGTCAGACTATTAGTGACAATTTTAGTTTAAGTTTGTACAGGTTCAATAATAAGCTTATTGGGCGTTAGTTTTCTATGTTGTGTCTGTCTCTTTTTTATGTTTTGTATAGTTTCTGCGTTTTGCCATGTACTGAGAATTGGCTTTTCCTTTATACATTTATTTAGTAGGATTCGGACAGTTTTTTGTAGACTTTTTTTTCATATTTTGAGCAGTCGTTATCTGGTTTTTGCCTGTGCTATTCTTGTTTTTCAATTGGTTTAGAGCTGCTTTTAGTTTTTTTTTAAATCAATTTCTGAGATATCTTCTGATTCAATATTTTGGGTGGTAAAGCAAAGCTGTAAAGAATTCTGTAGAATTTTGGAAGCACTTACTTGATTTTTTCCTGATTTTTAGTCAGTGTGTTTTGTATATTTTTTAGTGCTAATATGTTTGTTTTTCTTTGGGCCTATTTAGATCTCAGCACCTTCATGTTTTTGTTGGCCTTAATGGTATGTACAAGGTGCGGCAGGAAAACTTGCTGATTTGAATTGGGCGCCAATAAGCAAGACATGGTCAGAAAGAGGTATGGAAGGTCTTGTTTGAAAGAGGTGATTTTGATGTTTTGTTACCGCTTAGGCCAGTTGTTGTCATGCGTTGGACAAAAGAAGAGCGTGCGTTTGCCGTCGAGGCCTTTTTTCTAATAGCCGTTTGGTAGTCGCCACCCAACGTGCCTTCCAAACTTGGTTCAATATTCATCTTACGGGTCCCGTTCCTGGCCGGCAATCAATTATTTTGTGGGTAGATGCATTCAGAGAAAGTGGCAATGTAGCAAAAAAAAAGGTCTGAAAGTCAAAGGATTTCCAAAACCCCAGAAAACGTCAAGAGGATGAGGATGTCGTTTTTGCACTTTCTTTGGCGTTCAGCGCGTAAACAGGCAGGTGCTCTGGGGATTTCTGATTGCAGTGTGAGACAAATTCTTTACCACAAACTCAAGATTTACCCCAACAAATTTGCTGTGGTGCAAGAGCTCAGTGAACGCAATTTTGTTTTTCCCCAAACTGCATGTAAATTTTCACCTTTCCGGTTGCGTAAACAAACAAAACATGCGTTATTGGAGTGGTGCTAATCCCTGTAGACTTCTTGAGAAGCCACTTCATCGTAAACGTGTTACTATGTGGTGTGCATTGTCAAAAGGTGCGATAATTGGGCTTTACTTTTTTAAGAAAAAAAAAACATTCTGTTACTGTAAATGCAGTTTGCTGCAGAGAAATGATTGAGGCATTTTTTCTCCCAAAACTTAAAGAAATGGAACTTGAGGACGTATGGTTCTAGCAGGACGGAGCCACGGCACACAAAGCAAGAATTTTAATGGAACTTTTGAGGGAACTCTTTCACAAGCGTCTAATCTCCTTGAGGAGTAACAGTGTGGCCGGCGCGCTCCCCTGATTTGGTTTCCTGTGACTTCTTTTTATGGAGATATCTTAAAATCATTGTTTACAATGTTAAACCACAGACCTTGCAACACCTGAAAAACAACATTCGCCAAGCCATTGCCAACATTCCTGTCGATATGCTCGAAAAAGTAAAGCAAAACTTTAAAAAGCGGGTGAATCAGTGTATCACTAATGAGAGCCGCCATTTTTCCGATGTCATTTTTAAAACCACTTGAAACAAAAATTCATGACGTGTACAATACAATAAAAAAAAAATTAAATCGATATATGAAATACTTTTTCTTTTATTGACCTTTCAAATCAGCAAGTTTCCCTGCCGCACCCTGCATGATAAATTTTAAGTTGTATTCTAATCTTAACGTTCAAATATTATATGTAGCAATCTTTATTTCATTGGAGTTCCGTTTATATATCAAGTCTTTGCCTCCCCTAGAATCCGCGACAGCTACTGTTGGTGCAGTGCAAGATTATGAGTGCGTGACTCTACTTGCCTGTGGTATTAGTATTTTAGAACTTGACATGTTTAATTTGGAAAGTATGATAGCTATAGTCTTCCACGCTGACTAAGCAAGTTGGAAGATGGTTTAAGATAGGATATAGGAAGAGTTAAAAAGATGAAGATGAATTTCAGGTTTAGACCAAAAAGCTACTTAAAATAAATAAAGTAAAGAAGATTATAACTGAGCAAAGAAGCAAATCAAACATAGAAAAGTGAATTACTTATCAAGCGTAGATTTTGCGTCTAATAAATAAAAAATAACATATTTAAATACCAATAATTATTTTTAAATATTCTATCCTATAACGACACTATTGATTTAAATAAACTAAGTACGCACATACATATATTAAAATTACACATTGTGTTACAGGAAAAACATTATTATAGCGTTGTAATTTTAACCGTAAGCGTACCTGTAACAAAAACAATTTTGTTATTGCATTTACACTGCATATTAAAGTATTATTTTATTGGAATATATTTCTCAAATGCAATCGATTTTTATAATGACTATTTAATTATTGTCAGGTAATTAATGATTTTTTTTTATTATATTATAATCATGACAATATAAAATAGGTGAAGGATCCGAGACAACTTGCGTGAGTATTATTATACTCTTCCATTATTAAAATGTATATCAATTTCAATAAATATGTTTTTAAATAGAATTTTGATTATAAAAAGGGGATTGCGTGACTAGAATCATTTGGCTAAATAATAAAACTTGTATAGATAATATAATTTAGAAGGTTGTTTGGTTTGCTAAATATACCTACACACAAACTAAATGTGTTGTTGCTTATTTGCTTAATTCCAGTTGAAAAGTTGATTTTCTTTTTGTGCATTTCCAGTTGGCAGATTTACTAAAGCGACGTGATATGGAGGCATGTTTTTAGCGGCTTTAATTTTCCTTTGGCTTAGTACGAGGTGGTATTATGTATCGGATAGTTGGAACAGTAGAGTACCATAAAGTTGCGCCCTGATGTACTGTTAAATACTCCTAGATGGAAGTGGAAACATAACCACCGCTCATGTTACTCCTAACCCCTTTTGAAGCGTAAGATTATAGACTAATAATTGTCAAGGAATAGGAATAAAAACTCTTATATTTGTAGCTAGGATTATCCTTAGATTATAACTACACAAAACAACTTTAATCAATATTTTCATGGTGGAGGAGCCGGGTAATACACATATTGAAGCATAACGAGATATTTTAATCATTTTTTGTAAATATTTAAGAAAATATAAATTGTATTATCATGAGAAATGGTTTCGTTTACGGTTGGGCTTTTCGGGCAGAATCATTTCTTTCATATTTTAATGTGAAATTGTTGTGTTTGGGGGTGACAATTTCCGTTCTGGTGGATTTAGTTTCTGAGAAGAAATAAAAAAAGTCGATTTAATGCGACCTTTGGGCTGGTACATACAACGCAGTGCTTGTCATAATAACTTTACACCCATTCCATTGCGTTTAAACATTATTTATTTCAGACAACCCTCCGGTCGAGGATTAGGGTGGCATTATAGTAGGGAAATAGATCTTCGGTCCTGCAAACCACCGCCGAAACTTCTAATACCACTCAATGCTAACTGACTGGTTTCCTCCGTGGATATCGATGTATTGGCAAATAATAATTAACAAAATCAACGTGTTCTTCGATAAATCGTAACACTCACCTCACATTCAAAGCTGTTAGGGTTAGATGTAAAATACGATGGAAGGGGTGCATACAAAAAAGCGGCCTCGCGTTATTTTTCACTTGAGATAAAGTTTTTCTCATAAATTATGACCGCGAACAAATTTATTATGCTATTATTCATGTAAATATTGATTCAAAGAACCGTATGCTAATATTTTCAGTCAGCATCTGATACAATAAATTCAGTTGGCTGATCTTTAAGTAAGTAAGATTTGTTCAATTCAACAATTTAATAATTGCGTTCGTTTTAATAATGGATAATTAAATATTGAAAGAACATGAAACTAATGGTTTAATTCATGAAGCGTATATTATGTATTGATGAAAATGTTAAAACAAGAATGATAAGTTGGTATAATTTACTCTTCTAATCGATATATGATTTATTCAAGTTAATGGCGAGTGAACTGCGAGAATGGATCAAATTACAAAATTATAATTACAAATGTCGAGTGTGAATGTAACGTATATGTTACGTTTTATGCTGTGGTAAGTAACCAAAGAAGGTTGTTTAAGTGCAATATGACCTCTCGCAAATGTGCATGTTGTAGAGACGTTCGTGGAAACAATAAGGGAGGGACCTAGAAGTGTCCGAAGCACCTGGAACTAGAAAGGATGGGTTATTTGCCAACCCCTTTTAGCCCAAACATCGCACGGGGATCACGTACCTAACATGTGCATTTTATAAAATGTGAATTTGTAGTGTAATATACATGCAAAAAGTTTTCCAACTTTTCTATGCATTGTAGGAAGCGTTGGGAGAATAAAGAACGGCCTATAAGAGAATTTAATATAAAAGTATAATGTGTACCACTTCAACCTCCGCGGCTGTGAGCTTTCACTCGTAAAGAGACTATTTAAAATTTAACTTCCATATCTTCGAAACGGCATTTCCATAAACAAACTCGTATGTGCGTGCATGTATGTGAGATACTTTTGGAGAGTTTTTCTTCTTAGAGAGGTAGCGATCAAGGCAAGGATAAGGATGTGCACGTTACGCGTGTCACCAAGGAGCACTTTAAACTAACACACTTGTTCGGGAAGGAGTCGCAGTATTGGGGAGATAGCAGCAGGACAAAAGAAATCCATAAAAAAGGGCAGCGAGTCGTTCGGGGCGATGTATTTCGCTATTCTTGTGCCCCCAGAGATATATCCGAGATTTTTGCACGGCGGGAACCAAACGAGCCAATCTCAGAGTCAACTCGCAACCGAGTAAGGATACAGAAAATTAAAGTTTATGTTGGCGTACATGTGTTAGCGTCATACGTTTCTTATTGCAGCCGGAATCATGTCTGGCGGGACGGGTTGGGTTCAAAAACCTACATCTGCCTCTACCCATTTTCCACTTAACAATACAAACTGAATATATATCATATTCATTCAGCAAGAATTTGTTTAAGCGAATATCTACAATCCACATATTTCACTATTAGGTATTACTTTTATTTCACTTCCACTATCTTACTCGAGATCTACGAACATTATTTCATTGTTTCAAACTTGTTATAAATTTGCTTACATTTAAATTATAGCTACAACATTACTAACTATTCTTGCCTTGTTTTATAAAACTCGTTACACTTATTTTATTAAATGTACCTCGTGTAATAATAAATAATTATATTTCTATAAAAATATCCTCAAGTGGGTTGTGTTGTAGTTGTAATTACAAAGCAACACACTTTCGGCTATTATATTATACATAATTTCATTATAATTGCTAATAATCGACAAGTTTACGTAACTAGTGTAGACAACTAGACAAATATTTAAATTTTGTTTTATTATATTAAGAAAAACATTTTTTTAGGATATCAAATTTATTATTTATCACCGGTTTATAATATTATTATATAAATAGTATTATTAAAGACGTGCAATGCAGCTCATAAAAATGTCATTATACCCATAACAGCTTACACTACAAACAACATTTTTTATAAAATATTCTTATTGTTGGCTAATATTATAGTCATAGAAATGGAATGTTGGAACTCCAGTAAATCATTAATAAATTAAGTTCTTTAATGTTTAATGCACTCAAAAAAGTTATGTTAAAAATTGCCAATACTTTCACCAATACAATCACAAATGGCAGTTGGTAAAAAAATTAATTTAGCAAAATGTAAGAAAAGAACCGTGATTAATGTCATTACACCCAAAAATGACAGTAAAACCTTTTTAGCGACCAGACTTACATCATGGCAAACAGAAAAGTACTGAAACAACCGCCTTCCAAGAATGAGGAAATAATAATGAAGGGATTGACCAGCAGCTAATCTCACTCCATTTCCAACTCCAAGTCTAAAGCCTTCATTATGACCTTTAAAGGCCAGCTATTGAATATGCAGTTGCAGTTGGCGGCGATAGCCAAGAATTAAAATTTGAGGCTCTCCAGAGCACCAACGCCGCGCAAACTGCAACTATCGCAAACCTAGCCGTCGCCATATCCAGCACCGCCCTTCTACCACCGTTAACCCACTCCGACATTAAAGAGATGGAACTCACTGCCCCAACAAGGAAGTAAATTTTATGATCGCCCCCACCACCGTAACTGACAACATAGGCTTCTTGGATAAAGAGACTGAGCTGCTGACCTATACTTCTACCGCACGACAACCTGCAATAAATGCCGAAAATGATGAATTTGTCTCAGTCAAACGGAAACGGCAAAAAAAAGGGAATCTTTCTTTTTTATCAAAAAGCCCAGTTATCAGCAGTTACTTTTGCCGGCCCTTTAAGCTAAAAAATACAAAAGCCTTTCTTCTCTAAGGTGCTGCTTTCGCAAAAAAAATCATCAATGTGAGGTTCAAGTCTGCCGCTTCAAACCCAACAGCCCAAACTTTTTTTCCCGATCCTCCTACAGGCGTTTCATTTAAATCCCGTCTTCCGACAATTGAAATTCATCAACCAATATCAATTATTTGTCCTATAAAGATATTTGCATTATTCCGGCTTCAATCGCCAAATACTGGGCAGCAATTGTCCATCTAAAAGTGAAAGATACCAAACATCATACTTGGGCAACCTCCGACAAACGCTGTCTTAAGGTAGTGTCCTGACTTACTTCACTGAACAGGACGTCGGCAAAGCACTCAAAGAACTGGGTTTCAATCCCACTAACGTTCACCAAATAGGCAACTTATTTATACGATTCTCTATGGTTGCCGTACAATTCCCGAAAGAAGCCAAGAGTGCAAATCTATTCGGTCTAAAGGTTGTGGTCAAACACTACAAAGACTAGCGGCACTCTTCAATGTCAGTTTTGGCAGAGGCCACACCGCCAACAGGTCTCAGACCCGGTTTGCAGAATATGTTCTATCAAGCAGTGGCGTGCCCTAACAATTCAGCGCCAAAATGCGTTTTGTATTCAGGCCGTCATTCCGCAAACTTCATAGGTGCAAACATACCTGAGAGCAATGGCCGCTCATAGAAAAGTCAACAACACCAGATTGGCAGCCAAGCCTGCGCCGGCCCAGGTCTTGTTTACTTTTACGATTAAACTAGCAGGTTCTCGCAAACCTGCAGTAAATACTCCAAACAAATCGTTTGCAACGGTTCTAGCTCTTCCAGCACAACAAAAAATACCAAATAAGAAAATTGCCGCTATCTTGAAGTAGATGAGTGAATCTCAGATAAGATTTATGGAAAACATCTTATATACTTTTAACAGTTAGTTATGGATAATATGAAGCGTTCTACAAACCTAATCATGCACTGAGAATTCCGTTGTACTACCCACAAAGTGTAAAACTCTGCAAAAAAATCATTAGATCACTCCGAAGTAAATACACCCAACTGGCTTTCTCTCAAATCTAATGCAATAGTGGCGACTGTGCCAAGGCTCGGCACAATCCAAATTGCTTCCGCTTACATTTGTCCGCAAAACTGCAAATTTTAATACAGTTTTTGCTAACCCACATCCCACAATAATTGCTGCATGGGAGGGAACTCCAATTCAAAGCACGGATTGTGGAATCGCTTAACAACCAAAGCTATAGCTTTGTTTAACTATGTGGAGCTAAAAAGTTTACAAGCCCTAGGTCCAACAAACCCATTCACTATAGCGCTGCAACACTCAACAGACTAAACTCCACAATCCGGTACTATAGAAGATATACAAAAAGGGGTCTAGAGAGGGAGGAAAATCTGTCATTTATTCGGATTGGACTTTTTTTTTATGCTTGGAAGATAGCATTGGTAGCCTGACTCCAGTACAAACAATTGAAAAAATTTAAAAAAACGGCTTTTTTGACTACTCAAGTTCAACAAGTCTCGGAAAAGGCTTCACAAACCTTTTAAATTTGCATCAATAATCTTGTAAGATTATTTCGGGAAACAAAAACGTTGATGCAAAAAAGAAAAGTTGCCAAAGATCAATGGCAAAAGCATTGCGACTCAACATTGAAACCATTCTCGGAGGATACAAGTTTTATGTGGAGCAGACGGGTTCCCAATTTTTCCATTCACAGCAAGAATGAGAAACAATACAAGGTTTGCAAAGAAATCAAAAATTTCCTGACAACCGCTCACCATGACACACGCTAGATAGCGTCAGACCTTCTCAAGTCAAAAAAATTATTAAAAAAATTAAATTTTGTCCTGTCCTTGGCCTAAATAAAATACCAAACAAAACTTTGAAATCGTTTTCTCACAAAGCAATAATGGCACTTATCAATATTGCAAATCCTACTCTTTCAACTAAGCACGTTAGAAAGGCTTTCATGTTATCAACATTGCTAAACCTGGGAAAGACAAGAAGTTTCTCCAAAACTATTGGCTTATAGGGTCCATTATAAAAGTAATGCGTATAATTTTATTGTGACGCAACTATCCATCCCAGTCAGGTAAAACTGGTTGAAAAATGTGGTAAAGCATCTGCTCTTCCAACGCAGCCGGTCGCTAACTTGCTGTGACTGTTCTGAGCAGAAAGACGTGTCTCCGCGTGAAGTGTGTTTTTTAACTTAGTAACATGGCGCAATTTTGCGCTGTCAAGAAGTTTTGGATTTGATTCAAAATGAGCCTGACTTTCTTAACTCTGTCGTACAATCCAGAACCAAAAAAATCATCCCCCATCCCGCCCCCAAAAAGAGCAAATGAGCAAGTTTTGCATCAAACCGTTACTCATTATCTTCTTTGGCGTCCGAGGAATCGTCCATTTTGAGTTTGTACTGCAAAGAGAAACTGTCAACTCAACTTTTTACTTCAAGGTGCTCAAAAGATTGAAACGCCGAATCGCGCGCGTGAGAACATGACAATGCCCCCAATCAAAATGCCATCATCGTTACCAACTACCTGGCCCAAAGCAAAACCTCAGTGGTCTTCTAGCTTCCTTACAGTCCCGATTTGGCTCCGTGCGACTTTTTTTTGTTTCCCCGACTAAAGAGAGAGCCGAAAAAAAAGCATTGGGAGTCCGTGGAAAACATACAAAAGCATGGTACCAGGTTATTAAAAGACATTCCAGTCACGGAGTTCCAGGCGCAGCAGACACGTCTCCAAAAGTGTACTTTCTTAATGGACCCCGTATAAGCTTATTATGTACTTTAAGTAAAATCATACAAAAGGTGATCTTGGATATTATTTAAGAGCACACTCAAGTAAACAATCTTTTTTTCTCCCACCAACTTAAGTTCAGATGGGGTCACTTATACGTTCATCAACTTGTCAAAGGTTTCAGATTGAAGAAAGCTAAAGAGGTAGTCTTCTTCAACGTTGGAAAAACTTTCAACAAAATTTGACACAAAAAACTTTTCCTTAGACAACAATTTCTTCTGCGTCTTTTAAAAACAGCCTCGTATCTAAACCTCAGAAGTCTGACAGTAAAAATTAAAAATTATGTTTTTACTTTACGGCAGATCACGGCTAAAGTTTCTCAAGGCTTTATTTTCTCGCCGCTTCTGTTTAACTTGTTTGTAGGCAACATGTCTTCGGAAAGCATGCACGGGCTAATGACACAGCATCTTTTTATCAAGGTCAACCGCAATGGTAACGTCTACAAAAAAACCACCTCCAATCAGGAAGATTAGATAGATAAATGGCACGTTACAGTAAATTAAAAAAAAAGCAAGACCGATTTTTTCACAAGGCGTTGGTCATTCACTCCTTATGAGAACGTCTTCTTTAACGACGTTTCCATATCGTAGTCCGACACTGCCAAGTATCTTGGAATAATTTTTGACAAGAGACTCAGGTAAAAGCTCCATTTTGGACAAAACCAACATGGCTAAAGCTTTACTATATCCAATGCTACGTCGGAATAGTGGCATTTTGCTGCAGAACAAAATCCGGTTCTACACCTTGACCATCAGACTAATAATGCCTTTCTTATTTGAAAAATGGCTGCAAACAGTCACCTCAATTGTCTTGAGGCTTTTCAAAGCAAAACTTTGCGAATGCTTGCTGAAGCTCTATGGTTTGTCCAAAATTTGGATATTTGGACCAACCTTGGGATTCTTGTACACATTAAAGTTTTGGCCAAAAAGTAAAAATCTTGCGGTTCACTCCAATACTAATTTGGCAAAACTCGCCAAACCAGATCAAAAAGATTCAGTCCACAAACAACCAGTAAATTTAATAGTAACCAAGTTACCTTTTTGATAAATAAGTAAAACTATATTCATAAACCTATCTTACAGAGCAACCTCCTAAAACACCTTCAATATCCACATGTCGTAACAGAAGGTTCATAAGCTTCTCAAACTTTCTTTGGTACACTACTCTGACACGTTGAGTCTTTAGAAGATTTCCCTCCAAAAATAAAAAAAAAACTTTTTAAAACAAACAATTTTTCTATGTTTCAATTTGTAATTTGATGCCTTGGCTTGTAGTTATTGCAGTTTTTTTTTGTGTTTTTGTAAAATTATCTATAACTCTCTTATCTTAAGTTATATAAATAAAAACATAAACATTTGCATTTTTTGATAACCACTCTATTCATTAACTATTATTAAGTATTGACAACCTAAAAAAAATTAAATAAAAAACTCGAGTTTAACTAATTGTCTGTACAGAGAATAGAAATTTTAAATTTTTTGATAACTAACACTTGGATAGGTGGGAGGAAATCCCAGCTTAAACTAATCGTCTGTACTTATGTTCTGGAGTGATTCACCCATCCACCCAAGTGTCCGTCATGAAGGAATTAGATACCACCATTAGCTCCTGTGTCATAAAAGCTTTTAACGCTTATAGAGTATAAAAGTTTTCAATTTATTAATAACTAACATTTGGGTGGTTGGGCGAGAGAACCCCAGTTTTAACTAATTTTGTCCGTACTCATGTTTTGGAGTGACCCACCCTCCCGCCCAAGTGTCCGTCATGAAAAGATTAGATATCACCATCACCTCCTGTGGCATAAAGACTTACACTTGGGTAGGTGAGCGGAAATCTAAGTTTTAACTAATTGTCTATACTCATGTTTAAAGTGACCCACCCACCCGCCCAAGTGTCGCCATTAAGGGATTAGATATTACAATCACCTCCTGAAACATAAAGACTTTTAACGCTTATAGAGTAAAAAAACTTTCAATCCTTTGATAACTAACACTTGGGTGAGTGGGCGGAAACCCCAGTTTTACCTAATTGTCCGTATTCATGTTCTGGAGTGACCTACCTTCTTTCCCAAGTGTCCGTTGTAAAAGGATTATATATCATTATCATCTCCTGTGACATAAAGACTTTTAACGCTAGCAAAGTAGAGAAATTTTCAATCTCTTAATAACTAACACTTGGGGTGGGTGAGCGGAAACCCTAGTTTAAATTAATCGCCTGTACTCATGTTTTGGAGTGACAAACTCATCCGCCCAAGTTTTAAATTAGATTAGATTAGATATCACCATCACCTCCTGTAACATACAAGGTGCGGCAGGAAAACTTGCTGATTTGAATTGGGGGCCAATGAACGAGACGTGATCAGAAAGGGGTAGGAAGGGTTTCATTCAATAGAGGGAGTTTTGAAGTTTAGTTACCGCTCAAGCCAGTTGTCGTCATGAGTTGGACAAAAGAGGAGCGTGCGTTTGCCGTTGTGGCCTATTTTTTCAATAGGAGTTTGGAGGTCGCCACTCAACGTGCCTTCCAAACTTGGTTCAATATTTATCCCACGGGTCCCGTTCCTGGCCGGCAATCAATTGTTACGTGGGTGGACGCATTCAGGGAAAGTGGCAGTGTGGCAAAAAAAGACCTGGAGCTCAACGGACTTCGAGAACCTCAGAAAACGTCGAGAGGGTAAAGCTGTCGTTTTTGCACTCTCGCAAACAGGCAAGTGTTTTGGGGATTTCTGATCGCAGTGTAATACAAATTCTTCACAACAAATTCAAGTTTTATTCCTATAAACTTGCTGTGGTGCAAGAGCTCAGTGAACGCAATTTTGTTTCTTGCCAAACTGCATGTGAAGCGCTCCTTAACTTGCCTCACAACGCCTTCGTGTTTTTCAGTGATGAGGCCTATTTTCACCTTTCCGGATGTGTAAACAAACAAAACATGCGTTATTGGAGTGTTGCCAATCCCCGTGAACTTCATGAGAAGCCACTTCAACGTGTTACTGTGTGGTGTGCATTGTCAAGAGTTGCAATAATTGGGCTTTACTTTTTCGAGAAAAAGAACACACTGTTACTGTAAATGCAGTTTGCTACAGAGAAATAATTGAAGCATTTTTTCTTCCAAAACTTGAAGAATTGGAACTTAGGGACGTATGGCTCCAGCAGGACGGAGCCACGGCACACACAGCAAGAACTTCAATAAAACTTTTGAAAGAACACTTCCACAAGCGCATAATCTCCGATTTGGCTCCCTGTGACTTCTTTTTAAAGGGATATCTCAAATCCATTGCTTACAATGACAAACCACATATCTTGCAACACCTGAAAGACAATATTTGCCAAGCCATCCCCAACACTCTCGTCAATATGCTCAAAAAAATAGGCAAAACTTCAAAAAAACGGGTGGATCAGTGTATCGCTAATAAAAGCCGTCATTTGTCTAATGTCAATTTAAAAACCACTTAAAACAAAAATTCAGGATGTGTACAGTACGACAAAAAAGAATTAAATGTATAAGTAAAATACTTTTTCTTTTATTGACCTTTCAAATTAGCAAGTTTCTCTGCCGCACTTTATATAAACTTTTGACGTTGACAGAAAAAATAACTTTAAATTTTTTGATAACTAACACTTGGGTTTAAACTAATTGTCCGTACTTATGTTCTAGAGTAATCCACCCACCCGCACAAGTATTATTATAAAAATTTTAAACTATTTGACATGCTTTTTATTTTATAAAGCTAAGCAAAATGCACAGAAAACTGAAAAACTCATACCAAAACTGTCAACAACCAAGTAACTAAATTAGTTTTCAGAAAAAAGTGTAGACGTTTGTTAGTTGTTTTCACGCATCCATTGGTAAAAATGCCAACAAACTACGTCAACTCCTGCATTTAAAAAAGCTGTAATTGATATTGATTAATTATTGAAGTTAACCCATCAACAAGCAGTATTTGTTAGAATTCAATGTTTTTCTGTAATTAAACACTTAAAAATCAAATATCCAATGCGGAATGTGCAGCTCAAAAGAAATTCAACATTTCCAAACTTTTGGTCTCAAATTTCTGCAGGCTAGACGTCACACGTCACACGGCATCAATGTGCTTTTGTAACCTCACACCTGCTTAAAATGAGCCAAGTTTGTTAGTACAAAGATGCAAATACAAATACAACAGAGTTCATTTTAAAGATGTTCAGTTTGTAAAAGACTTGCAAACCAAGCAAGCAAGCAGAGTATAACCCAGAGATTTTTAATCATTGCTGCATCTCAAACATTTTTCTGTCATCAGTAAGATTTCTTGCATATTAAAATGTGAGAGAAAAACGTAAACAAAATTTAGCCACGTCTATAAGGTTAGCGTTGTAACTCTTTGACAACAAGTTAAACATCAGAAAGTGATACGTTGAGTCTTTTGACTTAGTCTCAGTCTCAATGTTAACAAAACTGCGCCGCGTCAAAAGTCAATTTTGTTTCACCGTTAGTTTTAAGATCATAACATCAACTTTGTTTTTACTAACATCAAGAGAACCCCATGGTACTTTATAGGATAACCACTGCTCCGTATTCAAAACACAATTTCTTGAACAGCCAGCCACCTCCGAAACTGTTTTCACCTTCTGCGACAATTTACGAAACCGTTGCTAACAATAAATGCCCAAAAAAAATAAAGCAACTTGGAGTAAAAGCGTTTCAACCTAACAGACCCATCATTACAATAAACTCCCGACTCAAAAGCTTTTTCAAAAAATTAAACAGATTTTTTGCAGAAAATTCAACAGTTCTATTTCAGGCACCAAAAATCAAAACGTTTTCAGAAATCAACTATCAAATGCCAAACAAGAATTTTTATCTGAACACTTCTCAATTCAATAAAACTCAAGCAAAACTTGAAGTTTCCTGCTAAAAAAATTAAAAACTTATTTCCAAGAATTTGAAAAGAAAGTACGTGAGGGATTTCAACAAAGAATAACAAGCTGTCAGCTATACCAAGCTTTTTGTAGCTCTTTGGATAAAACTAGTAATTTCCCTTCTCAATTTCACACAAAATCTGCAAGTGAGTGATCAATCACAACCTAAAAAAGCACTCGGAAACTAAACCCAAATCTAGCAGAGGTCAATCATCACTACTAGCCAACTCGATTAAAAACTTATGAAGCAATACCAGGGATGATCTTAGATTGTCCAAGGCTTAGGTGAATATTAAACCAAGCAGAACCTGAACTATGCAAGCTAGAAACCCACAAGATTGCATTGATAGTAAACAGAGAGCAAATTAAAGTGAATCAAATAACGACTAATTATAGTGACAATACATACAACAAAACAAATTTATTAAAACTGTTATTAATAATACCCAATGATATTTCAATATCATAATTAGAATGAATGCTAATCAAAATTTTAATAATAATTATAATTCAGCGCGTGATGTTTGAATATGCATAGAGTTTATGTAAAATAATATCATATCTCCTGGTTGATTATTCATAATAGATATACAATATCCAACTGGAAAATAAGTAGTTTAGACTCCCAGGTCAGTGGAGTTTGAATGTCATTTTAATGCAATTTATAGATTATGTTCAATAAAAATCAAGTGAGAAAGTGTAGGTTGCATCAAGATCAATACAAATGCCTTCTAATGCTCCAATATATCTGCTCAACGTGTTACTGATTACTTTTGCTCTCCTAACTCACTTTTCTAATGCGTATAGTTTGGCCTTGCTCGTCTGTTAGCCACCGTCTTCGACGGCAAACTCAACTTGTTACTCTCGTCCATTTTTATTATATAGCTTTTATTTCTATAATCTGTTTATACGGCTCAATGTTTCCCAAAGATATAATGAAGAATCATTATATCTTATCTTATTAATATAATATAATCTCCTTTTTAATATTTAACTATTTTATCGAAAATATATAAGAGAAAGAGTAGACTATAAGACTATATGAAAAGAAAATATAAAATATTATAGCTGTGTTGTTTCTGGTAAAACGATTTTATATTATTGAATTTTAAAACTGTCTCACGTTTGGTGAAGCATGGTCAGATAGAAAAGCAAATAGAAAGTTTTTATCCTATTCTGACAAACACTTTTGATTTTTTATTAGGTTATTTATTGGGTACTTATATTTTTATTTAAATTTCTTTTTGTCCTTTTTTATAACAGTAATAAATAACAATATCTAATTTATTTTGTAAATAAAGTCATTGCTCAGACACGGATAAGTAGGGATAATACTTGAATTAAACAAGTTGCACCCACACTAACGTCTTCTCATATAAGAGAATAAATTAAATGGAAAGGCGCACTTCCTTTTAAGTGCGGATATATTTCTTGTAAAGCTTAAACTCTGATTGGTCTCTTTACATCAAGCAAAGCAAGGTAAGGTTACTCAGTTTCAGCTTATTCTTGCCGAACTCTAGTCTGTAAGTTCTACCCCCTTTCCTCTTGCAACTACCACTCTTCATTCAAAATTACGGTGCAAGTTAATTTTCAAGATAATAACTATTTACTTTACGTTGTAGTTATGCTAGCTTCTTGCTTCATTTCGAAATAGTTTAATACATCCAACAAATCTCATAGATGCATCATAAAATAATTTTATTATACCCTCTCACTCATCACATATAATAAATTATTCTTTTTATAAAACAATTATCAAATTTATGCCTTAGTATAACGACCCTGTATATTGATTTTAATGGAAAAATTCTAACAATGCGAGTTTGTGCTGGCCACACAATGCGAAATTGAGATTATATAAAAAGTTTATTGTGGATTTAATTATATCCGGATTAAACTGTTGAAATATATTTTTGTGCGAAATGAAAAGAATTTCTTTCAATTAAAAAAGCGCAATATTGTACATGTCGGTCGGAAGTGTGAGCATTGAATCGAGTAGTGGTAGTGCTGCTGCTGCTAAATAGTTGGATATAATAGTATATATATATAGAAGATCGTATGATGGCATTACTACTATAAATCAGAATTGTAGGGCCGTGAAGCGTTCGCGTAAAGGGACAGATAGTAATAGCAACTGCAGTGCAGCAGAAGCGGTAATATTGTGTGAAGCAATAGAGATGGACCGTCGAAGGAGCACACGGAAATAAAGGAAGTGTTCGACAAATGGATGGGGGTATGAGAGGGGGTTACATGGGGCAAGATCTCATTTTCCCTAAGTCAGTTTGTCCCCTAGAGACCTGCAGCCGCAACACATCGCAGTTTACTCATGCAAGATAATATATTCTGTACACAACACAATAGCTCAATTGCTAATGCCTCCCTCTGATCACGGTTCGATAATCGATTGCATCATTGTTGGCCGGTCGGTATCTACGATATCGATACAGACATACATACAACCTGTATGCCGATGGATATTAGACATGTTATAATGAGTAGAGGCTCACACTATCTCACAATAGAAACGCCGTACCTTAGTTTAATATTCAGGCCTCACTTTGCAGGTATGGGGATCTCGATCAAGATTACGATCACAGTACGGGGAACCGAAATGAGAGCACCTTCACGTTGCAATAATACAGGGAACAAGGGAGTACATAGAAGCATAATGGAAGATACGGGAACACTCAACTTGGGCCCTTCCTGTAATAAATTAATAACTCAATATATCGCTTGGTGGTTGGTGGATACGCAATATATAGAAATATAAGCAAATTGTTTCTATATTAAATATGTAATATAATTTATGAACCATTCAACAACAACATAATAAATCCTGTTAAAAATTAATTATAAAACTTTATGCCGTGTACATTTTTTCCGGGAACTGTTTTCAGCGTTTTAAATGCATCTGTTTATTTCCCTCCATGCTCTAGGTAATTGATTTCGGTGGCGGGTGGCGTTGCCCAAATTAAAATTTGTGTACAATGTACCAAAAGGGAATTGTCTGTCGGTCTTGTATTTTCATAACGGGATTCTATTATTCAATAAGTTTTCGTTTGCATCTGACAATTTTATCTTACAGTTTAATATAAAGTAAATTGCTTCTGAGTTAATTTGATTAACTATACATATTGAATGATTACTACCGATCTCATCCATCCACAATTCCTAGCTTCTTCCAACACATTTCTTATTTCTTATTTAAGAATGTCGGGTTTCTTTTCGGGTAACGTATTAAAAGCAACCGTTATTTGACCCAAATTGTTACCTTCAGAAATCGTAATATCGTTTCCAAATGTCAGTTACCTGTTTTCTGTTCTCATCTTTAAAGGGTTTAGATTCAATTTGAATAAATAAATGTTTTGTTTAATTTTATTTGCCTATCTGTGCGTTGTTAAAAGTGTAAAGTATGAATCCGGCATTTATATTCAAAATTTGGTTACTATTGTGTTAAGTATTGCTACCAAACTAAGAATTAGACATCAGAATTTGAAATCCAGCCTTTAAATTTGTAAATCCGATTAACAAATTGTTTCATTTTAGATGTCAAACTATTAATTTGTTCTCCAAATTGTAAACTTGATCTTCAACAATTAAAATCTGGCCAACAACTTGTTAAAGTATTTGTATCTTTAATATCCGGTCTTTAAATTATAAATCCGGCCGTTAAAACTGTAAATTTGTTATTTTAAAAATGTAAATTTTGACAACATGTTAAACTTTACTGATAACCTGTTAATACGGCTTTTAAATATTATAAATCCGGTCTTTAAACTATCCAGCTTTCATAAAATGTACTATCAAACTGTTAATTCGGTTTTGAAATTATAAATTTAGCATTTAAAACTGTAAATCCGGAGTTTAAAAGTGTAAATAGTGTTAAATTTGACTTCCAAATTGTTAATCCGGCCTTCAAATTTTAAATTCAATCTTTAAAATTATAAATTTAAATTTGATTTGTAAATCTAGCCGTCAAAGTATTTAAATTTACTGCAATACTGTTAATCCTACCTATAAAACTGTAAATCCGGCTTTTAAAATTATAAACTTGGACATTAAACTAAATTTGATTGCCAAACGGTTAATTTGATTTTCAAATTATAATTCAGCCTTTAAAACTGTGCTAAATTCTATTGCTAAACTGTTAATCCATCTTTCAAATTATAAATTCTTTAAGAATGTAAATTATGTTTTCCAAACTGAAAATTTAGCAACCAACGTGGTAAACTTCACTGTAAATTTGTAAATCTAGCTTTTAAAAGTATAATTGCATTTAAGGTCTACTTTCAAATCGTTAATCCGGTCTTTAAATTATAAATCCAGCTTTAAAACTATAAATCCGGTCTGTAAAAAATCAAATTCGACTGCTACTTGTAAATCCGGTCTTTAGAACTATAAATCCGATCTTCAAAGTGTTACATTTTACTGTCAAACTGATAATCTAGCTTTAAATTATAAATCCGGTTTTAAATAGTTTAAATCCGGCCTTTAAGTAATAAATATGCCGTTTAAAAGTGTAAATCCGGCCTTTAAAATGTTAAATTAAACTGTCATATTGTTAATCCAAACTAAATTATATATTCAATTTTTAAAAATGTAAAATTGAAATTAGACTTTCCACAAAAGACATTACACCGTATTTTGCATAAAGACTTAAATCTTAAGGCTTTTAAAGTTCAGTTAACACAAGAACTCAAGCCAGTCAATTACCATATACGTCGAATCTTTGCTGATTGGGTCCTTTAAATGCATCAAAATTATCCGGAATTTCACCAAAAAATCATCTTCAGTGATGAGGTCCATTTTTACCTAGGAGGCTACGTTAATAAGCAGAATTGTCGCATTTGGGGCTCAGAAAATCCAAGAATGATTGTTGAAAAGTCTTTGCATCCTCAACTTGTCATTGTTTGGTGCGGTTTTTGGGTTTTTGTTTGTTTGTTTGTTTGTTTTTTTTTTTAGGACGTAGTGAGTTGTTGGCGATCCTTTTCGTCCGCCTACCCTGCACCTAGGAATTGCTTCCTCCGCCGCTTTTCTGAGTACCTCTCGCATCTTTTCTCAATGTTTTCGTTTTCTGTCACTTCTTCTGTTTCCATGTCTCTCTTTATCTTTTTTTTGTCCATTCTTCTTACGTTCCATTTACCTTTTCTCGTGTGCTCCTGTTTTCCTTTCTCCTTTGTATTGTATTGTATATGTTTGTGTAGACTCAGTGATTCTTCTTCAGTCACGGTCCATTCATTTATTATTTTTGCCATTTCCCACGTTGCTATGGTAATGTCAATATGTGATTTTGAGCTTCCTCTTACAAACGTCAGTTTGTCTCCTTTGTTGCAAATTGTAAGATTTAACCCTGCTATCATCTCCTCTAAGATTTTTCCTCTTGTAGCCTCCCCATCTCAGTGATTTTGCGTTGAAATCTCCTCCTACAATATGTTTTTTCTTTTTCTGTTTTCTTAAACTTCTTTCTAATTCTTCTATCCACTCTCGATAGTATCGCAGATCGCAGTTTGGGCTGATATAATAGCTGTATACTATCATGTTTTGTACTTCTGCCCACACTATTCCTTCTTTTGGTGTTTCACATCTTTCCACCTTGTCCCTACACTTCCCCCTAGCTAAAATTGCTGCATCTGTTCTTTTGTCTTTTATCTACTTACATTTAGTTTGTTTTTATTAGGTTCACTCACTAGCACTAGGTCTATTTCCTCTCTCTCCGTTGTTGCTATTAGTAAATCGTGAGCCTCTCTTCCCCTCCCTATATTTATTTGTATTTATACATTATGTGATACTATTTCTTCCTCGTATTCTCTCCAGTTATCTGGGTTGTTGTCCTCCATATTCTCCTTTGTTTTCCTCATTTCTTTTTTCTTTGTAGCTGGACATCTTTTCTCTCCCGTTTTGTGTCCTAATACTTTGCATTCAATGCAGTATTCTTTGTTTCTGCATTCGGCAACCTGATTTCCCTCCTTTCCGCATTTTATACATAGCAAAGACCTGTCTTCCTCATCTGCCGCTACATGTCCTTTCCTCGAGCATTTATAACATTTTCTTATATTTGCTTTAACTTTCTCTACTCTGCATCTTATGAGTCCTATGTTTATTCTTCCTTCTCCTATTATCTGTTCCGCTATTTTTTTGTCCATTTTCACTATAGCGGTTTGTTTTTCTCTATAACCTTTCTTTATGGAAATTATTGTACTTCCTTCTGTGTTCACTGTGTTCATAATTTCTTCCAGTATTTCTTCCCTTTTAATTTCCGGGCTAATATCTTTGATTATCACCAGTTCTGTGGTTTTGTTGCTGGCTTTCCGGTCACCAACATAACTAACGCAATCCTTTGTACTGCCCACTTTCCGGAGACATAATAGAAGTCATACGTCGTAAACATTCCCAAATTAGGAAAAAACATAAAGTTTCTTCAAAACTACCGTCCTATTAGTTTATACCCGATCATCAACACGGGTTTCGTCGCTAAAACTCAGTTATTGCCAAAGCGTTTTGGAAGAAGAAGCCTACTGGAATTGAATTTTTTGATGTCGACAAAGCATTTGACGAAGTATGGTATAAAGGGCTACTTGTCAAACTCTTTGGCATTAATTTTTTAACTCATTTGGTAAAAATAGTTGCATCGATTTTGAAAAACCGAACTTGGCCGTCAAGCTAAAAGGTCATATCTTCACGTCGCACAACATATCCGCAACGGATTTGCAAGGATTGATTCTTTCCCCGATTTTATTTAATCTGTACGTCTTCGACATGCCGTCGAAAGTAAACGGAGTCAAAACGGCACAGTATGATAATAATACGGCGTTGATTTATAGTTATGGGTGGTCACCCAGAAAATTCAAACAGCCACTAGGGCATTAGAAAACTAAAAATCAGTTTGGAGAGTAAGTCAATCCGGAAAAGAGCAAATCGGTTTTTTACACGCGCCGATGCAAAAAACCGCATGGCAATGTCTTCCTCGATGACATTCTAATACCGAGGATGGATTCCTCGAAATACCTCGGGTCAAACGGTTGACATTCAGATTGCGCGTGCAATCAACTCTAGCAAAAAACTGTTCTACTACTACTGTCACCTCATACCTTGCTAGATTGGAAACCTTCTAAAGTCAAACTTTGCATTGGTTTCTTAAAGCACCGTGGTACGTCCGCAATGCAGAAATCCGCCAAGATCTTGAGATCCAAAAATTACGCGAGTTTATCAAAGGAAACGCCAAAAAGTACTTTGATAAACTATCAAATTGTAGTAACCGCAATCTGGCCAGATTTGCGCCCGATCAATATGCTCGGAGCATAACACGCGTAGATAATAATAATATTCTAACCTTAACCAGACTATAGGGCAATCCTAAAGAACTTCCAGTCCCCCCAAAAACTCTTCTAATGGAAGATTTATGCGCAGAAATGTGCTAAACTTCCTAACCTAACTTTTTTTTTTTTAAATTTTTTGTGAGAGGTGGAAATGTTTTATGCACTGGTCCTAATTGGAGTGTAGGACTGGATATTGCTATCTTACCCACTAAAACCACCTATCGTGTTCCGGAGTAACCAGCAGGGCTGCCATAAGGCATTGCTTCGCTGGCAGCTACTACTTTGCTCATTCAATTTTGCGAACTTACGAGAAGGCTTCCGTTATTTTGTCTTGCTCTTTTTGCCTCAGTATGTTTCCGATACCAGTTTGGACACACCTCCATTTGGGCTCGCTTTCCAGCAAGTGCTCTACAATGTTATCTGCTGTGACCTCTTCTGCACCTAGTACAGCCGTCCAGCTGCTTCTTTCTTCTAGCCATCTGGCGCATGCTAGATCCGTGTGTTCAGGCGTGTCTTCCGTCCCACAGTACGGGCATTTCGGTTCAGCTTTCCGTTTAAACCTGTTAAGGTAATTCCAAAAACATCCATGGCCGCTGAGAAACTAAATCAAGTGGTAGTCCACGTTACCGTGTTTCCTGCTTATTCATGGGGTTATTTCAACGATGAGTCTCCTAGTCTATTCTCTAGTCGGCCCTTCTTCCTGCCACTCTTTTTCCCACTGCGCAATTGTTGCCTCTCGCGCCTTCTTTTTCTGTTCGTTGTTTCGGGCCTCATGGCTCCTCTCCAAAGCCAGTAAATGCAGAGGTATTGTGCTTGCAATTGCAAGCACCGCCTTGGTGGAGATTGTTCTGTAGGCGCACGTTACTCTGATTGCTACCTTTCGTTGGGTCCGCAGGAGAATGTCCTTGTACTTTCGGACGGTTGCCCACTGGCTCCAGACAGGTGCCCCATACAGAACAATAGACGATACCACGCTACATATTATTTTCCTTTTACTCTCTTTAGGCCTTGCCACGTTTGGCATAAGTCTCGCAAGTTTGGCAGTGAAACGGTCTGCTTTTTCAGCGGCCAAAGCCATGTGTGGGCCCATATTGCAGTTGTGAACAAAAGTGATGCCAAGGTATCTCAGGCACTTCTGGCTTGTAATTTGTATGTCGTCAACCATGAAAATGAATTCATTTAGCTGTTTTCTGTCCGCAAGAATGACCGACTCCGTCTTCTGTGCAGCTAGCTGTAGCTTCCTTTTACCTAGCCACCCGACTATCCTGCTCGCTGCCCATTCGGCATCATCGACCATATCTTTGACATACATTCCTGCAACGACCATACCCACGTCGTCCGCGTAACCGATAAGGGAAACGTTTTTCGGCATTTTTAGCTGCAATATGCCGTTGTAACTTACATTCCATAGGGTCGAACCCTTTACTGAGCCCTGTGGGACCCCCGCCGTGACCTCCATCGTATGCTTCTCTCCAATGAGAATGCGTAGGTTTTCGAGATAGCTTCCATTTGTCTTAATTAAGTAATCCGACACTCTTATGTTTCGCAGTTCGTACATGATGTCAGGCCATTGCACGGTGTTAAAAGCATTCTTGACGTCGAACGTAACAAGGACGACTTTCATCCCCTTTGCCTTGTATTCTTTTGTCAACGCTTGTACCTTCCAACCGTAGACCTACCCTTCCTAAATCCAAATTGGGACTCTGACAGGCCCGACTTTTCCTTCAGTTCGATTTGGAGCCGTCTATTCAGGATTTGTTCAAATAGTTTGCCCATCAAGTTCAGGATGCACAGAAGCCTTCTTTTCTCTCCGGGCTTTGCTGGCTTTTCGATAAGGGCAAGCTTAGCGGTTTTCCACTCTTCTGGGAAGGTGCCCTTGCTAACAAGCAAGTTCAGGGTGCCAAGGAGCGACTCGGGTTTCTTTTCAGCGATCGCCTTGATGACCTCAGGTGGGATACCGTCCGGGCCTGAGGCTTTGCCTGTTTTTATTTTGTTTCCCGCTTCTACGATCGCTTTTACCGTGACTTCTCCCGGTTGGAGTTTGATACCTGGCCATACCTGCTTTGGGTGCTTGGGAAACAGGTCCTTGGCAATCTGTAACTGGGCCTAACCTAACCTAACTTAACCTAACCTAACCTAACCTTAACAAGACTATAGGGCAATCCTAAAAAACTTCCGGTCCCCCAAAAACTCTTCTAACGGAAGATTTATGCGCAGAAATGTGCCAAACTTTCAGGCAATTCCTAGACTGCATTAAATAGTTTTCTAAAAATTTAATTTACGCTAAAAAATTTGTCAGATTTATTGTTTAAAAACTGTTTCAAACATCCCATTTATTGCATAAATAACTTTACAAGAAATATGTCAAAAACCGGTTTTTTGGGGAAAAAGAAATAAAAAATGATTGCAAAAAACCAATACATAAACAAAATTTTATACACAATCAATTTATGCTGACATATTTGTTAAAAACTGCACAAATCTTTAATATTCAATCATTCTTCAATACTATAGAATTACTAGTAATATTTGTGACTGCTTTTGATTCCTATGATTAATAAATTACAGTAATCTGTAAAACCGGCTGGTAAAATAACACCAATCGGTTTTATGCTTGTTTTGCAGTACAATAATACGGTTGCATAAATTGGCAACGGACGACGGTTGATAAAATTTGGCAACAAGCGGCAATGGTTGTTCCAAAGTGGTTTAGTGTTTTATTAAATTGTTTTTTTAAATTTTAAAATGTGATATTTATAAATTACTTACTATGTCACAACGAGTGAAACAACACTGAACTATCACAAAGAAGTCGAAATTTTATATACAACGTAAATGCTTGGTGGGTGCTTAGTAGGTAGATTTCTGTGAGTCATTTATAAAAAAAAGTGTTTAATAATTGTTTCTTAAAAAAAACGCAGACATGCAAAAAAATCAATTATGATTTTAATAAGTACTAACTGAAATTAAACTTTCTTACAAATATTTATTAAATAAGCAATTCCTCAATGAATTAATTAATAATTTTAACTCAAAAACATAAAATATATAAACAAAAGAATACATAATAATGAAACAACGTGTTTTAGCAATCTAATCAGTTTCCACATTTTGGTTGTTTATTATAACAAAATCTACAATTTATAATTAAATATATGTAATAATGTGCAAACACATACATTATCAATGGTCATATTATTTTAAATATATAATAAAAAGCGGTTGTAATTTTTGATAAACACACAATCATATAATAAAAAGTAACCGTATGATAACAAGTATAATGAGTGCTATGAACAATTTGTCTATCCACTCAAATACATCCGGTTTGCTTTATACAATAAAATCTACGATTTATGTCAGATAACAAAGGTTAAGGGGCTGGAAACATCCCTGGTAATGAAAAAGCCTTTTAGAGGGAGTATAAATGTAAGGGCGTTACTTTCATTATGTTTACTTTAAAGAAATGGGATATTTACATTCATTTAAAAATATTATTCAATAGCATTAACATGGCTAGCTAGTAGTAATTATTCAATTCAATTCAACTTAAAAAATAAAATAAATCCATCATAATTTCAATAAATAGAAGCACTACTACTTTTTATGGAATAAATTAACATGTCTGGATCATTATTAGTATTGTGATGCAATCTGTTTATTGTAAGTAATAAATTTTTTATTACAATCAATATTGTTCGTTATATTAGCTTGTTACACTAATCAAACAATGTAAAATCTTTAACTCACTTTACTATATTGAAGTTATAAAATGCAACTTAAATATTTAATGCGTTTGTTTATAATTATTATTTGTTATGATGATAGTGATGATATATGCATAGCACAGCACAGAAAGCAACTAAATTAACCTTAACCAATTTTTGAAAGTGCATAACCATGTAACTAATTAATATTAGTTTTTCTAGTCGGAATGTATGTTGGGAATAATTTCATAGCGGAAGAAAAATAAATTTAATTTAATTTTAAATAATATACTGTTATTATTTACACTGAATTAATTCTTTTTAATTTCTTACAATTTAATTTTATATCGTTAATGTTTTTATTATAATAATTTACTCAAGCTGGAACTGTATAATGAAATCAGTAGTAGATAAATAGTTTCCCGAGGCTGCTGTCACCAGTGTGATCTACTCTTACCCACTACATAATGTCACCTACACCTACACCACATACCACACCACCTCTTGTTCTATCGAATATTACCGTAATAATCATCTCGCTCAAGGCTCACAAACCCTTTAACCATAGATCTCTCTCTATTCATCAACCCCATTCAGCTATTAGCACAATAAAATTCTTCTACTTCAAACTATTAGTACAAATAATAATAAATATTTATTATGAATGATTTTAGAGTGAAATGTATGTTTATATTTAACATTGAACCAAAGAATTCTATGTGATGCGCACAAAGAACAACTTATAATGTCAGATTGGGAGACATTTCTGCAGGGGACTTATTTAACTAAATCCATAAAAGCTTATTTTTATTTTCATTGCTTTTGCTTTGCTCAATAATAATGCGGTTTCCTTGTTATTTAATATTATATTGTGACATATTATAATTCCTTTTCTTAATTAAGGATATGTTCATAAACATATAACTTTTGTTTGAAATAAAGTTAATAAACAACAATAAAATAATCGTTGGTTCATATTTTTTTATTCATTAAATATTAAAGTCTCCCGCTTATTGTTTTTATTATTTATACCAGTGGCGTAACTTCTGTTTTTTTAACGCGTGATTTTTTTATAAATTTTTATAATCCAACTGTCTTTTGTGTAACCTTGCCGTGATCTACCTGTATTTGTTGTTAGTCATTCCAGTGGCGTAGCTAGGATTTGTACCCCCCCCCCCCCCGCAAAATATTGAAAGCCCCCCTAAAGTTAAAAATAGCGTGTATGTTAAATCTTTTCTTTTACAAGAGCTTTAAAGTTTCAATTCCAGTTAATCAGAGCGATCCATTCTTTGTAAACAGTTTTAGCCTACAAATCAATCAAGAAATTTATTAATTATGAGCGAGTTAATACTGTTCCTGCTTCATGTGGTGGATTTTTGGAATCTGAATCCAGCCAACCGTCTAAACCCGTCACCAGGAACACTAGAAGGATCCCCATCATCAAAAAACTTATGTTGAGTGGAGCTGTATCTAACTACAATATTATTGTTCTGACCGAAATTTAATTATAATATTGATGCTACAATTTAATAATCCAATTAGTAGAATGTGCAAAATTGCAAATAGTTTTTCTTCATAAAATTATAAATTGTTCTGACAAATTTAATAAATATTTATGTCACAATTTATTTTATATACCGTATGAACGTACAGATTATGCGCAGCATTTTGTCTCTATACGTGTTGTTAGGGCATGCCAACAAGATTATAAGATACTGAATTGTCAATGCCTCTTTTTAAGTCTATTGCAAAATATGACAGTTTATAATAATTAAAATAACAAATTCATATGAATGGAGTGGGCCAACATTTTATTTTCCAAACCGACAATATAAAAATAAATAGAAACAAAAGCAAATATAAAAATACACTAGAATTATAATGTACATACCAGTATTGATGCTAATTAATAGAAGTAATTCATACCTGTAAATAAAAAAAAACAGAATTAGTATTTAAGTAACAAAATATGTTTTAAATATCATTATTGTTTACAAATTCAAACACATAGAAAAGTTTAAGCTAGATGACAAATGTATTGTTTTTTATATCAAATTAGTTGCCATAAACAGCGGTAAAATACATTAACGAACAGACGGACAAAGCGTGGCACGTAATATTTGACTCAGCGGCGGCACTACATAAAAAAGATCAATGCAAAAACCAAAACTGAAGGAAATAATAAGACAAATGATTTGAAGTACACAAAGAAAAACAATTAAATTTTATTAGACTAATCAAAGTAAAAAAGCGGACAAACTAGCAAAAAAAGCAGTAGGAAAAGAAATAAAATTTCCATATAATAAAGCTGAATTTTTATATGCAAAACGGGCAATTAAAAAAATTGATAAGTATATATAAAACAACAAATGAGTAAATTTATAAAGCAAAAATAAGTTTTACTCTACGCCTAAATAAATGTAGTTTTTTTGAAGTTGAGTTTTGTAGTTGATGCAGTAAGTTTTAGACCCAAACCAAACCCTTTGCAGGTATTGCAAAAGTTTTTAACTTTATTTTTTGTCTCTCAGTGTCAAGCTTTTTTAAATTTGTCTAACTTTGATAGATCATTTGTTAAGAAATGCTTATTTTTCACTAAATTGAAAACGGGTTTTAAATTTTTACGGACCTCAAAAGACTAACCTAACTTAATATCTGCTGTTATCTTTCCATATGCATATGTTGAGTTAAGTTTTGACCCTTTAAAAGAACAATTTTAAAGTTTTATATACTTCTTGTAAAAAATACTTGACTGCTAACGTTTTTTGCCAGTCAACACCAGATGATCAACGTTTTTCTATATTTTTTTGGAAGTTTTTACCATTTTAACTTCTCATTAAGTTTACCTTTTTTTAAGGAGAGAGGGGAAAAATCATTCAAAAACTTTGTGCCAGATTCAATTTGGAAATAGCCTCTAAACGCCTACCGACTAAAAACTCTTCTTTAGACTAATGTCTGTAAAATCACCGTCAAGTATTTGAACAAAGCGGTCAACTGCCAGCAGCTGACCGAGACGCATTGATCATACACCCGCATGAAGCAATCCCGCTGCAGAAAAAACGCAATTAATATTGCGACCGAACCAAAGCACAGATAACTTGAACTTGATTTCTTGCAGGATGACAAATCCTACTGCCGACATGACCAACGGTGAAGTCCTGCGTTAGTGTGTGGCCACAACGGCAATCCGACCATCAAACAGTGCTCCGACCATCAAAAAGCGCTCCGAGCATAGAACACTAAAATTTGTTCTAAGCTCGAACCCTCGGAGCGCTGTTCAATGGTCGGAGCTCCGTTGTGGCCACACCCTAAGATGTACGTACAGCTAACTCAGAACAAGAAGTTGATTAAAAGGCAATCCGTAAAAATCAACTCTTTGAAGAAATGTATCTTCCGCCTCATCGTGGGTCAGGTCAATTCAATAGAATTGATATTCACTAGAACAAATTTAAGCAGATCAGACTGGACTAAATGCCATTAGGTCGACCACCAGACCCGCTTTGTCTTTATCTAAAAAAGCCTCACCTCCCATCAGAGAGGCTTCAATAGAGACCTCCACCAACGCCATCAAGGTCTAGCAGACGGCTTAGCCGCCCCAAGTCTTCCTTAAGAAACCATCCGACAACTCCGCCAACGCTTCGTCCAGCAAAGAAAAAGAGATGGTAATCGTCTACCAGGACAGCAACGATGTCGCCAACAAAACCGACCCAGATGATGGATTCGTCCAAGTCAAGCAAAAAAAAAGCAAAGAAATCAAGCCATCAAGGCTTTCAGCCAAAAAAGTCAAAGAGTCCTCGACCCGGCCAGCCCCTAAGACGCCGCCGCCCAACTCTAGCGGAACTAGTTTCCTAGGCCACGTAGGCATTAGTCAAACCAATCGGCCAGCACCCACAGAGGGCGCTGGCTCACGATGCCCAACTTCCATTACAATCCGAGATAGAAGAGAACACCAAAGGCATACATTTTCTCACGCATGCGGATTTTAGAGTAGTAATTGAGCACTGCAAAGTGAGCATTATATTCCACTACACGTACCAATTAGAACCTAAAAAGACATTAAAGTTCATTATCAGGAATGTACCCAATTGTATCACGGCTGATGTGGTACAATCTGACCTAGTTGCGCAGAAGTACATTCCTATATCCACGACTCGCATGAAAAAAAGCGGAAAAACCTTCTCAATCCTTTACGTGCAGCTTACCCATATAGCTAAAAATTAAAAGATAATCTCTTTCACCAAGTTGTACGGGCTTTGCACCAAATGTGTGTGTTAAATGCGCGGGGGCTCATCCGAGCTGCTTGTGTAATCAGACTAAAGAGTGCAATGAGCCTCACACCGCTAGCTAAAGGTAGGTAACTACAAAGGGTGCTCGGTTTATTACAAACTGAAAGCAAGCCGCAATAGCCAGGCTCGCAGTAAGACACCTGCCTCCTCAAGGCAGACTCGCGCTGCTCCAAAAAACACACTCAAAACACGCAGGAAACAATCTTATGCGCAAGCGGCGGGACCAGTGGAAAATGCAATTTAATCAACTAAGAATCAGCTGTTGTTTTACCTTTCCCAGGCAAGCGACAAAAAAATTATGAAGATGCTTGCAGCATCAACAACGCTTCTCGCCTAAATAGCTAAACTTTCAAACAAAGGCTTCATAGTCTGAATCCAAAACATTCTATGTAACGCCTATAGGGTGGCACAAAACGTGCATTAAGTGATATCTAACCTGCAAATACATCAGTTACATCGAAAGGCATGCTCACTAAAGCAAACTTTCAAAAGGCAGTTTTGAGTCGGTAGGCCCCCGTGAAGACAAATTTGACACATTGCTAGTCTTTTAAAAAATTTACCGCCAAGCTCCAAACAACAACAAAAAACAAGTGTATTGTCTCAGCGGATACCCATTTTGGTTATTCTTTACTTCTTCATTCACTTATATGCATAGGCATAGGTTCTTTATTAGACCTTTGCCTGCCTGGCTTTGGCTTCACGGTCTCTTTCTTCCTGTTTTTTTGATTCTCTATTATCCTCCATGTATCCTTGTCTTCAAGCATATATTTCATCCTATTTTTGGCTGTCAGAGCTAAGTTTCCAGTTGTCCTCTGCCTTGTGCACTGCCACCTATTGCATTCGAACATGATGTGTTAAGGTGTATCCACTTTGTCACAATATGCGCATTGGTCATTCTTCACTAAGTTCATCTTTTTTAGATAAGCTTGAAAACAACTTCCCCGTGTTTCCTAGTAACCCATGAAATCATTTTTGGAATTAGCTTTTTTATCTATTTTTTTGTGTCACCTTCCACATCTCATTCAGTTTCCCACTTCATCAGAGTTTCAAGTCTAGTCACCATTTTTTGCCATTTTGGCTTGTACTAGCCATGTATTTCCTTTTTAGGACCATAAGGTGTTTGAGGATGGTTCCTGATACCACCTGTATGACCCTGGTAGAAACTTAACCTAACCTAACTTTGGGATCTGTGCACACTTGCTCCACGTAGAGGCTCCGTATACCGTGTACATCCGCGTATTTAGCAACAATATAAAAAAACTTGCCACTCAAGACGCCTGAACAAGTTTGTTCTAGGAAGTTAGATTTAGACAAATTTTTATCCTCATCAGGCAGGAAAAAACTTTCCAGAACTAACCTCAAATTTTATGGGATATATAACATTATTACTCTCCTACAGCTTATGCACTAGGTCGATTAGTGACGGTTGACCTGAGTCTAAATTTAATTCATTTTAGGCAACGGTTTGTCAAAAAATATCTTCTTAAATTAAATTCCAGAAAAGCTTCAGGTATAGATAAAATTTTACCTATTATTTTTAAAACATTTGCAAATGAATTAGCTCCTATTTTGACCAAAATATTTGCCTTATCATACAAAAATAAAACGTTCTCAAATTTTTGGAAAATAGCAAATGTTCAACCTATTTCTAAAAAAGAAAACAGTTCTAATTCTTCAAATTATAAACCAATTGCTTTATTGTCTAATCAGTCACATTTTTTTGAAAAATGTATCACTTTACACATTGTCTAGTCCTTCAAACAAAATAACTTCATCTCAGATACTCAATATAGGTTTTGATCAAAACGTTTGACAATAGATCTTTTGACTTCTATTTTAGACAAACAAAAAGAGCTCTAAACATTTGCAAAGCGTTTGATAAGGTATAGATTCTTAATTTTGTCAACAAGCTTCATTGTATAGGTCTTGATAAAAAAAACTGTAAATCTCATTTATACTTTTCTTGAAAACAAAAAAATTATAGTTAAAATTATAAATGCTGGTGTTCCTCAAGGTTCTGCTCTTTTGCCAACTTTATTTTTGATTTACATCAATAAATTTCTTTAAATAACTAAAAGTCTCATTCATAGTTTTGTAGATGATTGCACTTTTTATATTTCATACTTTCCAAAGACGTTATCAACAAATATGGCAGAACGTCTAGAAAATTTTAGGTTAGGTTATGTTAGGTTAGGTTAGGTTAGGTTAAGTTAGGTTAGGTTAGGTTAGGTTAGAGCCCAATAAGGCCATGGCAAGGAAACAAGGCTTATTAACTGACAAACGCACGGACGTCGCCATTCAAGTGCTAAACAAAAAAAGCATTGAAATAATTGGACAGCAAGAAAAAGTCGATTTTTAAATTATTAACACTAAACGCTATAATATCGCTAACGAGTATGTGTCTCCAAACATAGCACTGTACGAATACAAAAACAAGGTGGACAAGAGTTTTGACGCCTTAACAGTTCTGGCATCAAATGCAAAAGACTTTGTCTTGCTAGGCGCATTGAAGTCAGCAGAGGTGCATACCTCCTTGAATGGATAGCCAGCATTGACGGGGTAATCTAAAACGATGGTGTATCACCAACGTTTGTACGTAAAGCCAGTACGTCTTTTATAAATTTAACATTAACGTCAAAAAAAAAAATAAAAAACGTTTCTGAATGGAAAGTTCTTAACGAAGAGTCTCCATAAATACATAACGTTTAAAATAGAAAGCGTTTCGGCAAAAAAACCTACAGAAAACTCTATCTAGGTGTTAGACAAAAACAAGGATAAAACATTTTTAGAAAAAGACGGAGAAAAATGCGAAGACCTAACAAAACTTCTGCTAAAAACCAAAAAAAGGCCAGCCGGAAACTGGATCACAAAAAAGCAGAAAACATCTACTGGTGGAACGATAGCACGGAAGAAAAAAGAAAAATGTGCAGCCTGGTCAAAAGAAGGATAACTAGAGCATGAAATAAAGATTACGCAGAAGGCTTAGCCCGTTATATTAAAGATTTAAAAAAAGCAAAAAAAAGCTACAAAAAAGAAATTTTTATGGCTAAAGATAGGTGCTGGAAGGCGTTACTGAAATGAAGTTGGCCACTAAGCTAATAGCCAGTCTTCTGCCTGCGCTGGTTTCTCTGATATTAAGCTGCAGCCGCGCAAGTGTTGCTACCGTTTTTCAGCTATTTTAGTAGTCTCTGTATTGTAGGATTTCTGACAAGTAAGGTTTTGAGGTATTTAGCGCTATTTTTGTTGGTGACGATGACATCTCCTACTCTTACGGACACAGATTTCAGTGAGTTACGTCCGACCAGTACAACCGTTCAGTTTTGTGTGGGGCCAGTTCTAATCTTTTCCTTGCCAACCACTTTAGCAAGATCATTCGCATACCCTACTAAAGTTGTATCCTCCGGCATGATTTTTCTGAGCACCCCGTTTTAGTAGGTGATCTAAACCCTGTAGTACCCCACATGTTATCTTGCAAATCTGTTTGACGGAGCCGAGTTGAAGGCGTTTTTGACGTTCAGCTCAACAATACTGCAAACTTATTTTTTCTTTTGGCTTTTTCCGTTATGCTCTTGACTTTTTGGATAGCATCTATCGTTGACATGTCTTCCGTAAAACCGTACTGCTCAAGGGACAGTCTATCGGTTCTCAGTAGCTTTTCTAGCAGTCTCTTATTTAAGATCAGTTTAAAGAGTTTTCTTAAGCTATTTAGAATGCATAGTGGTCTATAGGCTGCTGCACCGATACTTTTGGCTAGTTTCTTAATTAAGACCAACCTTCCCAGCTTCCACTCTTTAGGAAAGGAGCCTTTCTTAAACAAAACGCTAAAGTCATTGCGTTTTTATTGGCGAGTAATTTTGCTACCTTCGGCGATATGGGCCTGCAGCTTTCTTTTGTTTCAGCTGCTTAACCGCTTGCTTTACCTCGTCGAAGCTGCACGGAGGTATTTCTGCAGCGTTTATAGCTCTCTCCGGCCAATTGGTTTTGGCAGTTTTCTTTGTTTTTCTTCCGACAAGTCTATCGGAGAACGTGTTCCTAAATTTCCGGTTACTATTTCATATTCAGTGCCCTCATAAGTCATTGTCTACCTCTGCACATAGCTTGACCCATGATTTTTGTTTTGATGCCTTAATTGCTTTGTTCAGCGTAGGTCAGGTAGAGCTGCTTAAGTTTACCCTAGATATTAGCTATTTGAGCTCAATTGGATAAAAATGTTGACAAAATAGTACACTTAATAAACAAATATTTTGTGAAGCTAAAAAATCTTAACTACGCCACTGGTGTGACCCAACAAATAGCTCTTTGGCTACTACATCACTTATTTAAAAGTGTGCAGAGTCTGCATTTAGATAAGTTAATAACTAAGCAATAACATTGATATATTTTTAAGTGTTTTTCCTACTTGTAGATACTTATATAAAAAAGAAAAGATTATAAGAATAAATTAATAATTGGATTTAATTACAATATATATATTTTGTTTGTTATAAATGTACTTTTATTACAAACATAAATTTCAAATGCAAGTGAATTTTGTGCTCCAAAACCATATTTCTTTAGTTTTTATGTAGGTTCCACAATCACCCTTTCAATTCGATTCGATTGCACTGTAAGCGTAAAGTGAAAAAGAAAGAATGCAATTCCCAACTATGATTCATTAATATAATAATATGTATAGCAATTTATGCCTGTTATGTTAGTTAATACAGTAGTTGACAATTCAAAATACGGACCATTTAATTTGCAATGTCAGAACAATTAATAAAAGCTTAAAAATATGGCGGACGGTAATTTTACTAATAGCAGCTGTGTGGAAGTTACATACAAACAATTATTTCCTTCATGTGGTTTCCTGTGAAAAAGCAACAATCCCAGTTATAACAGTTATTAACAGTATGTAGTACTTCCTTTATTATTGGAATTAATTTGGCTACAATGTCCACTGTTTACAGTGCGGTGTGCATAGCGAAAGATAAATTCATACAAAAAAAATTAAAATTAAATTCACCTCTGATGTTTACGTATTTGATTGTGTACAATCGATTCGAATTACTGACGTGTTAACATAATACAAATAATAGAATTGAACTAATGAATCAAATATAGTGTTCAATTGTATGTATGCATGAATTAATTAAAAGATTTGTTGTTTGATAGAAATAAATAGTAAATGTAGTGTTGGAATAAAAGATGGTGAGTACTTAACAGTCTGAAAGGTTTTAGTTTTGTATATGCTATGAGGGTACAATGTTAACTATGCTGCATACTCCCCGAGCTGTCATAACAATGTATTTTAATATAACATGCATGTAAAGTCGAGAGCAGGAACACATGTATAAGAGTCAGACTCGGTAAAATTCCAGGTTCTGACTCGCTCCAAACGGCCAAACAGAACAACACCTTCCTAGCGGAAGTTATTACCCCACTTCATTATATCAGCAAGCAAGTAACCCCTTAATCCTTAATTATACAAGCACTCAATAAACTGATATAATATGGTTTAAGTATATGCGAATTATTTTTTGATGTAAGATAGTTAGTTACATAGTTACAGTTAGTCCCAAATGTTCAATAACACAAAGGGAAGATGTGCTGAACTGTGAAAGTTTCCAAGTCCTTTCCTGCTTTTGCCTACCATCTAGCAGTCTCGCAGGACCGCACTAAAATCCCTGTCTAATGCTCTTTGTAATGCACATTATTCTATAAGGATTATTCACTTGAAAAAACACGTGAGTACTTCCTGACATATTCTTGGGATATTTCACACGCGGTTGCTATTTTAAACTAAGGCAACATCACATTTGTTACGAATGTTACGTACAATAAACAAGGTAGCTTGAAATAGGAATAAACAACGAAGGCAACAACCAACTATATGCTAATTTCTATTAAATAACAATGCTATCTGCAATTTTAATTGCATTTACTTTGTATTTTATTTATATATTACGTCAAAGTAAATAAACGATAAACATTCCCATTTAATGTTATAGTCAATTTTTAAAAATATCTTTATTATTATTAAATTAAATTAAATTCTAACCCTTTAGGGAAAACTTCCGGAAATTGCAATATTTGTTTTATTTTAATTGAAAATTGAAAATATATTTTTAACACATTGCAAATTTAATGTAAATATACAGTGTGTTAGTAATTAATCGGCTCCTGTATAAACCTTATAAGGTTAACTTAAATAAACCGGGGTTTTTAAATAGCTTAAATCGCCATATATATTTGTTGTAGTACGCTTGTCTCAGTAGTTTATTATGGTTTTTGTTAATACATGGTTAATATATTTTATGTTAATTTACTTTTGTAAACTACTAACCTATAATTAATAGTTTTCCACCTATTGCTACATCCACGCTGATTGTGACAAAATTTGTTTTTGATTTTACCAGTGGCGTAACTTAATGGTTTTAAAATTTTAAATTATTAACTTATTTTTTTAATTTTTAATTTTAATTTGTTTTTTACGTTACTTATTTTATACATACATAAATTTTTATTGTTTTATAAAAATCTATTATGTCTGCTCTTTAGTTCATGTCATTAGAAGTGCATTTTTACATATATATATTTTTTCAGTTACAAGGGCTAATATTTAAGAACATGTGCTTGTGTTGCTGTCCTTTTAATATGTAGCTGCTTCAATAGCACCCGTGTCTGAGTAGCCAACAAAAAAATAAGAAGATCCAGAGACAGGTTCCACTCTAGAGTAGCCGTGGTCACACACCAGGTCTAAAAACTAAGACAGCAGATAAACTAAATGGCAACCAGTTTTAAAGCATTGACCAAAACCATCATCATGGTAGCCTTCATTAAAATTTAAAAGAAATGAAACGCCCAACAACAAAAAATCAGCCACGAATTCCCCTTTGAAGGACAAGAACAAATCCGTCCTCTATTTTTAGGTGTCTAAAGAGAACATCAACCCAGCTAACATCCTGAACTTTACCGCACTAGGTAAAATAAACAACACCGCTACAAACGCAGAAGTTAAATCTAAAAGTTTCCACCTTTTCAACCTATTAACAAACTATCGGCTAACCCCAAGCAGTCGTACTCAGCGACTGCAATCAGAGGTTAATTTTGCCAGTCCTTTAAGCCAAAGGGCACAAAAGCTATTCTAACCCATCCTAACCTAACCTAACCTAACCTTACCTAACTTAATTCTTTTTTGATTTTCTTGATTTTTTTTAATTGTGGTTTAGGGGAAGCTTTTCCAGCCTGAGTGTGGAGCTTTTACCCACTAAACCCCTTTCTACTTGGCAAGATCTTGTATCTTCGAAATTGCAAATGCAATTCTTCAAAAATACACGCCTGGACACTGAACCCTATATGTCGTCGACTAATTCTTTTTTGCTTAAGATCTCTTTTACGTATTTTTGGATAGCTTGCCAACAGTCTACGTTTTTTAGCATAATTTCCGTCATGTTTTCTGGTGTTAGTGTTTCTTTTATCTCTTTTTTAAAATTTCCTTTTTTGAGGCTCTATCTGCTGCAATTGAACAAAGTGTGTTCAGGATTTTTTTCTTCTTGACACATATTGCTCATCTTTCCTCCGTTATGTGAAAACGACTGAGATAAGATTTGAAATCTCATTGTCCGCTTAAGGCTTGTGTTAGGATATAATCCGTAGCTCCATGCTTTCTGTTAGTCTGTTTGGTTACATTTTTAATTAGCCTTTTGGTCCAATTTGCTTTGCCCCAGGCCAAGAGATTTGCCACTTTTCCATAATTTCTTCCTTTATTTTCTTTTTTTCTTTTAATTTTTTTTGTACTTTCTGCTCCTTAGCTCTACTTGCAGTTTTATGGGCATTATTGAAACTATTACAAGTTTAGCTTTGGTTGACGTTGTTCTATAGCCGCAGGTTACTTTGATAGCCTCCTTTAATGTTTGCTTAGCATTGTTTTATATTTTTAGATTTGGGCACCATATAGGATAATCGAGTGTGCTACATTCGTTAAGAGTTTCCGTTTGGGTTCACATAGTCTTCTGATGTTAAGCATAAGTTTTGTTAGTGCCGTTATTAATTTCTCTGCTTTCAGATGTGTTCCTAATGTGTTCCGTCATTTGCATGTTGTGGTCAAACCAGATTCTCAGATATTTAATTTACTTTTTAGACTTAATCTTAGTGTCACCCATTTGAACTTTTATTTTGCCGAGTTTCCAACCACCGTACAAAATAAGACATTTTGTTTTCTCCTCGGCTATCTCCAAGCCTAGGTCCTCAAATGTGGATTTTATTTTGACCATTGCATTGTTAGTGTTTGCTACTACCTTATTCTTGTTATTTCCTGTAGTACAATTTTGGTATTGTCCGCAAAGCATATTACTTTAATGCCTTTTGGCAAGTTTACTTTTAGCCCTTTGTCGTAGTATACTATCTACATCAGCGGTCCTAGTATTGATCCCTGTGGTACTACTGTGGTCAGCACTTCTATTAGAGTTTGGCTTATTTTCTTTTCTCTGTACTACTCCTTACCACGGCACCGCTCCAAATGCATTTTTGATGTCCACATTTTTCTGTTTTTGTAGGCCTTTTTCTTTATTTTGTCTACAGACTCTACTATTACCTTCATCGCGTCTATTGTTGACATGCTTTTTTGGAAGCCGAATTGGTTGGTAGCATTTTTGTTTTCCACTTCATCCCTCAGTCATTCTGCAATGAGGTGTTTGTACAATTTCCCAAAAGTGTTTAGCATGCATAGCATCCTGTACTTTGTTTTTTTTTTTTGTTATTTCTTTTTGGTTTCTCTATGAAGACCAGACTAGCCTGTTTCCACACTTTTGGGAACTTGCCTTCAGTAAATTCTTTGTTGAACATCTTTAGTATTTCTTCGGGAGCTGCCTTAACCACTTTCTTTGTAATTAATGGCTGGATTTGATCCGCTCCTGACGCCTTGTTTACTTTTATTTTGTTTGCTGCCTCCAATAGTTCATTCATGGTAATAAGTTTTGTCTCTTCTTTTTTGATTGGTTTTGGCTATCTTTGGGAATAGCAACTTAGCAATGTCTTTTTGTCTAGTTTATGACTAGGCTGGCTAGTTTTTGTGTGACTATCTTGTAGCCTACCCCCCAGACATCTTTTTCCACCTCATCTACTAATGACTTCCATGATTCCTTCTTAGCTGCAATTATTTCTTTTTTGAAAGTTTTTTGCTTTCCCCTGAAATCTTCAGTTGCTTTTTTCTTTTTTTGGATGTTTGGGGTTTTCTTATTTCCTCTGATCAGCTTCCTTTTGCAATGTTACCGTCATCGTGTCTTTAACGTTCAGGTTTCCTTTTAGACCTTTCCTGACTTTGCTCCTGAATTTTGGCAGCAATTCCTTTTTTATTTTCCATCCTCTCTTTACCTTTATTTTTTCTTTGTCATAAGATTGTTTAAATTCAAAATATATATTTTGATGCAGGCTTTTGCAAACATAGAGTAATATCTAGGTGAGACTTCTGGGTGTTCCTGATAAACAATGGTTTATCTCCTACATTTGCTGCCGTTAATTGCAAACCCGCCATCTAGTTTAGCAGTTTTTTTCCTTTTTGGTCTGTCGCTTTGGCTTCCTAAATAGTGGTCTTTGAGTTGAAATCTCCCGCTATAATTATGTTGCAGTTTTTTGCTTCCTAACACTACTTCCTTAAGAAGTGATTAAAATTTGCTATAGGTTTGTTTGGTGACCAATAACATGCCCAAAATACTAGTTCCTTTAACTTGATTGATCGATTATGATTATTATTATTATTATTATTATTATAACCGCATCTTGGTTTTTGTCCGATATCCAATTTCCATGTTTGGTCATGTTTTTGTTTGGTTCTGCTATTATTGCCATATCAATGCCTCCTATGTTTGCCATTTTAGTTAGCAGGTTCATGGCCGCTTTACCTAGGGAGAGGCACCCTAAGTTAGTTTGAAACATTTTCATTATTGTTTTTTCTAGAGGTCACCCTTTTTTTTTATTGCTTTTTCTAGTACCTTTTTGTGCTTTAAACACGTTGCTTCTCCTGCCTGGTAAACTCCTATTTTGCAGTTATAGCAAAATTTTTCGTTTTGGCATGCCTTAACATTTATAGCACGTTATTAAGTCACTTTTTTGTCTAAGCAGCTTCTTGCCTCATGACCAAAGTCTAGACAGTTATGCATCTTTTAAGAGTCGTAAATTCTTTTACTCTGCATTTGGTCTATTCCACCGTTATTTTTTCTTGCTTTATAAGTGCCAGCGTTTCGTCAGTTGGCAGTGTCTCTACCGAGTGGTTTTTTTATACTTGTTTGTATTTTCGGATACTTTTCTCACTTGTTTTTTTTTGTAGCTCTCTCTATGCCTGCTCTTACCTCTGCTTCCTCCGTTACTTCATGCAAATCTAGGATTACAAACAATTTCTTCTCAGTCTTGGTCTCTTTTCCCAACTTTTTCTCTATTGTTTTCTTTTTTGTTTTTGAAGGTATCCGCTTAGGAGCTACCACCTTTTTCTGTTTTCTTCACGATAATTATTCCTTTCTTTCTGTGTTTCCTTTTTTGTACCTCCCAATTATTATTTTCTTTGTCTTGTGCTGTTTCCTTTCTTTCTCTCTTTGTGCTTGCCATTTGTATGTTAGGTTAGGTTAGGTATGGTATTAGATTGCAGTCTTCAAAACTGCAATCTAATATCATACCTAACCTAACCTAACTTAACCTAACCTAACTTAACCTAACCTTTTTTTTTTTTTTTGGTGAGGTAAACGCTAATGCTGCCCGGGCTCTAGGTTCAATGAGTCCGGGAGTGTGGGACTTTCACCCACTAAAAAACCTCTGTTCTTCACACCGGTTGGACGGCATACCCTGGGAAGGTTTTTCATCGTCCAAGACGGCTGGACTCTCTATTGTCTATTAGTTACTTGCGGCTTTCTGCCTTGCCCTTTCCTCTTCTTCTTTGCACTTCATGGTCTCCCTAATGAAGGAATAGATGTGGCTCCACTTGTTCTTTGAACCAGTCATTAAAATTATCAGATTGTCCACTTTGAGGCTTTGTCCTATGGCTACTTCCGCTTCTTGCCTACCGACCTGCCATCGATCGCAGATAAAAATAGTGTGTTCGGCTGAGTCTTGGGCGCCGCAATAGTAGCAGGCGTCGTCAATAGTTTTTCCAATCCTCTTGGTATAGGTCCCAAAGCTGCCGTGGCCCGACAAAAATTGTGTTAAAAAATAATCAGAGTTTCTGTGAGGACACCTACTCCAGATTCCGATATTTGGAATCAGCCTCTTAGTCCATTGTGCGTTGTCTTGCGTGTTCTCCCATTTTTGCTGCCACTGCTCTTCTATAGTGTAAGTTTGTTCTCGACCTGTTTTCTTGGCGCTATATCTGTCGTCCAATTCCAATACTTTCAGCTCGATCGGTGGGATCGCTGCTATGACGCAGGCTGCGTTAGCGCTAACTGTCCTGTATCCACTTATGACCCTCAGCAGGACCTTCCTTTGTGTTGAGGTCAACGCTGTCATGTGCCTCTGTACGCCGAGTGCTCTTTTCCATACAGACGCTGCGTATGTTATAATGGATTGGACCACTGCGTGGTAAACCGTCCTTCTCCTCGTTCTTTGGCCGCTTATGTTTGGCAGGATCTTAGTGAGTGCCGTTACCGTCTTCTCGGCGTTTCTAATCGTGTTCACCACGTGATTTACAAAAGTCCAGTTTGCGTCCAGCCAGACCCCTAGATATTTTACGGTCTTCTTAGGCTTTACTTCCTGTCCTCTGAGAGCAAAAACCAGCTCGTTTTTTCTTCTTGATCCCTTCACTATCATGGCTTCTGTCTTTTCTGGGGCTACTTCTAATCCGTTTTTGACCATCCATTTGTCCACGATGGCCAAGGCCACGTTTGCTGCTTCTTGGAGCTTCTCAGCCCCTTTTGCCCTAACCACTATTGCCAGGTCGTCAGCGTAGGCCACCATCCTACATTCGTCCGGGATCTCCAGCCTCAGAATGGGGTCGTACAGTACGTTCCACAAAGTCTCCAGCAGGTATCTAGACACCCCTATTTCTTGCAGTTGCCTTATGATGTTACTCCATCTGGCAGTATTAAAGGCGTTTCTAACATCCAAGAGGATGATTGCCGTCCATGCGCTGCTTTGGTCTTCACACAGTTCCTTTGCTTTCATAATTGCGTCTACCGTCGATCGGCCCTTCCTAAAGCCGTATTGGGCGTTCGAGATTGCCCTCTTCTCTTCTAGCTCCTTCTCTAGCCTTCCCTTTAGAAGATGTTCAAAAGTCTTCCCGGGCACGTCCAGAAGGCTTATGGCTCTGAATTTGTTAGACTCCCCTTTTGGAATCAGCACCACTCTTGCTTTTTTCCATTTTTTCGGAAAGACTCCGCTATTCAGGACGGTGTTGTAGGCTTTTCGTAGATCCTCAGGTATCTCCTCCTGAGCCAACTTTACTATTTGGCCTTTGACGCCGTCGAGTCCTGCAGTCTTTTTTGGTCCGATCCTTGCAATAGCCACCTTCATCTCTTTCTCAGTGAAAGGGGGAGGTGTGTCCGAGTTATCCAAATTTGGCAAGGGTGTCGCTAGATCGTCAAAGTCAGGAAAGAGCTCCACAATCACCCTACTTCTTGTGGTGTCATCCAGAGCTATTTGTTTCGGCTTTACGCGGCCTTACTCTGTTCTTCCAGGTCCTCAGTCGCTTCGCCTCTAGATCTGCTCCTCGTAAGACGCCTTCTTATCTGGATGCAAAACTTCCGGTCTCCTTCGATGGCGTCGGTCCACCAGTACGGCATGTTTTTGCCTCCCTTTCCTTCTAGCCTGTAGCTGGCCGTCTTGAGCTTTTTTTAAGGTTTTAAACACGCATTGATTTATGCTTGCCTCTCTAAGTGCTCTCCTTGCCTTGCCGACATCTAAGACCCACTGCCACTCCGGGCTTCCTGTTTGTTTTTTGCCTCCGCACGCCACCTTGTATGAGAGGTATCTGTGGAGGCTCAAGGATTCTTCGGCTTCGTCCACCATCCAGCCCGTTAAAACCACATTTTCCGTAGTCATCGTTAGATCGATTAACGAACTACTTGATTTTCTAACGAACGTAGGTGCTTTCCCGTCGTTTCCAATCACCAGGTTTAGTGTCGCCATCCACTGAACGAGATGCTCTCCTCTTTTGTCCTCTCTGTCAGATCCCCATGCTGGAGATTTGGCGTTAAAGTCTCCCGCTATGACGACCCCTTTTGGCCTTAGTTCCCTAGTAGGGGTCATTACTTTATCTACTTTTACTTTGTACTCCTCCAGGGGAATGTTTGGGGAGATATACACGTTTATTAACGCCATTTCTTGCATCTCAATTATCTGGAAGCCTTCTTCGGCCTGATGCCTAGTAATTTCGGCCTTATTTGTGACCTGGAGGATTGCCACATCACTTCTCCGGTCGGTCAGCAAACCCTTCCTTTTTGCCAGAATTTTGTTTGGCTTCTTCAGCAAAACCAGGTCTGCATTCGCACGCTTTGCCTGTGCCTCTGCGGCATCGTAGGCGGCCCTAGCGGTGCCAATATTTATTTGGATTATATTAAGCATTTTGTGCTTTGTCGAGCTCCTCCCTGCTCTGCGCCAAGTGTCTTCTGAAGACCCGACAATTTGTTGAGTCAGACCGATGCTCGAAATTGCAGTGGATGCAAAAAGCAGCGTCCTTGCAGTCTTTGGCCTGGTGACCCGGCTTGCAGCAATTTAAGCAACCAGGGCTTTCCTTGACAGGTTCGGTGCAAGCTCCTCTGGCGTGTCCTAGTCTGAGGCAGTTTGTGCACCTTGCAATGTGCACTCTTTCCCTTATCGTGCACTTTAGCCAGCCAATTTTAATTTTTTCGGCTTTTATCAGTTCGGCGGCTGCCTTTTCCTCGATAACAAAAGTGGCGATTTGATTGCCACCTCTCGTTGGTCTCAAATTTTTTATGCTGAACTCCTGATTATTTAAACCCAGTTCCTTCATTTTTTCCTTAATGGCATCTTCAATGGTCTTTTGGTCCGCGTCACCGTCAATGTTTGACATGTGCAGTGTTTTTTCTTGTCTATTGCTCTGTCTGATGAGATAAGTGTTTCCCATTTTTGTATGTAGTATATCTTTCAGACTCACTGCTTTGCCCTTTTCGGTGACTATGAGCAAGTTTCCGTCTCTAGTCGCCCTAATGGTTTTTACTCCTGCTCCTTCGTGATTTGGGTCCGCTTTAGTTTTAAATTGTTTTAATAGGTCTGCGTATGTGCTGGCATGAGCGTTAGGCTTTACAATAATAGCTTCAGTGTGTGGCATTCTTTTTTGTTGTGCCCTTACCTAGACTGCTTTTTTTGGCTCCGCTACTTCCCGAAAACTAGATGGGACGTAGAATTCTACTTTAATACTTGTGCCTCTAAAGTGTAGGCTTAGTAGTTTCTTTATTTCCAGCCAGTTGTGGCCTTCTGTGGCTGCCACGGCTAGCGCTGGCTGTATTGTCCTTCTTTTCTCCATCTGTTCCCGGATTTCCGTCAGTGTCTTTGTTAAGGCTGTCAGGTCGTTCGCTTCCACTTGGGTGGCATGTACGTTTTGTTTTCTTGTCCCCTTACTGGTTTTAGTTACACTTGTACCCGTTTCAATACGCCCCTTAAGAGACCCATCCAGCCACATTTCTGTTAATTCCGGGTATCTGTCTCCGGCAATTCTGGCTAAACCAGAGAGTTCTTTTTTACCCCCCTCAAGGAGAATTAGCACGTCTTCGGTGCCTTTGAATGGGTTTCCTTTTTTAGTTGGCACCACTGTCATGTCCTCAGGCCACTCTACACCCAGGATTTCTTTCAGCATTTTGGTGGGATCTGCTTCCTCTATTTTCTTACGAATTAAGGCAACTTTTTTCTCCTCATCCTTAATGTGTCTATTGCATTTTTGACAGATTGTCTCTTCTTTTTGATGAACAGGTACTTGTATTACCTCCGCGATGTCTGTGACCTTTTGGGAACATTGACATTGTGTTAGTGTCTGAGTCAATCCACAAACTCAGTCAAGCGCTAAAAAACCCAAACACATTTACGTAAAAAAGTTGGTCAAAAACATGGGACACTGATTTTTGCAAAAAGATGTGTAGATAGATACCTCTAACTCTATTACGCTAGAAATAAACACAATTGCTGTGAACGTACTTTGGCTATGTTCATTCAAAAATTGCATTCGCGTACAAAAATCCCGTCAACGGCGGATTTTAAAACGGTCTTTACAAACAAATTAAAGTTTTTAGCAATTAATGTAGGAAGAGCTACATTAATTGCTGAAAACTTTAATTTAAAGCAATCAGCATGTATCATTCTCTAAACCAACGCCAAAAGCCATGCTTTGCTTAAAAGATTTTCAAGTATTGGATTTAAATGAACCCACTCACTATAGCTCAACTGGACACCAAAATGACGTTTTTGACGTAGCAATACTGAAAGACGAAAACTTTTAAGTAAAAAATCAAAACTAGCAATGACCTTAAAAAATTTGTAACCTATGCGGATTGGACTTTCTCCTTACAATTCATGAAAAACGGCATTGACAAGCTGGCCCCAATAAAAACCGTTGCGGACCGTTGAGCCACTATTTACTAATTTAATCCACAAAAAAACACATAAATTTGCGTTGTACCATTTAGAATTCTTTTGCAGTCAAATCATTCCACTGCAAAGTAAAATAAATCATAGGGTTGCATAAAAATCAGGGCTGAAAAAATACTTTAGAATTAATCACAGAGATCAGTAACCTAATGTGGAAGATTGCGAAAGCACTTTTTTAAATTTGCTTTTGATAAATATTTCAAAACCTGGTAAAAACCAAAAGTTTTCTCAAAACTACCGGCCAATTAGTCACCTTAAGTAAGGTCATACAGATAGTAGTTTTAGACATAACCCAAAACCTCACGGATGCAAACCATTTTTCCCCGCCCAGCAACATAGGTTCCGATGGGCCCACTCTGTAGTCTATCAACTAAACCTGGTAATGACCAAAAGTTTTCCCAAAACTACTGGCCAATCAGTTTTTTGTGCACTTTAAATACAGTTTTAGAAGAGGTGATTTTGGACATAATTTAAGACCTCACGCATACAAACAATTTTTTTCCGCCTACCAACATTTAGGGATTACCTTTGACAAAATACTTACGTACAAACTGAAAGTACAGTCCATTTTAGACAAAGCCAGACTAGCAAAATTTTTTTTATTTTTAATGTTTTGGCATGTTGCTTTGGAACAAAATCTAAATGCACCCTTCAGATTACAAATTACATTTGGGGAATTACTGTAAGTTTGCACCTTATTCGTCTTTAGGTCCGAGAAGCATTTCTAAAGTCTGACTTTGCAAATGCTTTTTGGAGCTTTTTGATACGTTTGAAACAACAAAAAATTGTAACAATATTGGTATTGCACGTTGCGCTAGTACATCAAAACTTTAGCTTAAAAGTATTTCGATAATCTCACCTCAATCCTAATTTAGCCAAACTTGCTGCGCCAGACAAAAAAATATTTTCCTATCTTCTATCTCCGATCAATCAACTTCAAACTTAAAGCGTCTCTGACTTTAGTTAAAAAACCAAAAAAAAAGCAAAAGAACAAGCCAAAATTAGTGTCAAAACTGTTCAAACATATTATAACAAAGAGAATCAAAAAGCATCAGCAAAACAAGAAATTGATCCCAAAACTAGATGGGTTTCTGGAAAACAAATCAACTAAAAATGCATTAAGCAAACTAATCAGATCAGCGTCAGAGGAGTCAAACGGCAACAAATACGCAGTGTTGGTAATTTTTGACGCAAAATGCTTTTAACTTAGTGTTATGGAGAAGCATAATAAAATAGTAGTCTTTTGTATGTAATAAATATGTTTATAATAATTATTAATTGTTTGAAAGTAAATTTTAACTTTAACGTTGTTCAACCAATATTCTAGATTGGTGGTTGGCTATTTGTAGCCTTATGGTGGCTACTTCCAGTAATTTTGAGGTGTAGAAAAGTGCTGTGTTGTCAGCATATTGTGCCACTTTAATCCCGTGCATGTTTCTCAAAGACTTGTCCGCCACAAACAAGTTAAATAGTTTTGGCAAGAAAATGAAGTTTTGAGGAAAAAATGTGGTTTTCAAGCTTTATTGCCAGATTTTTGCAGCCTTATAAAACGCAAAGGGAAGTATTGTCTGATCACATTTAGGAAAAGATTTTTGTGCCGGACTTAGTCAAAGACTTTTTCAACATTAAACAAGACCACTCCTTTGAATTTTTATTACTTGGTTTAGTTAATAAACGCTAGAGTGACCTCATTTGAACCATGTTGATGGAAGGGAAGAAAATTATTAGTTTTTTTGTGATTTTGAATTATGTCCTCACTTATAATACCTTGGTTTTTACCAAGTTTTAGTATGTTCATAACAAAGAAGTTTTTCTGTTCTGTTCTTGCGTTATGCAAGAACAATTTCAGAGCTCTGTTTAAGATTTTATTGAGTCGGGAATAAGCGCTATAGATAAGGTTTTGGAACTAGGACTTATCAAAAGCCTAAAAATGTCATGTGAGGTGCCACAGAGATTCATTCTAGGCTATCTGTTGTAGAATATCTATTACAATGAGATGTTGGAAATTGAAAAATTAGAAGGAGTGAACTTGATATGATTTGCAGACAACGCTAGTAGCATCCAAATTGGTTGAGAATCTGGTAGCTATGGCAAAAGCTACTATTAAAAGCATCAATCAAAAGTTAGAGCAAAAATGCTGAGATGGTGACTAAAAGAACTGACCCTGGAAATAGGAAGAACAAGTTTTGTCACCAAGAACGCATGTGGTGTGGTTTGACAACAACCCTAAAATAAAAAATGATGCCAGAAAAACCACTCGAAGGGCAGGAAGAGTTATAAACGCCCAGAGTAGAAGAACCATTCTTAACAAAACAAAAACTGCTACGGTTGCGCATTCTGTTATGCTGTAGGGAGCCCAAATCTGGGGTATCAAATACAAAAATATGCTAGTGGCGCAACAAAGGAAAGTTGCCATATAAATTACTGGTAGTTATACGACTGTTTTGTCAGAGGCCGTACTCGTTATTGCATCAGTTGTGCCCTAAAATCTCAGGTAGAGCAAAGAAAACGCCCAAATCATCAAACGTAAGAACAAAAAACGTGAAAAAAAACAACTTCCAAGTGGCAGGACCTAAGACTGTAATCCGAGATGTAGGAAAGTGGGTAAATAGAAAGCATGAATTAATTGATTACAACCTCTTATAACTCCTTAGTCGACATAGATGCTTCAACTTGTAATGAGATTCAAAAGAAAAGATAGTGGTATATGCACACAAATTCCAAAATTGAGCACCAAACGTCAAGTGGAGATAGGGTTTCAGTGAGTGAAAGCCTCACAGACACAGACTAGATGAGTTTTTCCAAAACCACGTTAAATAAAAAACGACAAAATTCCGGTAATAGATGCTAAGTCGCTAAGTAAAATCCAAATTATCGACTGGTTATCATGGTATGGGAATGTCCCACCCACCCACCCAAGTGTTTGACATTAAAAGAATGCATGTCTGATTTCTCTGCGTCAGAAATTATTAAGTCACAAGAAAAGTTTGTGATCTATTTTCATAATCACTAACACTTGGGTGGGTGGGTAGGTCTTTTCAATCCAAACTACTGACGGGTTATTATTATATGGAGTGTCCCACCCACTTAAGTGTTCTTTGTCAAAAGATTGCAAGTTTAACTTCTCTGCAAACGTCAAAAGTTATTTTGTCACAAGAGAAGATCGTGATTCAACTCTTTGATGACAAACTTCTGACGGTAATTATGATATGAAATGTCCCACCCACACACCTAAGTGTTTGTTGTTAAAATATTGCATGTTTGATCTCTCTGCAAGCGTCAGAGGTTTTTTGTCACAAGAGAAGGTCACAACCTCTTGATAAGTAACACTTGGGTGGGTGGGTGAACCACTCCAATTAAAACTACTGACTAGTTATTATGGTATAAGTGGCCCACCCAAGTGTTTGTCATCAAGAGATTGGATAATCACCGAACTACTGCTGTTGATTAAACGATTATTTACAAAAAAACTAAAAGTACAAAAATACTTTAATTGCAATAATTTACAATTTAAAAACTGTTTTGGCGCAGTCGGACGGATAAAAATTTTTGATATTTTGTTGTTGTTTTTTACAACAAAATATTAATTCAGCACACAAACTACATTAAATATTTACTTTAATAAAATGCAAGATACTAAAACTTTGATGCAAAACGATTTTGGCACTGTCGGTAAGAAATAAATTAAAGTATTAATATAACAATTTTGTGCAGAATAACTGAATCTGCAATACAGCTGGAATTATATGCATTTAAAATAACAATTTTGGTGCAGTCGGTAGGAAGTAAATTAAAATGATGTTTTGCAAGATGCATCAAAATTTTTTTTTTAAACAATACAAGCTTTGCACAAAAAATACCTAAAATAAAAATATTTACTTCACTAGAATGCAAAAAAACGGGAACGATTTTAGCGCAGTGAGAAGAAGTAATTTAATTTTTTTACAAAAAAATGAATATTGTTCAACATTAAAAAAAAAGATTAAGACAAGCGTTATTTACATAGACAAGTTGTTTTAGCGCAATCGGGCGGATAAAAATGAATAAAAAGATGAATTTTGCAAGAAGAACAGTCAATAAAAATTTAGAAATATTGTAAAATTAATAAAACGCTTTACTTAATGCAACAAGATGAGTTCTAGAACAGTAAAGCAATTTTTGACTATGAAGAAGTTATTATTTTAGGCGCAGTAAGAATGGTAATTTTGCGCTTCAAGTAGGTTATTGTACAGCGTTTTTATATTTATTTTATCTACATTTTAGAAACAATTTAAAAATTAAAGTTATGTATATGCAGACAAAAAACTTTTTATTAATTTTGGCGCAGTCGGTAGTTTTATCGTTTTGTTTTGACTGCGCCAAAAGTGTGTAGTTTAAGTTTCTCTTACTTATTATTAATGTAAAATATTTTTTTAATTTTATTAATAATTAACTTTTATGTAATGATATGTAAGATGACTACAACCAAGTAAAATAATTGATTGAGTTAATCAATATTTCATAATAATATTAAATACATACTACTACTACATGTGACACTGACTATATTATTTCATTCATTACTCATCTGTAATTAAATATAGGTTAATTATAACGTGTTTCCCATTGTTCACTATACGTTTACTAATTTAAGCCACTATTATTGAGTTTTCCTAATTCAGTCATTTGAGTTGGGTAATATTTATGGATTTTAAATTTATTTATTTTTAAATTTCAATTTTCAATTTTATTAGAAGAATTATAGTTGAATAATTGGTACACAATTGTTCGATGCCCTTTATACGAAACACAAACAAGATCAATTAATGAATAAATGAATATTTAGCACAATGCATTCAGTGCCATTGTTACATTTATCAGACTACATTTATTGTCCATGATCCTATTCGAATTAATTATAGTTTTGTTTTTTTGTTCCTACCGATGCCGATGCCGAATCCTTTTCATACTTGATTTTGATTCATTTATGCGTCATGTCATTTTATCTACATCAATTCGAACATCTTTATATATTATTCTCTAATAAATAACATTTTTTTGTAACATCTTTTCATGTTTAATAAATAATAATCAATACGATACATAAATAATCAGAACAGTATCAATCGAAAGATATTCTCAATTTCAAATAATATTAAGTTACGATTACATTTATCTTAAGAGTAATGATGATGATGACTATTAAAAAGCTTTAATCGTAAAGTTGCTCTTTTTATTACAAATTTCAATTAACAGAATCATTTGATTGTTTTATATGTAATAAATCAGTATACAAATCAAACAACAAATTTAATTTACGAATTAAATAAATGTGTTTATGTATAATTATATTTTAATTATTAAACAAATTAATGTCAATAATCAATAGAAACTGTCAGTATTGTTGTTTTTGTGCGTAAAATGTTCAATAACGCGTACATTTTTCATAGCCCATATTTGGCATATTCGGCATATTCAGATATTCAATCAGTGTAGTCCTTTAACGTTGTAAAAATTGATTAATTATTGCAGTAATTAGAGTATATATGAAATTTAATTAAATGTTGCATGATATCGCTTTTATTATCAGTATCATTATTTTGTGGTTATTTGGTGTTTATGGATTAATCATTTTTCATAATTGATAATTTTATGTATGAGATTTTAATTGCAATTCACCCCCTCTGCTTCTGAATACATTCAATTCAACGATTCCTCACTTTACATGTCATCAATCTGCGCCACCGAAACCAATTAGTGATAAATTTAATTTACATAAAATTATATTTTTTACTAAAATTACTTTTTATAATCAAGATTTAAACATAGCTTTATAAATATAGTTTACATTGTTTCCACTTAGCTTGGTGTCAATGAATGGTGAATTTTATATTTACGCAATACGGCAATAATATAATCATACATGCAACGCCATCTATTGGAGGTAAGTTGTACTTTCATACAACAAAATATAGTGATAAACATTAAAACTGCGGGGTAAACAAATTTATGAAAATTGTTTTATAATTTTTCAGGACTTTTTACTGTAAAAGCTACAATGAACAGCTTAGAGAATCTTTAAGATTCAACAACAAAAAGAAGCCTCGGTTTCAGACGTCAAATCAGAGTGGGTCACTGGAATTGCTTTGGAGGCCAACATACCGTTTGTAAAAAATACGTAGATACAACCGACTCTGGCGGTTTTGTCAGAAAACAAAAATCACGTGTAACTCCATTATACAGGGTGCGGCAGGGAAACTTGCTGATTTGAAAGGTCAATAAAAGAAAAAGTATTTTACATACTGATTTAATTCTTTTTTTATCGTATTGTACATATCCTGAATTTTTGTTTCAAAAGGTTTTAAAAATGACATCGGACAAATAGCGGCCCTTATTAGCGATACACTGATCCGCCCGTTTTTTGAAGTTTTGTACCACTTTTTTGAGAAATGTTGGCAATGGCTTGGCAAATGTTGTCCTTCAGGTGTTGCAGGAACCGTAGTTTGCCATTGTAAACAATTCCCATAAAAAAAGTCACTGGAAGCCAAATTGGGAAAACGCGCCGGCCACAGTACGTCACTCTTCAAGGAGATTAGGCGCTGGGAAGAAGATCAAAGGGAGTGTGAAAAAAGGAGGAGGAAGGAGACAAAAATAATTGAGAAATTGTTCCCCAAAGGAAGAGCGGTAAAAGTACCAACAGAGATAAGTGAAGAAGAAGAAGCAGATATGACAACAGTGGAGGAGATGAAACAGATCATAAGAGAACTACCTAACAATAAGGTACCAGGTCCGGACGAGATAACAGCGGATATTGTAAAAACAGCGTTAAAAGGAAACGAAATAGAACCAACACAAATAATAAACAGATGTCTAAATGAAGGAACATTCCCGAAATGTTGGAAAGAGGCAAACTTAGTGCTGATTGAGAAGAAGAAAGAAGCAGGTAAATCAAAGACGTATAGACCGTATTGTTTAATCAATACATTAGCAAAGATAATGGAAAAAGTTATCGTGAGAAGAATAGAGAAAGAAATAGTAAAAAGGGGTGGATGGGAAAGTGAACAATACGGATTTACCAAAGGGAGATCGACGCTACAAGCTATCGAGAAGGTAAAAGCGGTAGCAAAAGAAGCAAACAGCGGCCCACATAGGAAAAGACAGCATTGCATCATAATAGCGTTGGATATACAAAACGCGTTTAATAGCGTACTATAGAAAGCAATTATAGAAGCAGCAAAAAAGAAAGAATTGACAAAGAAAACGATTAAGATAATATGGAGTTATCTACAAAGAAGAAACTTAGTGACCAAAAAGGGTAAATGTAGACTGACCAGAGGGGTACCACAAGGCTCAGCACTAGAACCCAAAACTATAGAACTTAGTATATAAAAAGCTTTTCGGAATGCGGCTGCCAGACGGGGTGACGATAACGGCATTTGCTACTAAAAGAAAAGCTAGAGTTGACAATTAGTATGATAAAGAGATGGATAAAAAGTAAATGGCTAGAATTAACACCGCAAAAAACGGAAGCGGCATGATTATCGACAAAGAGGACAAATAGAGGAACCGGAAAAATACCGGTAGGTGATAAAATAATAACTATAGGGAAGAAGATTAAATACCTTGGAGTTACACTGGAAGCAAAAGGATGGAACAAACAGATTAAGGAATTGGTAAGAGGAACAAAGAAAACGGAAGGAATGCATAGTAGGCTTATGCCAAACAAGGGAGGACCAGGACAAGAGGCAAGAAGGCTAATAGCAACGGAGGCCAAAAGTAAACTATTGTACGCCGCAGAAACATGGGGAGATGCCTTAAAGACAAAAAAAACAGAAAAGAAATAAGAGAAGCCACTAGAGCAAGCTCGTTAAATATATGTAGGGCTTACAGAACGGTGTCGCAAGAAGCGCTAGATGTAATTGCGGCAACACTACCCGCAGACTTGATGGTAGAAGAAAGATTAAACATAAAGAAACTGGTAAATGAAGGAAATAGTAAACAAGAAGCAAAGAGACAAGCAAGAGATAATACAATGAAAAAATGGCAGACACAGTGGAAAGACGGAGAAAAAGGTGAGTGGACAAGAGAGTTAATACCAGAAATAAAGGAATGGGTAGAGATTAAACCGGAGACGTGTTACTATACAACACAACCGGACATGGAGCCTTTGGAAAATATTTACAAAATATAAACAAAATGGAGAAAGAAGAGAAATATATATTCTGCCAAGAAGACACGTATGACGACGCAGAACATACGCTAATAGAGTACGAAACGTGGGAAAATTATAGGAAAGAGTTAGAAAATGTATTGGAAAACAAAATTGATAAATCTTCAATAATTAATATTTGCCTGAATGACAAAAACAAATGGAGAGCATTAAGAAACTATGCAACCGCAGAAATGAGAAAAAAGATAGAGATAGTTTGAAAACTCAAGATCTAGATAAACAAAAATGGAAGTAAACACACACATCAAAAGCCACAGAAGACAAAGGAAGGAGGAAAAAAAAGCTAAATGGAAGCAAAAGAACATAGAAAAAAGCAATGAAGAGAAAAAATACAAAGAAGGTCAAGACAACTATGCCTACCAAAGAATGGAAGAGGAAAAAGTAGACAAGAAAAGAATATACAATGAAACATTAGTACCAACCAAAATTGCAGAAGAAAGAAAAAAAAGAAAAGAGCTGCTCAAAGAAAGCAAACTGACGGAACTGACCAGAGAATTTCCAAATGGTAGATACGCCATTTCGAGATTGACTGACAATGTAACCTTTGAAATGGTCAGAGTATATTTGGCAACCAGGGGACACAAAGAAATAATTCCAAATGGAGACTCAAGAATATCCTTAGAAGTTAAATTGGCAAATCTAGGATTACCAAAGGGGGTACACCTAATGGAGCTCCACAAAATATTTATGAAAGAGATACGCCGACAAAGAAGTAAATGAAGACTAAGAAAAACCAAGAAGACATCTAAGGACAAATCAAACAACTAGGCTGAATAACAATAGAATGGCAGAAAGGAGAGATGAACGTCAGTATAGAACAGACAACAAATAGGGTATAGGAAGAGATGAGCCAGGGACAGCATGTGTTGCCTCAGCAGTCTGTGTGAATCCCACAAGGCCAAAACCAGCTCATCTCAAACTAATAATAGACTAGAGACATACATGATAAGGACAAAATGACAACAGAACTAACGTGGAGAAGAACTTGCTGAGACCAAGACCTCACTACGTCTTAAAAAAAAAAAAAAAAAGAAAGCGCTTGTGGAAGTGTTTCTTCAAAAGTTCCATAGAAATTCTTGCTGTGTGTGCCTTGGCTCCGTCTTGCTGGAACCATACGTTCCCAATTTTCATTTCTTCAAGTTTTGGGAAAAAAATGCCTCAATAATTTTTCTGTAGCAAACTACATTCACAGTAACAGTGTGGTTTTTTTTTTTCAAAAAATTAAAGTTCAACAATTGCAATTTTCGACAATGCACACCACACAGTAACACGTTCACAATGAAGTGGCTTCTCATGAAGTTTACGAAAATTGGCACCACTCCAATAACGCATGTTTTGTTTGTTTACACAGCCAGAAAGGTTGAAATGGGCCTCATCACTGAAAAACCCAAAGGCGTCCTGAAGCAAGTTAAGAAGCGCTTCACATGCAGTTTGGCAAAAAATAGTTTGTAGAGATAAAACTTGTGAAGAATTCGTATAACACTGCGATCAAAAATTCCTAGAGCACCTGCCCGTTTGCGCGCCAAACGCAAGGGAGTGCAAAAACGACAGCTTTGCCATTTTGACGTTTTTAAGAGTTTTGGAAATCTGTTGATCTTCAAGCTCTTTTTTTTGCCACACTGCCACTTTCCCTGAATACTTCCACTTATGACAATCAATTGCCGGCCAAGAATGCAACCTGTGGGATGAATATTGAATCGAGTTTGGAAGGCATGAACGGTCATTGGAAAAGTAGGCCTTGTCAGCAAACGCACGCTTCTCCTTTGTCCAACGCATGACAACAACTGGTTTGAGCGGTAACAAAACTTCAAGACCTCTTCTGACATATTTTTTACCAAATTACCAATATTTAGCACTATCACCTGGACAGAAATTTTTGATTTGCAAAAAATATATAGTTTTGCAAACTCTGCCAAAAGTACAAAAATGGATTCAAAAAAATACTAAAAATCCCTTGTGACGGCAGAACAAATCTTTTAAAAAATTCAAAAATATCAAAACGGCACTGGTCTAAAAAAGTTAGTACAAGCTATTACCGTAGCAACATACTTTTTAAAAGTCTAAAAGTTCACTTTTGAACGTTTTGGCAAAAAACAATACAAAGATGACGGAACAGATTTGGAAAAAAAAACGTTAACCCTTTTTGAAAGGTTTTTTGACTTTTTTTGCAAAATTATAAAAGTAATAATTATTTTTTATCACAATTTTTTTCAAAAAAGTATGATATGTATATAATATAAGTATATACATTTTTTTGTTGTTTATAACTTTGCAAAAAAAATTGAATTAGTGTAATCAAAAGGAAATTTTTTGTAGAACGCAATTTTTATGTCCTTTTTTAAATTCTTCTAAAAAAAAGACAAAAAATTAGTAAAATTACGAAAAATCTTAAGAAAATCTTTTAAAAGTAACCCATTTTTGGCAGTTATGTGTTATATTTTACCCTAGAACAAGAAAATCCAGTTTTTTTTAAATTTTTGAGATCAAAAGTACAATATTTTAGGAGCATCATATTCAAATTTCAAGTCTCCAAATGTAGCGAAAATATAAAATTTTCAATAAAATGGTAATTTTCCTCATTTTTGCGGAAAATTTTGAAAAACCATAGACAAAATTGGATGCTACGGAAATTTTTTTATAAGATACACTCTATTAAATATGATTTTTGACAAAAACTAAAAGAAGAGAAAATATTCACACTGTATTGTTTCTAGAAATCTAAAATTTAAAGAGTAGTCATATTTTGGTACTCCAAACATGTGTACAAAATTTGAGCAAAATTGGAGATTGAGGAATTACCTCAATACCAATAATAGAACTCTACGTCGATTCTTAGTCGTAGCACCGGTTGAACTAAACTACTTTTAAAATAATGACCATAAAGACAAAGTTTTTTATTCTTCAAATTCCTAAACATATCAAACTTTACACACTTTTCCGGACTGTGTTTTTTATTTTAAGGCCGCTTAACTGCCGTTTCAAAACCTTTTTGGCCGTTTCCTCAACCTCTAAAAAAAGCCAACTGGTAACAAATGACGCCCAACTTGAAGCAAGTTGCTTATGCAATCCCACCAAAACAATCCCAAAAACAGACCAAAAAAGTAAATAAATCTAAACGTTACCAAATCAAAAACCAAAGAAATTTTATAGCATACCCAGCCAAATACCCTTCAATAGTGTCAAAAGATGGCGTTATAAGCTACAACATGACAAACTACTCCATTATTGCATGTTACAACTAACCAACAAATTAATAACAAAAAGACAAAATTTAGAAAACCCTAAACTGAGCAACCCCAACTACGTCTGCAACAACAAAACACTCTGAGAGCAAGATAAACCGGCTAACAACGCAACTTTAAATTAAAACCGTTATCGTAGACACAGTTGCTACGATTATTGATAAATAGGTTTTGGAAATAATACCGGCACAATTTAACACTCAACATGCAACCATCAACAAAACAGTACCACCAATTACAACCATCTTGGTCATCTATCACGCCAAGACCATCAAATAACCCAAAAGTAGCAAACTCAAAAAATTGCTTTACGGTAACTGTCAAAACAATTAGCCGTATCTCTTCCTGCCATACTTGTACAGAAAAACCAAAGCTTTTTAGCTCAATTGATATTTATGTTGCATCTCGAGTTTTACGCAACGACATATTTTATATATCGTATAATCGTACAGATTATGCGCATCAGTCTGTCTCTACACGTATTTTGCAACATGAACAAATGGCTTTCGTTGACTAGTAAATAAATAAACAAATAAACAAAAAAACTAAGCTATACAAGCCTTAAAAGTGTATAAAAGGGCCATGAGGAGGTAATCACTACCTGTTAAGAAGAAATATAAAATTTCTAAAGAAGTACAAAAAAGACCACAACACAAGCCCGTAAGAAGAAAAAAAGAAAACAGAGAAAAGGTTTAACTTAGACAGCTTAGATAATAACAGTACCCAAAACGTATACAAATTAAGATTAAATAAAAATTATAAACTATGCAACCTAAATACCACACTTTGAGGGTGATGGCGCTTGACTCAAATAAAAAATTTGTAATCACGGCTGGCAGCTGCTCTAGACGTTCCCTAGTAAAAAACGTCACAAAAGTGTATAGCTTAAATAAAAATGAGACAAAAAGAGTAATGCCTGTTTAAAATCTAATTAGAGCAAACGCTAAAACAATTAAAAAAAATGCAAAAACATGGTGATGGCAGAAGACCAGTATGCTATTGAATATATGACCAAAAAACTCATAGAAAAATATAGCGTGTGTATGTAGAAGGCCTGCAACAGGACCTCATCTTTAAAGACGGAATTTGCATAAAAGAAACCAAGAAATATAAAAACCTAGGAGTACAGATAACCAACGATGAAACAATAGACAAAAAGGTATTCACGTTGGTAGTAAGACCTATTATCACATACGAGATTTGTTTTCAAGTATATAGCCAAAAAAATTTAGAGGTTAACTTGTCTGCTGATAACGGGGGCTTTGAGAACAACGCCCACGACAGCTATAGAATTACGCCACTTCACTTGTCGGTAATGACAGAGGCGAAACAAACAGCATACAGACTGCGGACAAATAAACACATTGTAAACTTTGGGACTCACAGACTTACCATAACAAATGTGTTGCATAAAGAAGAAACTCTAATGATAAGGTCAGACTTCATAAAGTGCCATTGCATCAGTAATGTAAAACAATAAATAACTGGAAACAGTGGTACACAGATAAAACCAAAGACCAAAAGAGCACCAGAGCTAATCTACAAAGACAAACACTAAAGAAAGCAAATTTTGCTACTTTTGGGCAAATACGCTTTGACTTTTTGATTAAGAAAGGACTAAAACCTGACAGACTGATAACTATTATGTCAAAAAGTTAAACGGCCCTGCAATTGCCAGTAATAAAATCCAAACTAGTTATGACTTGCATATACAGTTTTGAAACAGTGGCTGCAACCAGCAAAGTTTGTCTGATATGAATACCAAAAATTCAGTAAATAAAAGGAAACCTTAGATTGCCAAATAATAAACACAAAAGACATTCACTGGACCAAAACATGCTTTGGAAATCCCACAAACAAAACCGGAAAAAAATAATTCACAGCAGTTTTAAGGAAGAACACAGAAACCTAAAAAAGCTGAAAGGGATTGACATGCTTAAGAGTATTCCTAACAAAACCATCGCATGATATCAAAACAGTGGTAACACAAATTAGACTGCAAAAGCTCACAGGACTGATAACCGGATGCTGTGGTTTCAATAAGCACAGCCATACTTGCCAAATACAACTTAACCAAAACTGTGCTAAAAACAACCATTGGCTAAAAATACTGAATTTTATCAAGAGACAGAGTTGCTTAAAAAGTAAAACATCAAAAGTGTGCAACAGCTCCAATAGGACTGCAGTGCAAAAAGCGCCAAACAAACCACCTCAAGGTAATGAAAAAAAAAAGTGGGGTTTTAAGTCAGTAAAAGGATACTGGGTATATCACTGAAAGACCGGAAGACTAATGAGTGGGTCAGAAAAAGAACGAAGGTGCAAGACGTCGTAAAACATGCCGACACCCAGAAGTGGAATTAGGCGGGACACGTCGCAAGAGACCAAAACAAGTAGAGCGGAAAACTAATAAGATGGAGGCTATAGAACGCCAGAAGAAGTGTGGAAAGACCACAAATGAGGTGGAGCAACAATCTGAAAAGAGTAGTTGGGCTAAACTGGTACCAGATAGCTCAAAACCGAGATGATTGGCAGAAGAAGAAGGAGGCTTATACCCAAAGAGTAGAAAACAGCTAACAAAAGAAAAATGGACACTTAAAGACAGAGCAGAAAAAGCATTACTTCTTCTTTCTTATTTCTTATTTGTCAGCCATTCATACTCCACTGTTGGCATGTTAGCCTCTTCTCTGCTTGTAATGCTGGCAACTTACATTACAAGGGACCTACAGTATTAAGTGGATTCCGAACCACTGGAGAGATTCATCACTTCTCAGAGAAGGTTTTAGCCGTAAAACCCCACGCTGGCAAGGCGGGTTGGAAAGTGAAAGAGCGTATATAAAGTGAAAAGTATATCACGGTATATGTGAATCAAACCCACAATCTTCGGTACAGCGGCCGGATGCCTAGACCACTGCGCCATGCTCTCCAAAAGCATTACAAGTAACAGAAATAGAGTCGCAAAGAAATCAAAAATAGAGAAGATCACTATCAATAAAATCTAAAAAATTACAGGAGTAACGCACAATATAGTGATAGTTTGGACATGTTCAAAGAATGTTGGACAAAAGATTCCCAAAACATATAAGGAAATGGAAGCCTTAAGGCAAAAAAGAGGAAGACCAACAAAGAGTTGGAAAGTAAGTATAGATAAAAAACCAAAATAATGATATATAAGAAAAACTAATAGATGCACAAAAAAACTTATAAATTAATGATTAAAAAACTAAATTATATTTGGTGAAAGAAAATACAATCAATTTTATATTCAGCTGCTGGGCGTGTTAAAGTTGGCTCTAAAAGTTTTGTATATTGTATCAAAGAATTATATAATATTATAATATATTTTTATCCGTTACTACTAAACTGTAAAATTAAATATAAATGTTTTTGCCTTATTAGCACCCAACAAATAAAATTGCAAAAATATTGAATCAAAGTTAAGTTTTTTTTTTAAATTTTAGAATAAGCCAATTTGATATCTATATTATGCTTATGTTTGATGTAACAACAAAAGTTAATAAAGTTTTCACATAAACATCTAATTAAAACGGAACTAGTTGTACATAGTTCTGATTATATTATTTGCAGAAAAGTAGATCTAATATAATAGAAACAAAGTTTATTATATCATATATATAATATAACATGATTCAATTACTGTTTGCAGATATAATAAAACTATTTATAATTATTAAATAGCTAAATTGTTGAGCGGCAAACTTCAACGGAAACGTTAAATGAAATAAATATTTCGTATGAAAATTACAAACTAATTTAATTCAGAAGCATTAATTTCCCCCGTTGCATAAACCCCGGTTTGGCTTAATGTATTAATAGTTGAGATAAATGTTCACATGCAAACATACATACACATAGCATAAAAAATCACATATACTTTGCTGCAAATACGTTATATGATAACATTGATATATTCGATACAGCTGCATTTATTTTATGGAAATTAGTAGTAATAAGAGTAGAGTGTACATATAACTAGAAAAAGCAACTGGTTTTTGGGGTTGACCGCACAGTCGTGATTTCCTTGAATTTAAAATATTTCAATCATAAAATGACCCGGAAGTTGGGAACAAACAATATTATACGTGTACGCTACGGGAATGCAATTCCGCGCAAGATTGTAATTTTCAATTTGTTTTAATTAATTTTTTCCATAGTTTCATCCTGTGTTATTTCTAACTGAACTCGGATGAAATTGCGCTTGTATTGTGAACCGATAATATAACATTATGTTTGCATAATAAAGAGCGATTAAGACTGATGCTAATCAATAAAAGTGTAATTATTATTATTCCAGTTTCAGCTTTAAAATAATAATAATTATTCCCATGATGCAAATGCAACGTTAACGTTAACATCGTCATCCACAAAAACCGCATAAAATAAAATGGTGGATGCGCGACACATTTTAATTACCGGAAAACCAAATCACGAATGTAAAAATAAATTAATCTAACGAGAAGTTAGCGTCATTGGTAATTGAAATTTTAACAAATATATTAATCAGTTTAGTTTCATCATTACTACTAAGGAGTTAATAAAATAATCCAACTAACGTTACTATTATTTAAATCAAATTTATATATTTACAAATATTTTTGAGCAATTTCGTTAACAAGAGCCGCTGAAATAAATTGCAATTAAAGTTTTTAATCCGAACAAACTCATCACAAATTGTATTTGTTCTCTTTGTAATTCATTTAATTAATTTAAACGTGCATTTAGATTGACACAAATAATCGGTTCGTTGCATCTATGACTATATATAAGAGTAACCTGAAATAATAATAAAATATTACTAACTGATTAAAATGTTTCTATCAAAGATCAACGAAAATGTAACTTCAATTGAAAAGAAAATCTATTTGTAACATGATCGTTCGCTATTGGATTAGGATGAATCCGAGTTTTCATTCGTATTGTGAGCGAACGTGTTCGAAGATTAAATTAGTTTCAAATTTATATTTTCATCATTTTATGGCATAACAAGCTTTACTTTACTTAAAAAATTGATTATGAAAGTTTTATATGAATTAAATTACAATCGTATAATTGGAGTAAAATACATGAACTGTCTGCACAAAACTAAATTAATTAAACTAATTTACTAACATTATAATAGAAATATTGGAGTTGCCATTGCAATATTGCACTAGTAACAGATTGTATCCATGCGTCATAATTTTTAATTGTCCTGTTTTATTTTCAAATAAGTCAATTTTGACAGTTGCTAGTTGATATGTAGTTAATTAGTTCGAGTTAAATAATATTCCATTTCATACTAACAATTCTATTTTTGTTTAAATTCAATGTTTTGATTTAACATCATTTATATTGCAACATTAATATATCAATAAATATTATTTATTATTTATAGTTTATATCAATATTGAATATAAATAGATGAAAAGAGAAACTCTGTTTAATATTACGAGTACTCATAAAATATTCAAATATTAAAAATGTCACTTTATTTTTATGAAATACAAGGTCCTAATCCTCTGTCCTTTTCTTTAATTGTAGTTTTCTCTTTTCTTTAAACATCAGTCATTTTGCATCTTCTTTTTTTTCTTTTCGTATTTGCTTTCACCATTCCTTTAATAAATAATCTTTTCTCAACACATGAATGAAAATATTGACTTTTACCATGTTCTGGAGTTGCTCACCCACCCACCCAATTGGTAGTTATTAAAAGTTTGGTTTACAAACATTCGAGTGTGTGGTTGGTTATCTCTAGTTAAAAGTATTGCTTATCATGCTCTGGAGTTTCTTGCCCGAGTGTTTGTTAACTAATCTTTTGATAACAAACACTCGGCTGGGTGGTTGGCCAGTTTCAGTTGAAAATATTGACCGTTATCATGTTTTGGAGATGCCCACCCGCCCACCCAAGTGTTAGTTATTAAAAGTTTGGTTTACAAACATTTGAGTTTGTGGTTGGTTAACTCCAGTTGAAAGTATTGTTTCTCAATATGAATTTTTCATAACGAACACTCGGGTGGGTGGTTGGCCAGTTTCAGTTAAAAAAAATATTGACCGTTATCATGTTTTGGAGTTGCCTACAAAAGTTTGGTTTACAAACACTGGAGTGAGTGGTTGGTTAACTATTGACCGTCATCATGTTCTGGAGTTGCCCACCCACCCACCCACCCAAGTGTTAGCTATCAAAAGTTTGGTTTACAAACACTTGAGTGGGTGGTTGGAGTTACTTGTCCAAGTGTTGTTGTAAACTAATCTTTTAACACTCGGGCGGGCGGGCAGATGGGCAACTCCAGTTAAAAATATTGACCGTCACTATGTTCTGGAATTGCCCATCTACCCGCCCAAGTGTTAGTTATCAAAAGTTTGTTTAAGAAACACTCGAGTGGGTGGGTGGTAAACTCCAGTTAAAAGTATTGTTTGCATCATGCTCTAGACTTACTTAAAGTGTTTCTAAACAAATTTTTTAATAACAAACACTCAAACGGGTGGGTGGGCAACTTCAGTGGAAAATATTGACTATCATCATGTTGGAGTTGCCTAAACACCTACCCAATTATTAGTTACCTAAAGTTTGGTTTACAAACACTTGAGTGGGTGGTTGGAGTTACTTGCCCAAGTGTTGTTGTAAACTAATCTTTTAACACTCGGGCGGGCGGGCAGATGGGCAACTCCAGTTAAAAATATTGACCGTCACTATGTTCTGGAATTGCCCATCTACCCGCCCAAGTGTTAGTTATCAAAAGTTTGTTTAAGAAACACTCGAGTGGGTGGGTGGTAAACTCCAGTTAAAAGTATTGTTTGCATCATGCTCTAGACTTACTTAAAGTGTTTCTAAACAAATTTTTTAATAACAAACACTCAAACGGGTGGGTGGGCAACTTCAGTGGAAAATATTGACTATCATCATGTTGGAGTTGCCTAAACACCTACCCAATTATTAGTTACCTAAAGTTTGGTTTACAAACACTTGAGTGGGTAGTTGGTTAACTCCAGTTGAAAGTATTGTTTGTCATTATGCTCTGGAGTTGCTTGCCAGAGTGTTTGTATTTCAAAAAACTTCAGTCGAAAGTATTGTTTGTAATCATGGTTTGGAGTTACTCGCCCGAGTGTTTGTAAATTAATCTTCTGATAACAAACACTCGGACGGGTGGTTGGGCAACTCCAGTTGAAAATATTGACCTTTACTATGTTCTGGAGTTGCCCATCCACCCACCCGATTGTTGGTTATTAAAAGTTTGGTTTACAAATACTGGAGTGGGTGGTTGGTCCAGTTAAAAGTATTGTTTCTCATAATGTTCTGGAGTTACCCTCCCGAGTGTTTGTTATTGAATCTTTTGATAAGAAACACTCGGTTGGGTGGGTGGGCAACTCCAGTTGAAAACTATTGACAGTCATCATGTTTTGGAGTTGCTCACCTAGTCCCCCCCCCCCCCCCCCCCTTCCCAAGTGTTAGTTATCAAAAGTTTGGTTTACAAACATTTAGGTAAGCGGTTGGTTAACTCCAGTTGAAAGTCTAACCACCCACCCACCTAAGTGTTACTTATCAAAAGTTTTGTTTACAAACACTCGAGTGGGTGGTTGGTGTTGTATTTAAAAGTATTGTTTGTAATCATGGTCTAGAGTTACCCGCCCGAGTGTTTGTAAATGAATCTTTTGCTAACAAACACTCGGGCGCGTGGGTGAGCAACTCCAGTTGAAAACTATTGACCGTTATTATGTATTAGAGTTGCCCACACACCCGCCCAAGTGTTACCTATCAAAAGTTTGGTTTACAAACACTCGGGTGGGTGGTTGGAGTTACCTGCCCGAGTGTTTGTAAACTAATTTTTTGATAAAAACACTCGGGTAGGCAGGCGAGCGGGTGGGCAACTCCAGTTAAAAATATTGACCGTCACCATGTTTTGGAGTTGCCCACCTACCCACCCAAGCGTTAATTATCAAAAGTTTGGTTTACAAACATTCAGGTGAGCGGTTGGTTAACTCCAGTTGAACGTATTATTTGTCATCATGCTCTGGAATGATCCAGTTCAAGTATTTATAAACTAATCTTTTTATAACAAACACTCGGGCGGGTGGGTGGACGATTCCAGTTGAAAATATTGACCGTCACCATGTTTTGAAGTTGCCCACTTACTCACCCAAGTGTTAGTTATCAAAAGTTTGGTTTACAAACACTTGAGTGGGTGGGTGGTTAACTTTAGTTGAAAGTATTATTTGTCATCATGCTCTGACATGACCCTGCTCAAGTGTCTGTAAACTAATCTTTTGATAACAAACACTCGGGCGGGTGGGCGGGCAACTTCAGTTGAAAGTATTGACCTTCACGAAGTTTTGGAGTTGCCCACTCACCTACCCAATTGTTAGTTATCAAAAGTTTGGTTTACAAACACTCGAGTGGGTGGTTGGTTAACTCCAGTTGAAAGTATTGTTTGTCGTCATACTCTGGAGAGTAATGAATATTTTAATAACAAACAGTTGTGCGGGTGGGATGGCAAATCTAGTTGAAAACTATTGACCGTCATCATGTTTTGAGTTGCCCACCTACCTGTCCAAGTTTTAGCTATCAAAAGTTTGGTTTACCAACACTTGAGTGGGTGGTTGGAGTTACCTGCCCGAGTGTTTGTAAACTAATCTTTTGATTACAAACACTCGGGCGGGTGGGTGGGCAACTTCAGTTGAAAATATTGAGCTTCATCATGTTTTGGAGTTTAAATTGTGGGCAGAGCTAGTTTCTTCTAATGTGGCCCACCCACCCACCTAAGCGTTAGTGATGAACAAATTTATTATTCTACCCACCGTTAGTGTAAGTTGCTAGCAATACAACATTCAATTAGTTTACAACAAGTTTTTTGATAACAAACACTTGAGTGGGCGGGCGGAAACCAAGTTTAAATTGAGGGCGAGTAACTTATTCTACTGTGGCCCACCCACCCAAATATTGGTGATAAAAAAAATATTATTTTATCCACCGTTTGTGTAAGTTGCTAGCAATACAAGAGACGGATCGGCAAATCAAGTTTAAATTGTGGGCAGATACCTTTTTCTAGTGTGACGAAACTGATGCTAACTCCAATAAAAATTCACAAATAACACCGGAAGACCTAACAAACAATTCATTCGAATAGATAGATTCCCACGCTAAGAAAACGATAGGCAAAAAAATACTATTGTCAGAAAATGAAAATACTACTCAACACAGACACCCAATCATCCCCCCCCCCCGCAATTTTTGTAAAAGAAAATACAGTATGGAGACACATACAGAAAGATCTAATAGAGGCTGAAATTAAATGCCTCCACAAAAATAAGTCCTAAAACACCTAACAATCACAGGCAAATTAAAACCTATTTAGACAAGAAAGAACATCATTCACACACATTTGAATTAGCGGATGACAAAACCTTTAAAATGCAGCCCGGCGTGAAACATTCTTAAGACAAACATAATGGAAAAAATAGAAGACAAACTAGAGCATCATTTACAATCAACCTACTATTAACCACAGACAACGCCAAAAATAATAAAACAAGTTAATGCCAAAAAAGCTCTTGGACTAGACAACATATCCTACAAAGCCCTAAAAAAGCTTAGAAATAGACACTTTCCGGAAGCATGGGAAACCACCCAAAACCAATGAAATCTCCAATATTTCCGCAAAACTACAGACTCACTCAGCTCACTCAGCAAAATAGCCGAAAGAGTCATTTCATCTATCATAAATAAATACAAAGAAAAACATGACAACAATCCCAAAACACCAATACGGATTCCGAAAAGCCACTCAACCACCCACGAATTGGCAAGAGTAACTGACTACAGCAGAGGATATTGCGTGAAGATATCGACATATTCTTTGAAAACAAAAAAGCGTTTGATAAGGTATGGCACAAAGGACTAATCGTCAATCTCTTCAAAATAGGCTACAACAAACAACTAATAAACACTTTCCTAAATGAAATGATAACAGCCGGGGTCCCACAAGGATCAGTTCTCTCCCCTATATAACATTTATGTAGGAGATATGCTAACTGCGCAATCCTACATAAATCTACGTCAACAAAACTAATAACAAATAAACTACAACACGCTACAGACCTCATAGCCGAATGGACCACAAAATGAAGCATCAAAATAAATCCTAACAAAAGTCAAACAATCCACTTCACAAAAAAAGAATCCCATACGGCAACATCAAAATTGACGATATTCCCATACCATGGACCAAATAAGCAAAATATCTTAAAATCTGAGCTGGAAAGCCCACATACAAAATATAAGAAACCTAAACATTGGAACAAAAATGAAGCTTTACCCACTGTTAACCAAAATCCCGAGAACTTGCAATCTATCAAGATAAGCAGATCGTGTAAGTTGGTAGCAATACAATAGACGATTAGTTTCTAACAAGTTAGATAACCAACGCTTGGGTGGGCAAGCGGGAACCAAGTTAAAATTGTGGGCGGGTAGCTTCTTCTACTATGGCCCACCTACTCACCCAAGTGTTTGTGATCAAAAGATTTATTATTCCACTAACCGTAAGTTGCTAGCAATGCGACAGCCAATTAGATTACAACAAGTTTTTGACAACAAACGCTTGAGTGGGTAGACGGAAACCAAATTTAAATTGTGGACAAATAGCTTCTTTTGCTGTGGCCCACCCACCCACCCAAGTGTTGGTGATCAAAAAATTTATTATTCCGCCCACCGTTTGTGTAAGTTGCTAGCAATATAACAGACGATTAGCTTACAACAAGTTTCTTGATGACAAACGCTTGAGTGGGCGAGCAAAAACCAAGTTTAAATTGTGGGCGGATATCTTCTTTTAATAATGATCTGTACTTAATATTTAGGTTAATTCAACAATACTGACATCAATATTATAGTTTCCAATCCGATTTTTAATATTCGTAAATTTGTTAACAATTTAGGGGTGGTTTGATTAGTTTCCTGCAGTCCGGCTATAAGGTTGTAGTAAAATCTTAATTAATTATTACAACAGTTCTATCATTATTTTGAAAATATAGTTATAGAAATTTGTATAAATAAATTAAAATAATTCAAGAGTAGTTTAATAGTTTTTTAATTTTATCAATTATAATAACAATTTTATATTATTAAACATTATTTTAGTTATTTAAGAGTAGTAGGTTTTCTTTATATTGATCGCAAAGGGTAGGCGTTAACACCATTGGAAAGATGAGATTTTTCTGTATAGAAATCATATTGGTTCTTATTTATTGATACATTATTTAAAGAGATGTGGGATGATATGTAAAATAATTTAATCCGGCCTGAGAAGTGGAGTAGTAGGGTGATACCATATTTCTGTGCACGGCGGCGCAGTAGATTCCGTGCAGTCCGTCTTAATACATCGTGCGCGTATGTTGTGCTCCGACTTAAACCAAATTAATAAATCAAAGTGACTAAATTATGAACAGTAGTGAATTTAAACATTTAATAACTAATATAAGTGCAATCATGGAGTAATTACCGCATTAATTACACGGGAAAATAGTAAGAAATGATTTTTATTAATATTATTTGTGTTAAATTGAAAATAAAACGACGCACATTGCATTGGAAAGTCATTCAAAGACGTTCCGATACAAAGAAAGTGAATCGGCTTATCAGCTTTTACTTGGTCGGCCGGATTTATTTAATGTGCATTGTTTTAATCTAAACATTTACTTCTTATAGGACCTAATATATTCTGATTGTTTATTATTATAATTAATTGAAACAATTTCCAATATGCTATAATGTAAGTGGCTTTTATTTTATTTAATGTAATTTGTGTTCATTCCAAACCGTGTCTGATTACTAATTTCTTTTATGACAAAAATAACAATTGTGACAAAAGTTACCCTAAGATGCAAATTGATCACTAAACCTAGAAGAATTTGCCGTTGCGCAGTCAAACAGTAGTTGCTCACCTTACTTACAATTACGCCCAATCAAATTGTTTACTTGTAGGTTACCACGACTAAAACCTCTAATTACTTAACTGGCGACATGACCATGAACAAAAACTTTTATTTGTCAAAGGGTTATACTACCCCCATTCTCAAAAAAGCAAAACAAACTATGTCAACGTAAACCAAAGCAGTTCTGTAATGTGCAAAAATCTAAAAACTACGTTCCAATATTCGGATACAAACCACCTAAAAACGATCTTCAGGAACAAACAGAGTTAATGGAGGTCAATGTAAAGCATACACCACAACCCTTAGATGTTCAATTCCTAATAAACCCTACTCAGAAGATAACCTAACAAAATTGTTGCACACGTGCAAGATATGTTTGATTACTTTTGCAACCGGATGAACTGGTTTTGCAAAAATATGACTGAGATAAACGCAGGCTTGGCTAATCAACAACAATTGGTTGACTTGTTTTAAGCAACCCAAAACCTTTTGAATGTTTTGCATTAGCCAAATTACTACTGCACAAACACCAAAAAATGTTGGCGTTTCAATTTACTCAACAAACTGAAAGTCACCCAAAATATAGTTGAAGCAAAATTCTGAAGATTATTGCTAAAGCATGCAACAGAACTTTCTCCTAGCCAGTCAGAAGATCAACATTCTAGTAGATATTGCAAGTGCAATGAATAACAGCTAAAAAGCAACTTACCAGAGCATGTTGAAAAAAAGTTACAAAAGACCAAATAATCACAGACCTAAACCAAACCTATAAGTAACACAAAACAAAACTTAAAAAATTAATTAAGGCCTTAAATAAACTCCAGTAACTCTTTCTTACAAAGTAATTTCAAATTGCAAAAAGCTATTCCTTTGATACAAACAGATCAAATAAAAGGAAAAACCTAAAGATAAAATCAGCATTCCAAAAAGCTAAAATATTGAAAGCAAACAAAGCAGCAGGTCCTGATGAGTCATTAAAGCTATCGCGGAAGAAAACACCAAACTTCTGGCAACTGTCTTTAACCAATCTATCAGCAACAGAATTTTTCCCAAGAAACTGACTTTCTTAGAGAAACTAAAAATAGACAAAAAAGACGATATTACGTTGTGTGTTTCTTAAACACAATTAACAAACTATACAAACAGATGCTAAACAGTATACCAACTGATGCGATCAATAAGTGCGGTAGGCTATCTAACCAGCAATACGACTTCAAAAGTAAACGTTTGACATTAGACGCTTTGCAAAAAATCAAAACAGTTTAAAAATTGTATCCTAACTTAGTGACCTTGGACGTGAAAACAAGTTTATCACAGTTCCATGGACGGGCAGCGCAAGCTGCTAAATTTTCAATTTTTACAATTGAGGACTGGTTGGAAATTTTTTAACTAAAACATAAAAACACCAAAACGGTGATAAGAGTAGGAAAACATAATCTTGATCAGTTTACGCTGAAAGTAGAACAATTGTGGATTGATAACCAGCAAAGCTTTAAATACCAAACGGTTTTGCTTGGTCAACTTATGCCAAATTTGGGGCAATCCAAAATAAGCAGCAAAAGGGTACTGTGTGCCATAATAACATCTATCGTGTTTTATGACACGCCAATATGACTACATCTGCTACAAGAGATATAAATATATTCTGGCAAAAACACAAAGAAAAGCTGCAACTAAAATTGCTGGAGTTTACCTAACGGTATCGACTAGAGCAATGCAAGTGGTGTAACTCAATACACCTCTTAGCAAAAAATACAAGCAATCTTAATGGTTGAAAACAAAAAAAAATAAAAAACAATAGCCAGGCAAAATTCTATAACCAGCTGGAAGGGCAAATGCACCAGAAAGCTGATCAGGAAGATTAAGACATTGTTTACTTAAAAACACGGAGAAGTTTTTTTAAAAAACCCAATTCCTGACAGAGCGCGGCTGATTTAACTTGTATTTAAAAAAGTCATTGCGCCCAACCGTACACTATCCTGCTGCGCAATAGGACAACTACCAGAAAGAAAACTTATCAGGTATTAGGAAAAAAAATTACATTGTAGATACCATGCTAGAAAGTAAAAAAAAGTAGTTTCCTGTATGCAAATAAATCTAATTAAAAAAATAAATTAGTGTAATCAAAAAGAAATTTTTCCTAAAACGCAATTTTTATGTCCATTTTTTATAATTCTTCTAAAAAAAGCCGGAAAATTAGTAAAATTACGGAAAATTCGACAAAAATCTCTTAAAAGTAATCAATTTTTAGCAATTATGTGTTGTATTTTACCATAGAACAAGTGAATCTTGTTTTTGCGATCAAAAGTACTATGTTTCAGAAGTATCATATTCAACTTTCAAGTCTCTAGGTGTAACGGAATCAAAGTTATCAAATTTTTAGTAAAATTGTAATTTTTAAATTTTTTGCAAAAAAATTTGGAAAACCAAGGGCAGAATCGTGATCTACGGAAAATATCCTATAAGATACACCTTTTTGAAAATGATTTTGAAATCTAAAATTTTCAAAATTGTCACTCCAAACATGTGTACAAAATTTGAGCAGAATCGAAGATATTGATGTGAGAACGATTGTCCAAACTATCGTGGAATTACCTGTATAAGATATGCTATAAGTAATAATGCGCAGAACAGAAAGCAAAAGCAAAATTATACCAAAAAAAATTGTTCTGCTATTCTGGGTAAACTTGAAGAAGGATTTTAGTCAGTAGGGGTCTGGGGGCTAAAAAGAATTCTAGCAGAATCAAGCACGTTTTTTAAAGATTACCCCAAACTTCTACTACAACCATCCCAAAGTACCTTAACATGCAGCGCAATACTTGCTACCAACAACTGCCCAAATAACCCAGCAACTGCAAATTGCCACTTTCAACACATCTATTAGCCAAAAAAAAAAGAAAAAACACACCAGAGCAGGAAAGTATAACAAAAATCAGTCAAACTGACGGAAGCTGTTTTATAGCTGAAACACCTAACAAAATAGACAACTAGTCTTACTGTCGTCATCTAAATTAAGCCAAAAAAAGTAAAAACCTCATACGCTTTGCTCATTCAGGAAAAAACCTATGCAGCAGAAAACAGAAGAACAAGTATGCTCTCAACACCATCCTCCCAAACCTTCTATAGTCAAAATCTCAAAAAAAAAATTAGCAAAGAGTAATTACAATTAATTAGAGCTACACTAGAAGGGTAGGGCTCTGGGTAAAAGTAACACCTTTGTTTGTTCACCGCCACATTCCTGTTACAGGAATAGTGTAAAACTACTGGTTTTTACCCAGAATTCACACTTATGGCTCGAAACGCTACCCCCCAAGCAACGGTTCTGTTCAACCGCCTAAACTAAGTGTGAGGGCCAGAGCAATCTAGGTCCTAAATTTCCAAAGAAACCACTTTACTATGGCAAGACAAATTAACAATGACCCCGAGTCACGGCGTCTTATAAATGTGACAAGAGTGCGAAGAATCACCGGTTTTGTTACAATGAAACCACTAACAATCGGAACATGGAACCTACTACCTCCGATAAAAACTGCAAACTTAACACATGATATGAATTGAATCCAAATAGATATTCTAGGACTGACCAAAGTCAAATGGAACGGAACAGGGAAAACTAAAACAGACGACTATATCCTATACCACTCAAGAGGTGAAGAGCAAATATTTTAAAGATATGGGGTTGTCGCAAACAAAGAAACACCATATCAACATCATTCTTAGTGACTTAAACGCCTAAATTGGAAAAGGCGCGGTCAATGATATAGTAAAAGAGTACGGCCTAAAAATGCAAAACAAAAAGGAAGATCGCTTATTGCAATTCTGCAATGAAGAGGGATACATAATTTCTAATACATGATTTAAACAGCCGAAGCGGCGACTCTACAGCTGGAAATCACCTAAAAACAAAACCACACACATAGTTAGAAACCAAATAGATTATGTACTAATAAACAAGACATTCAGATCAAGCACAAACTGCAAAGACCTACCCAGGCGCGGACATAACCTCAAACCATAACCCTGTAATAATCAAATTTCAATAAAAACTAAAGAAGATAAAGCAGACGCAAGCAAAACTTATCATTAACATTAGCAAACTCCAAGACAGGGATATTGCAGGAAAAGTACAGACAAAAATAAACAGTACACTTAATAAAATTGAAAAAATAGTAGAAGATAACATTAACAAAAAATAGAGTATAATAAAAAAAGTATTACAAAAATCCGCAATACAGGGACCTAAAAACACAAAAAAACCTAACAAAAAGAAATAGATGACAACCAAAATTTTAGAACTGATGAGCAAACAAAAATTGTACAAAAGCGTAGATGAAGAAAAATACTGGAGAATACATACACAAATCCGAAAAAACGTCAGCAAAGGAAAATTGGTTGTAGCAAAATTGAAGTAGACTAAAAACACGATAGCTTTAACATCCATAAGAAACTAAAAAAGACTAGCGGCATATACAAAAAGAGACCCAAACTAACCCTGATAGACGAGAACAAGAAATTAATACTAGATAAAGAAATCAATGGGAAAACCACATAACCAAACTCTTCGAGGACAATCGTAACAATCCAGTAGAAACACCGGAAATAAAAGGTAATAAAATCCTACAAACAGAAGTAGAATATGCAACTAAAACGGCAAAATCAGGCAAAGCCAGTGGACCAGACAAAATCCACGCACAAGTATTAAAACTAATAAACAAAAAAAACATCAATATCTTTGTAAACCTATTCAAATCTGCCTTCATTTCAATACCCAAAAAGGCTAAAGCAAAATCCTTTAAAAACTTCAGGCTTATCAGCTCAATGAGTCATACCATGAAAGTATTTTTGAATATTATTAAAAATAGAATATACAAAAAGTGCGAAATGGAGAACAGCAATGTACAATTTAGATTTCGTAACAGCCTTGAAACTCGCAAAGCACTTTTTGCATTTCAAATTCTAGTACAAAAATGATTAGATTACCAAAAAATGATATACATATGCTTTATTGACTACCAAAAAGCGTTTGATAAGGTACGACACAAAAAACTAATCGTAGACCTGAAAAAATTGGGGCTGGATGGCAAAGACATCCGCATCATCCAGAACCTTTATTGAAATCAAAAAGCTATACTAAAACTTGAACAAGAAGAAACAAGCAAACTAAAGATAAAACAAGGAGTCCGCCAAGGCTGTATATTGTCCCCCATGCTCTTTAATGCTTACTTAGAGAAAATTTTCAAAAACGCCCTAGAAGACGTAGAAATGAGTATAAAGTATAAAAAGTATACGCTTTGCAGATGATTCCTGTATTTTTTCTGAAAATGAAAAAGACCTTCAACGCATGCTGGACCATGTTGTCGCTAGCAACATTTACCGTATGGGACTAAAGGTTACCGTTAAGTCTAACAAAGAAGGCAAAGATACAGCTCAATGCTAAAAGTCTAACTTTGGTCTGCCAAACTTACTCGGGCATCCAATAATCAGTGGACTGCCCTGAAGACACACTTTCTAAGTGTGTTTTTTGCTTAGATGTACATTTTGCTAATTTCCAGAAGTACATGGTATACATAAAAATAATTGCCTCACAAAACAAAAACAAACGCAATAAAGCTGCAAGAGCTGTACTCAAGTACAAGACGGTCTTGGCTCTGGCACCAAATTTTTTGGTATTTGTAAATCAGAGACCGTAACAACAAAAAAAATCTTTGCTCATTAACCATCACCAACACCTATTAATTAAAAAAAAAAAAAAATTAAGAATAAAAGTTTTTAAGCATCAAGCTCCAGAAATAAAAAAATAATAGACACCATGTCCTTTTTGTTAACTTTAATTTTTAAATCAACTCCTTGGTAAATACAATTAATGTTATCCCTTGCTAACTCTGTCTCTACTCCCGCATTACCAGCCAAAATAAAAACAACTAGTTTATTTCGCAGACCATTAACAACTGGATTAGGATTTCCCCTGAAGAACAAAGTTAAAACCGTTTTTTGCCGTTGAGGAAAAAGAAGACACCACTGCAGCGGTAAATTTGGACTTCCACGCACCAGAGAAGACAAAAAATCTAGCACACTAGCATTCTAGAGTTTACTTGTACACCTAATTACACCGTTTCTTTTTGGGGGTAAGCAATTGAGGTGTCGGACACACCAAGCCACATAAAAGGCATGTGTATGTTTGGTTGCCTATATGAGGTAACGGCAGGAACGCTATGCATCTTTGTAGAGGACACCCTTTCAACTCGTGACCTTTCCGGCTGTTTCTTAACTTTTGTTAGCGCTGTTAATCATACATGTCCTCTATGCCGTACGAATCTAGAGTTTAGACGTTAGGCAAATTATTTTTTACAAAAAGTGCTTTTCAACAGACTATTATCTCTGCCGTTCTTAATTTTAAAACTATAAATAAACACCTGACGTGCAACTAAAATCTGTTTTTAAAATGCAAACAGCATTCTAGATAAATAGGGCTAGTTTTTAGGTTAAACCACAAACCCAAGTTTACCTTGAGAATTCCAAATACATTGAACTGAAAGCGTAAAACACTAATCTTTGCCAATAGATATTCGGACCATTTTGAAGTGGATATTTTTAACATTATCATACTCCAATCAATTGCAATTGAGAGTAATTGCGTTTGCTTACATCAATCTTTCTAACTTCATTTAATTGGCAAATTTCAAAACCGTTTTTACTAATCTTTTTCTCACTATAACTGGTAGAAACTTTAATTCCAAACACTTGGAATAGAAAAGCAACGTCAAAGATCAAGTTTTGCTTAACTACAGCCAGACACAAATAGTATGGCCTCTATAATAGGCAACTTAGTATACACAAAAATTATGTTAAATGTGGTTAAACTAATGCCTTTGCTTGTTTTAGTATTTTTTATTTTTGCTAACATTTTAAACATTCCATGGGCGACGTTATTCTGGGGTTGAAAGATGCTAAAACGGGCAAAGGCATGGTTTAACCACATTCAACATAATTTTTGTGTATACTAAGTTGCCTATTATAAGGGCCACACTATTTGTGTCTAGCTGTACTTTGAACAAAATTGTTATCAAGTGTTGGGTCTCAAAGAACCTACTCATTACAGTTGCGCTGGCCACTAAAAACGTTCTTGACGTAGCAATACTTAATAAAGTTAATTTTTAAATCAAGACAATCAATAACCTTAGCTTCAACCACAACTTAGTATTACTGAAACAAAACGAAAAAGTATCAAATAAGGAAAAAAAATCCAATACTTTAGCAATAACGGTTGCAAAAACCGTTCTTAATTCACAAAGCCACAAACAAGGTTTTTAAAATCTAGCTGGTTTGTGCTAAAAACCTTTTAAGATTATCTCGTGCAAACAAGGCTATGATTAATAAAAGAAAAGCCGCAAAACATCAATGGCAAATATATTGCAGTCTGTGGTACTTGCAAAATTTTAAATTTGCTTTACAATTTTAGAACAGCCATAAAATTGCACAAAAATTTCTGTTAAAGCATAAAATTTTAGAATCCACTACAGAGGAGAGATCAAAGTTTTTGCACATCAAAAAAGTCCACTAAAAACCACAATAACATCTCCGCCCTTCTCAAATAAAGAAAATATTTTTAAATTAAAATCTTGATTTTCTAGCCCAAAAAGAATTTCTAATATGCTCTTAATCAATTTTTGCAATTATGGCTTTTATTAATATTGCTAATTAATTCTCCGCACTGGGCACTTTCTAATGTTTTAAAAATGCTTTTATGTTATTAGCATTATTAGAAGTTTTAGAAAAAATTCTCAAAATTATTGGCCAATCAGTCTGCTCTTCACTTTTAATAAAGTCATAGAAAAAGTAATCTTAGATCACACTGAAACTAACAATCTTTTTCCAGGTTATCAACGTAGATTGCAATAAGTCTACTCCGTAGTTCATTAACTAGACTAACTGAATTATTAACAATTTTAGGCAAAGAAAAACCAAATGAATAGTCTTTTTGACGTCAAGAAAGTCTTTCACAAAATCTGGCACAAAGATTTACTTTTCAAACTGCACAGAATAAAATTTCCTCACACATATTTATATTTATACCGCAAAATGTTAGTAGTTAGGCTATTAAAACATCTTCTTTGTTAAATAAATAAATAAAGTTTGCATAAAATGATCAAAATTTAAATTAGAAGTAGCAACAATGCTTTCTACTTTTTAATAAAAAGTAACCGGAAGCAACAATTTGCTTTCAAAAGTAGTCTGTTCCTTGAATACAATTCTTACATTTAATACTTGATTTGATTGTAGATATTGCCGCAATAACCTATAGTACAAAATGTAGTAAATATGCAACACTACATTGTAGTAGTAAATAATTTAAATATAATATTTTAAAGATTGTTTGTGTTGCAAATGCAAACTCACTTATATTATAAACCTTTAATTATAGTTTCCACCCTTAAGTTATGTTTGAAGCGTTAATTATAGTAAATAGTGCCAACCCGTTTGTAGTACATTAATAATCAAGTTGTTCTCGAGAAAGGTCAGCTTTTCAATTTCCGTTAATGAGCGAGAGAATATTTAATTAAACAATATTAATAATATAAGAATAATTAATATAGTACTTCTAGGCTCTATGATAATTAAAAATACTATAATTAATTTATAAAATCTTTTGTTCGATTGATTATATTCATGAACTGAATTAGAAATGAAACAATAATAAATTCAGCTTGTTTTATTTTATTAAAGCTTCTGTTATTGAAATGAAATTATGTAATGCTGCACGACGTATTGAATATTTGTATTGCAATGTTTTCTGTATTTGACATAACGTACGTAGGTAGTAGGTAGTAGTAAAACAATAGAATTGTTATCACACGTACAGAATTGGAAATATCTAAAATCCCATAATCACCACTGTAAAGTGTCCCTGACCGGCACGTAGAGTTAATAAACATTTTTGTGGGTGGCTATAACCGATGTTTCTGGATAAATTTTAGTTTTGTCCATAAAAATGGAAGGAATAAAAGAGGACTGGTGTTGTATTTCAGTGTAGAGTAGAAGGAGAGTAAACGAACAGACTACACCCGGGGATCAATGATACTGTGAGACATGTTTATGCATTAAAGTAATAGACTTATTTCCTAAGAAAAATGGTAGTACCTAAAGAACGAATATTTCTCTGTTGTTCCTCATTTTTCATTCAGCCATCCTTTCTGGGGGCACGCACTAAAAGGACCTCATGTTTTATATGTAGTATAGTATGCACGTATATATATATATATAGAGCAGAGCGTATGCTTTAAGCGCATATGTTTATGCGATAAATATGATTAAAATTTTATGGACGTTTATAGATCTTTTGACAATTTTCTCCTTCGCATTTGGTGCATGCATAAATTTTCCTTGACATTTACTATTTTATTCCATCTTTCTTATGGAGCCTCGCCGACTCTCCGACTCGCTGTACACATCAAGTACATTATATATAAGTGACCTTTACATATAACACATTACCATTTTTCACTCTACCGTCCGCATATTTCCATCCTGAAATTATATCGTTTACATCCATCTTTGTTTAGACTATTTAGAGTAAAGCACCACATCTTAAATAAATTATTATTCAGGTGATTGTTGATGCTGTTGCCGTTCCTAGTGTAAAGTGCATCGCACTCTAAAATTCCGTTGTGAATGCAGATTTTAATTATAAGCCTCGTTATTATTACTTGTATAGTTGCTCTTTGTTGTGCTTGCGGTTTTAACGGCATCGTAAAAATATTATTGCTTATAAACCGTATATGATATATCACAATCACACCAAAAAAATATGAAAAAATTGATCATTCAACAGTTAATTTAGTCCAACCGACTGTTATATTTTATAATTACTATTATAACAAAGGATTTTTGTTTGAGTTTCTACTCAATTACTCACTATGTCAATCATATCGTTTTTAATAAATATTTGGAATCAAATACAATAGAAAAATAATAATATTTTTGATTATATCCGTATCAGAATATTATTCCCCGGGGCAAACTAACATACTCGTTTGCGCAACACTCTTATTAATTGGATTGATTACAAGTAATATTATATTGAAGTTCTAGATTTAGATTAAATTTACATCAGACAAAAATATAAATATTTGTTCCAAGTTGGTTGTTATTGAAAACTATTTATTATAGCAATTAGTTTCGGTCATAATGACCATATTAGTTCGAGGTGGGCTGGTTATTGCCTCGCGGATTTTCACACATAATCTGAGGCACGCATGCTTCTCTCTCACCAAAGCCCCTTACCTTTGTCTGTCTCTTTTGCTTTTTTGTATCTTTTCTATCTGCACTGACATCCAGTTCTGCATTCTCATCTTTGTCCAATCCGTGTGTTATGTATTCTAGTTATTTGATTTGTTTTCAGATGCGTTCTTAGTTTTCTTAGGTCTTAATTCACTTCTTCTTTATCGTATCCTCTCTTCTTCATAAATAGTTTATGCAGTTCTATTAGTTTTATTCCATGCATATCTATTTGGAATTACTTCTTCGTGTCCTCTCGTTGCCAAGTATATTCTGACCATCTCAAAAGTTGTCTTATTCGTTTGGACCAAATTGGGTTTTGGGTTGATTTTTTATTAACTTTTAAATTGACCCATGAGAAGTTTTTTAAAAGTGATTTCTCAAGTTTTGTGTTTATGTATTAAAAATTTGTAAATATTTTTGGCCCAAATTTGGCCAAAATGTGTGCTAAGCTCTGTTTAATGATTGGTATAAATTTGAACCATATTGGAATTAGGGTTGATTTTTTATTAATTTTTAAATTGATTTATAAGCAGTTTTCTAAAAATAAATTATCTAGTTTTCTGTTTCTGATTTGACAGTTTGTAAATATTTTTAGACCAAATTTTAGAAAAATGTGTATTAGACTTTGTTTAATAATTGGTATGAATTTGGACTATATTGGGTTTAAGGTTAATTTTTTATTATTTTTTAAATTGACATATGAGAAGTTTTTTAAAAATAAATTTTCTAGTATTTTGTTTTTGGTTTGAAAGTTTGTAAATATTTTTAGCCCAAATTTGGCCAAAAAATATGTTAGACTTTGTTAAACGATTGATATAAATTTGGAACATATTAGGTTTTAGAATGATTTTTTATTAATTTTTAAATTGAGCTATGCAAAGTTTTTTAAAAGTAAAGTCTTTAGTTTTCTGTTTCTGGTTTGAAAGTTTGTAAATATTTTTGGCCTAAATTTGGCCAAAATGCGTGTTAAATTTTGTTTAATGTTTGGTGAAAATTTGAACTATATTGGGTTATTTTTTTATTAATTTTTCAACTAACTTATAAAAAGTATTTGAAAAGTAAATTCTCTAGTTTTCTCTATCTAGTTTAAAAGTTTGTAAATATTTTTGGCTCAAATTTAACCAAAATGTATGTTAGAATTTGTTCAATAATTGGTATGAATTTGGACCATATTAGAATTAGAGTTGATTTTTTATTAATTTTTAAATTGATCTTGAAGAAGTTTTTTAAAAGTAAATTTTCTAGTTTTCTGTTTCTGGATTAAAAAATTGTCAATTGTTTTGGCCTAATTTTGACTAAAATATGTGTTACGTTTTGTTTAATGACTGGTATAAATTTGGACTATATTGGGCTTAAGGTTGATTTTTTATTATTTTTTAAATTGACCTATAAGAACATTAAAAAATCAAATTCATGAAAAAATTATCCTAAACTAAAAAAATTAAAAAAATTAAAAAATTTAAATAAAAAAAAAAAAAAAAAAAAACATCCATAGACGCGTTTCGAGGTTTACCTCTCATCAGTATGGCTTTATTGATTTAAACTTAATAATTGATTTGTAACTTACATCGTCAACATTGTTCACCACCACAATTCAAAGTGAATATTTTGAAGAGTGTATTGACTATTTATACTAACTGACTTAATGACTTTATTTAATGGCTATGATTAATAGCATTCTGAGAATGAAAAAATAAACTAATTATTTCGGGATATTTAGCTGATGGTAATGACATGAAAAAGAATTAAAAAGGAAATTTGAAAATTAAAAGTAGAATAAATTTTTTGCATAAATTATAATTACTATTATACAATTTCGTGTATATCAGAACATATATAAAATATATATATTTATATATATATATATATATATATATATATATATTTTATTAATTTTTAAATTGACCTATAAGAAGCTTTAAAAAAAATTTCTGTTTCTGGATTAAAAATTTGTCGATTGTTTTGGCCTAAATTTAACCAAAATGTATGTTAAACTTTGTTAAATGATTGGTATGAGTTTGAAACATATTGGGTTTTAGAATAATTTTTTATTAATTTTTAAATTGACCTATGCGAAGTTTTTTAAAAGTTAATTCTTTAGTTTTCTGTTTCTGGTTTGAAAGTTTGTGAATATTTTTGGCCCAAATTTGAGCAAAATGTGTGTTAAATTTTGTTTAATGTTTGGAAAAAATTTGAACTATATTGGGTTTTGGGTTAATTTTTCAATTAACTTAAGAAGTATTTTAAAAGTAAGTTTTTTTTTCTAGTTTAAAAGTTTGCAAATAGTTTTGGCCCAATCTTGACCAATTTGTACCAAATTGGGTTTGGAGTTGATTTTTAATTAATTTTTAAAAAAACCTATGAGAACTTTTTAAAAGTAAATCGTCTAATTTTCTGTTTCTAGGTTAAAAATTTGTTATTATTTTCAGACCAAAATTGGCCAAAATTTGTGTTAGACTTTGTTTATTATTTGGTATAAGTTTGGACCATATTGGGTTTTGGGTTGATTTTTTATTAATTTTTAAATTGACTGATAATAAGTTTTTTAAAAGTAAATTTTCTAGTTTTCTGTTTCCGGATTAAAAGTTTGTTATTATTTTTAGACCAAAATTAGCCAAAAATGTGTGTTAAGCTTTGTTTAATGATTGGTATAAATTTGAACCATCTTGGGTTTAGGATTAATTTTTTATTTATTTTTAAATTGACCTAAATGCAGTTTTTTTAAAATAAAGTATCAAGTTTTCTGTTTCTGGTTTAAAAGTTTGTGAATAGTTTTAGCACAAATTTTACCAAAATGTTAGATTTTGTTTAATAATTGGTATAAATTTGGACTATATTGAGTTTAGGATTAATTTTTTATTATTTTTTAAATTGACCTATAAGAAGTTTTTTAAAAATAAATTTTCTAGTGTTCTGTTTTTGGTTTAAAAGTTTGTGAATATTTTTGGCCCAAATTTGGCCAAAATGTGTGGGAAACTTTGTTTATTGTTTAGTAAAAATTTGAACCATATTGGGTTTTTGGTTAATTTTTTATTAATATTTCAATTAACTTATAAGAAGTATTTCAAAAGTAAATTTTCTAGTTTTCTTTTTCTAGTTTAAGTTTATAAATATTTTTGGCCCAATTTTAACCAAAATATATGTTAGACTTTGTTAAATGATTGGTATAAGTTTGGAACGTATTGGGTTTTCGATTGATTTTTTATTAATTTTTAAATTGACCTATGCGAAGTTTTTTAAAAGTAAATTCTTTAGTTTTTTGTTTCTGGTTTGAAAGTTTGTAACTATTTTTTGCCCAAAATTAGCCAAATTTTTAACACACATTTTGGCTAAATGTTGTTTAATGTTTGGTAAAAATTTAAATTATATAGAGTTTTGGGTTAATTTTTTATTAGTTTTTCAATTAACTTATAAGAAGTATTTCAAAAATAAATTCTCTAGTTTTCTCTTTCTAGTTTAAAAGTTTGTAAATATTTTTGCCCCAAATTTAACCAAAATGTATGTTAGACTTTGTTCAATAATTTGTATAAATTTGGACCATATTGGGTTTAGGGTTAATTTTTAATTATTTTTTCAATTAACTTATAAAAAGTATTTCAAAAGAAAAGTAGCGAATTTATCGCTACTTTTCTGTTTATGGTTTAAAAATTTGCAAATATTTTTGGCTTAAATTTGGCCAAAATGTATGTTAGACTTTGTTAAATGATTAGTATAAATTTGGAACATATTGGGTTTTAGATTGATTTTTAATTAATTTTTAAATTAACCTATGCAAAGTTTTTTAAAAGTAAATTCTTTAGTTTTTTGTCTCTGGATTAGAAGTTTGTAAATATTTTTGGGTCAAATTTAGCTAAAATGTGTGTTAGATTTTGTTTAATAATTGCTATAAATTTAGAGATGTTGGTGTTTTTTAAATTTTCAAATTGACCCATGAGAATTTTTTTTTTTAAATTTCTCTAGTTTTCTGTTTCTGGATTAAAAATTTGTCGATTGTTTTGGCCTAAATTTAACTAAAATGTGTGTTAGACTTTGTTTAATAATTGGTATAAATTTGGACTGTATTGAGTTTAGGGTTAATTTTTTATAAACTTTTAAATTGACTTATGCGAAGTTTTTTAAAAGTAAATTTTTTAGTTTCTTGTTTCTGGTTTGAAAATTTGTAAATATTTTTGGTTCAAAATTGGGCAAAAAATGTGTTAAATTTTGTTTAATCTTTGGTGAAAATTTAAACCATATTAGATTTTGAGTTAATTTTTTATTAATTTTTCAATTAACTTGTAAGAAGTATTTCAAAAGTAAATTTTCTTGTTTTCTCTTTCTAGTTTAAAAAATTGTAAATATGTTTGGCCCAGATTTGACCAAATTGTGTGTTGAATTTTGTTCAATAAATGATATAAATTTGGACCATATTGGGTTTAGGATTGATTTTTTATTAATTTTTAAATTGACCCATAAGAAGTCTAAAAAAAATTCTCTAGTTTTCTGTTTCTGGTTTGAAAGTTTGTAAATATTTTTGGCACAAATTTGGCCAAAATGTGTGTTAAATTTTGTTTAATGATTAATATAAATTTTAACTAAATTCGGTTTTGGGTTGATTTTTTATTAATTTTTAAACTGACTTATAAGAAGTTTTTTAAAAGTAATTTTTCTAGTTTTCTCTTTTTGAATTGAAAGTTTGTCAATTGTTTAAGCCTAAATTTAACCAAAATGTGTGTTAGACTTTGTTAAATGACTGTTATAATATGAATTATATTGGGTTTAGAGTTGATTTTTTAATAATTTTCAAATTGACGTAAGAGAAGTTTCTTAAAAGTAACTTCTATAGTTTTCTTATTCTATTTTGAAAGTTTGTTAATATTTTTGGCCCAAATTTGGCCAAAATATGTGATAGATTTTTTTTAATAATTGATATATGTTTGAATTATATTGAGTTTTGTATTGATTTTATATTAATTTTTAAATTGAGCCAAAAAAAGTTTTTTAAAAAAAATTTGTCTAGTTTTGTGTTTCTGGATTCAAAAATTTGTACATATTTTTTGCCCAAATTTAGTCAAAATGTATGTTACACTTTGATAAATGATTGGTATAGATTTGAAACATATTAGGTTTTAGATTGAGTTTTTATTAATTTTTAAATTGACTTATGCGAAGTTTTTTAAAAGTAAATTCTTTAGTTTTCAGTTTCTGGTTTGAAAGTTTATTAATATTTTTAGCCTAAATTTGGTCAAAATTAGTGTTAAATTTTGTTTAATCTTTGGTGAAAATTTGAACCATATTGGGTTTTGGGTTAATTTTTTATTAATCTTTCAATTGACTTATAGAAAGTTTTTCAAAAGTAAATTTTTTTGTATTCTGTTTCTGGATTAATAGTTTGTCATTTGTTTTGGCCGTATTTTGCCCAAAATGTGTGTTAGCCTTCGTTTAATAGCTGGTAAAAATTTGGACTAAATTAGGTTTAGGGTTGATTTTTTATTAATTTTCAAATTGACCCATTCGAAATTTTTTTAAAGTAATTTCTCTAGTTTTTTGTTTCTATATTGAAAATTTGTAAATATTTTTGTCCCAAATTTGGCCAAAATGTGTGTTAGACCTTGATTAGTATAAATGTGGATTATATTAGGTTTAAGATTGATTTTTTTTATAATTTTTAAATTGACTTTTAAAAAGTTTTTTAAATGTAAAATGTTTAGTTTTCTGTTTCTAGTTTGAAAGGTTGTAAATATTTTTGACCCAATCTTAGCCAAAATTTTTGTTAGACTTTGTTTAAAAATTGGTATAAATGTAGACCAATTTAGAATTAAGATTGTTTTCTATTAATTTTTAAATTGATCTAGAAGAAGTTTTTTAAAAGTAAATTCTCTAGTTTTCTGTTTCTGGATTAAAAGTTTGTCAATTGTTTTGGCCTAATTTTGACCAAAATATGTGTTACCTTATGTTTAATGACTGGTATAAATTTGGACTATATTAGACTAATGGTTGATTTTTGTTATTTTTTAAATTGACGTATGAGAAGTTTCTTAAAAGTAACTTCTATAGTTTTCTATTTTTGTTTTAAAAGTTTGTAAATATTTTTGGCCCTAATTTGGTCAAAATATGTGTTAGGATCTGTTTAAAATTGTTATATATTTGAATCATATTGGATTTTGAATTGATTTTTTATTAATATTTAAATTGACCCAAAAAAAGTTAAAAAAAAAAATTGTCTAGTTTTCTGTTTCTGGATTAAAAGTTTGTAAATATTTTTTGCTTAAACTTAACCAAAATGTATGTTAGACGTTGTTAAATGATTGGTATAAATTTGGAACATATTGGGTATTAGATTGATTTTTTATTAATTTTTAAATTGACCTATGCAAAATTTTTTAAAAGTAAATTCTTCAGTTTTCAGTTTCTGGTTTGAAAGTTTGTTAATATTTTTAGCCCAATTTTGGCCAAAATATGTGCTAAATTTTTTTTAATGTTTGGTGAAAATTTAAACCATATTGGGTTTTGGGTTAATTTTTTATTAATTTTTCAATTAACTTATAAGAAGTATTTCAAAAACAAAATCTCTAGTTTTCTCTTTCTAGTTTAAAAGTTTGTAAATAATTTTGCCCCAAATTTAACCAAAATGTATGCTAGACTTTGTTTAATAGTTGGTATAAATTTGGACCATATTAGAATTAGAGTTGATTTTGTATTAATTTCCAAATTGAGCCAAGAGAAGTTTAAAAAAAGAAAATTCTCTAGTTATCTGTTTCTGGATTAAAAGTTTGTTAAAATTTTTGGCCCAAATTTGACCAAAATGTATGTTAGATTTTGTTTAATGACTGGTATAGTATTGAAACATATTGGGTTCTAGATTGTTTTTTTATTAATTTTTAAATTGACCTATGCGAAGTTTTTTAAAAGTAAATTCTTTAGTTTCTTGTTTCTGGTTTGAAAGTTTGTAAATATTTTTGGCCTAAATTTGGCCAAAATATGGGTTAAATTTTGTTAAATGTTTTGTAAAAATTTAAACTATATTGAGCTTTGGGTTAATTTTTTATTAATTTTTCAATTAACTATAAGAGTATTTCAAAAGTAAATTCTCTTGTTTTCTCTTTCTAGTTTTAATGTTTGTAAATATTTTTAGCCCAAATTTAGCTTAAGTATGTGTTAGATTTTGTTTAACAATTGGTATAAATTTAGACCATATTGGAATTAGGGTTAATTTTTTATTATTTTTTCAATTATCTTATAAAAAGTATTTCAAAAGTAAATTTGCTACTTTTCTGCTTATAGTTTGAAAATTTGTAAATATTTTTGGCCCAAATTTAGCCAAAATGTATGTTAGATCTTGTTAAATGATTGGTATAAATTGGGAACATATTGGGTTTTAGATTTATTTTTAATTAATTTTTAAATTAACCTATGCAAAGTTTTTTAAAAGTAAATTCTTTAGTTTTCTGTTTCTAGTTGGAAAGTTTGTAAATATTTTTGGCCCAAATTTAGCCAAAATTTGTGTTAAATTTTGTTTAATAATTGGTATAAATTTAGACCATGTTGGGTTTTAGGTTGGTGTTTTATTAATCTTCAAATTTCCCATAAGAAGTTTTTTAAAAGAAATTTCTCTAGTTTTCTGATTCTGGATTAAAAATTTGTTAATTGTTTTGGCCTTAATTTAAGCAAAATGTATAACTTTGTTAAATAATTGGTATAAATTTAAAATATTATGGGTTTTAGAATGATTTTTTATTAATTCTTAAATTGACCTATGCGAAGTTCTTTAAAAGTAAATTCTATAGTTTTTTGTTTTTAGCTTGAAAGTTTGTAAATATTTTTGGCCCAAATTTAGCCAAAATGTGTGTTAAATTTTGTTTAATGTTTGGTGAAAGTTTGAACTATATTGGGTTTTGGGTTAATTTTTTATTAATTTTTCAAATAACTTATAAAAAGTTTTCAAAAGTAAATTTGCTACTTTTCTTTTTCTAGTTTAAAAGTTTGTAAATATTTTTGTCCCAACATTAAACAAAATGTGTGTAAGATTTTGTTCAATGATTGGTATAAATTTGGACCATATTGGGTTTAGGGTTAATTTTTTATTATTTTTTTAATTAACTTATAAAAAGTATTTCAAAACTATATACGCTACTTTTCTGTTTATGGTTTGAAAACTTGTAAATATTTTTGGCCCAAATTTGGCCAAAATGTATGTTAGACTTTGTTAAATGATTGGTATAAATTTGAAACATATTGGGTTTTAGATTGTTTTTTTAATTAATTTTTAAATTAACCTATGCAAAGTTTTTTAACAGTAAATTCTTTAGTTTTTTGTTTCTGGTTTGAAAGTTTGTAAATATTATTAGCCCAAATTTAGCTAAAGTGTGTGTTAAATTTTGTTTAATAATTGGTATAAATTTAGACCATGTTGGGTTTTAGGTTGGTGTTTTATTAATTTTCAAATTTCCCATGAGAAGTTTTTTAAAAGAAATTTCTCTAGTTTTCTGTTTCTGGATTAAAAATTTGTCAATTGTTTTGGCCTTAATTTAAGCAAAACGTATGTTTGACTTTGTTAAATAATTGGTATAAATTTAAAATATATTGGGTTTTAGAATGATTTTTTATTAATTCTTAAATTGACAAAGTTTTTTAAAAGTAAATTCTTTAGTTTTTTGTTTTTAGCTTGAAAGTTTGTAAATATTTTTGGCCCAAATTTAGCCAAAATGTGTGTTAAATTTTGTTTAATGTTTGGTGAAAGTTTGAACTATATTGGGTTTTGGGTTAATTTTTATTAATTTTTCAAATAACTTATAAAAAGTATTTCAAAAGTAAATTTGCTACTTTTCTCTTTCTAGTTTAAAAGTTTGTAAATATTTTTGGCCCAAATTCAACCAAAATGTGTGTTAGATTTTGTTCAATGATTGGTATAAATTTGGACTACATTGGGTTTAGGGTTAATTTTTTATTATTTTTTTTAATTAACTTATAAAAAGTATTTCAAAACTATATACGCTACTTTTCTGTTTATGGCTTGAAAACTTGTAAATATTTTTGGCCCAAATTTGGCCAAAATGTATGTTAGACTTTGTTAAATGATTGGTATAAATTTGAAACATATTGGGTTTTAGATTGTATTTTTAATTAATTTTTAAATTAACCTATGCAAAGTTTTTTAACAGTAAATTCTTTAGTTTTTTGTTTCTGGTTTGAAAGTTTGTAAATATTATTAGCCCAAATTCAGCTAAAGTGTGTGTTAAGATTTGTTTAATAATTGGTATAAATTTAGACCATGTTGGGTTTTAGGTTGGTGTTTTATTAATCTTCAAATTTCCCATAAGAAGTTTTTTAAAAGAAATTTCTCTAGTTTTCTGTTTCTGGATTAAAAATTTGTCAATTGTTTTGGCCTTAATTTAAGCAAAATGTATGATTGACTTTGTTAAATAATTGGTAAAAATTTAAAATATATTCGGTTTTAGAATGATTTTTTATTAATTCTTAAATTGACCTATGCGAAGTTTTTTAAAAGTAAATTCTTTAGTTTTTTGTTTTTAGCTTGAAAGTTTGTAAATATTTTTGGCTCAAATTTAGCCAAAATGTGTGTTAAATTTTGTTTAATGTTTGGTAAAAGTTTAAACTATATTGGGTTTTGGGTTAATTTTTATTAATTTTTCAAATATCTTATAAAAAGTATTTCAAAAGTAAATTTGCTACTTTTCTCTTTCTAGTTTAAAAGTTTGTAAATATTTTTGGCCCAAATTTAGCCAAAATGTATGTTAGATCTTGTTAAATGATTACTATAAATTTGGAACATATTAGGTTTTAGATTTATTTTGCAAAGTTTTTTAAAAGTAAATTCTTTAATTTTTTGTTTCTGGTTTGAAAGTTTGTAAATGTTTTCGGCCCAAATTTAGCTAAAATGTGTGTTAGATTATGTTTAATAATTGCTATAAATTTAGACCATGTTGGCTTTAAGGTTGGTGTTTTATTAATTTTCAAATTAACCCATGAGAAATTTAAAAAAAAAACGTTTCTAGTTTTCTGTTTCTGGATTAAAAATTTGTCAATTGTTTTGGCTTAAAATTGACTTAAAATGTGTGTTAGCCTTTGTTTAATGGCTGGTATAAGTTTGGACTAGATTAGGTTAAGGGTTGATTTTTTTATTAATTTTTAAATTGACCCATCAGAAGTTTTTAAAAAATAATTTTTCTAGTTTTTTGTTTCTGTATTGAAATTTTGTGAATATTTTTGGCCCAAATTTGGCCAAATTGTATGGTAAGCTTTGTTAAATGATTGGTATGAGTTTGGACCATATTGGGTTAAGGGTTGATTTTTTATTTATTTTTAAATTGACTTATAAGAAGTTTTTTAAATGAAATTTTTCTAGTTTTCTGTTTCTAGATTAAAAGTTAGTCAATTGTTTTGGCTTAAAATTGACCATAATTTGTGTTAGCCTTTGATTAATGACTGGTATAAACTTAAACTAGGTTAAGTTTAAGGTTGATTTTTTATTGATTTTTAAAATTACCCATAAGAAGTTTTTATAAAGTAGTTTCTCTAGTTTTTTGTTTCTATATTGAAACTTTGTAAATACTTTTGGCTCAAATTTGGCCAACATGTGTGTTAAGCTTTGTTTAATGATTGGTATAAATTTGGACCATAATGGGTTAAGGGTTGATTTTATATTAATTTTTAAATTGACTTATAAGAAGTTTTTTAAAAGTACATTCTCTAGTTTTTTGTTTCTGGATTAAAAGTTTGTCAATTGATTTAACTTAAATTTGAATAAAACGTGTGTTAGCCTTTGTTTAATGACTGGTATAAATTTGGACTAGATTTAGTTTAGGGTTGATATTTTATTAATTTTTAAATTGACCCATAAGAAGTTTTTTAAAAGTAATTTCTCTAGTTTTTTGTTTCTATATTAAAAATTTGAAAATATTTTCAGCCTAAATTTGGCCAAAATGTGTGCTTTTTTTAATGATTGGTATAAGTTTGGAGCATAATGGGTTTTGGGTTGATTTTTTATTAATTTTTAAATTGACCTATAAGCAGTTTTTTTTAATAAATGATCTAGTTTTCTGTTTCTGGTTTGAAAATTTGTAAATATTTTTTTTCAATTTCAGAAAAATGTGTTTTAGATTTTGTTTAATAATTGGTAAATATTTGAATTATTTTGGGTTTTGAGTTGATTTTTTATTAATTTTTAAATTGACGTGTAAAAAGTTTCTTAAAAGTAACTTCTATAGTTTTCTGTTTCTGGTTTGAAAGTTTATAAATATTTTTGGCCCAAATTTGGCCAAAATGTGTGTTAGACCTTGATTAGTATAAATGTGGATTAGATTGATTTTTTATAATTTTTAAATTGACTTTTAAAAAGTTTTTTAAATGTAAAATGTTTAGTTTTCTGTTTCTAGTTTGAAAGGTTGTAAATATTTTTGACCCAATCTTAGCCAAAATTTTTGTTAGACTTTGTTTAAAAATTGGTATAAATGTAGACCAGGTTAGAATTAAGATTGTTTTTTTTATTTATTTTTAAATTGATCTAGAAGAAATTTTTTAAAAGTAAATTCTCTAGTTTTCTGTTTCTGGATTAAAAGATTGTCAATTGTTTTGGTCTAATTTTGATCAAAATATGTGTTACCTTATGTTTAATGACTGGTATAAATTTGGACTATATTAGACTTATGGTTGATTTTTGTTATTTTTTAAATTGACGTATGAGAAGTTTCTTAAAAGTAACTTCTATAGTTTCCTATTTATGTTTTAAAAGTTTGTAAATATTTTTGGCCCTAATTTGGTCAAAATTTGTGTTAGAATCTGTTTAATAATTGTTATATATTTGAATCATATTGGATTTTGAATTGATTTTTTATTAATATTTAAATTGACCCAAAAAAAGTTAAAAAAAAAATTGTCTAGTTTTCTGTTTCTGGATTAAAAGTTTGTAAATATTTTTTGCCTAAACTTAGCCAAAATGTATGTTAGACGTTGTTAAATGATTGGTATAAATTTGGAACGTATTGGGTATTAGATTGATATTTTATTAATTTTTAAATTGACCTATGCAACATTTTTTAAAAGTAAATTCTTCAGTTTTCAGTTTCTGGTTTGAAAGTTTGTTAATATTTTTAGCCCAAGTTTGGCCAAAATATGTGTTTAATTTTGTTTAATGTTTGGTGAAAATTTAAACCATATTGGGTTTTGGGTTAATTTTTGATTAATTTTTCAATTAACTTATAAGAAGTATTTCAAAAATAAAATCTCTAGTTTTCTCCTTTTAGTTTAAAAGTTTGTAAATATTTTTGCCCCAAATTTAACCAAAATGTATGTTAGACTTTGTTCAATAATTGGTATAAATTTGGACCATATTGGAATTAGGGTTGATTTTGTATTAATTTCCAAATTGAGCCAAGAGAAGTTTTTTAAAAAAAATTTCTCTAGTTTTCTGTTTCTGGATTAAAAGTTTGTTAAAATTTTTGGCCCAAATTTGACCAAAATGTATGTTAGATTTTGTTTAATGACTGGTATAGATTTGAAACATATTGGGTTCTAGATTGTTTTTTTATTAATTTTTAAATTGACTTATGCGAAGTTTTTTAAAAGTTAATTCTTTAGTTTTCTGTTTCTGGTTTGAAAGTTTGTAAATATTTTTGGCCTAAATTTGGCCAAAATATGTGTTAAATTTTGTTAAATGTTTTGTAAAAATTTAAACTTTATTGAGCTTTGGATTAATTTGTTATTAATTTTTCAATTAACTATAAGAAGTATTTCAAAAGTAAATTCTCTTGTTTTCTCTTTCTAGTTTAAAAGTTTAACAAAATGTATGTGAAATTTTGTTTATTTATTGGTATTAATTTGGACCAAATTGGGTTTTGAGTTGATTTTTAATTAATTTTTAAAATGACCTATGTGAAGTTTTTTAAAAGTAAATTGTTTAGTTTTCTGTTTCTGGACTAAAAATTTGTTATTATTTTTAGACAAAAATTGGCCAAAATGTGTATAAATTTAGACCATAATGGGTTCTGAATTGATTTTTTATTAATTTTTAAATTGACTAATGAGAAGTATTTTAAAAATATTTTTTTTGTTTTCTGTGTCTAGTTTGAAAGTTTGTAAATATTTTTGGTCCAAAATTAGCCAAAATGTGTGGAAAACTTTGTTTATTGATTTGTATAAATTTGGACTTAATTAGGTCTTGGGTTGATTTTGTATTAATTTTTAAATTGACTTATAATAAGTTTTTTAAAAGTTAATTCTCTAGTTTTTTGTTTCTGGATTATAAATTTGTCAATTGTTTTAGCCTAATTTTGACCAAAATGTGTTAGACTGTGTTTAATGGTTGGTATAAATTTGAACTATATTCGGTTTAAGATAATTTTTTTATTATTTTTTAAATTGACGTATGAGAAGTTTCGTAAAAGTAACTTCTACGGTTTTTTATTTCTATTTTGAAAGTTTGTAAATATTTTTGGCCTAAATTTGGAAAAAATGTGTTTTAGATTTTGTTTAATTATTGTTATATAATTGAATCATATTGAGTTTTGATTTTTTATTAATATTTAAATTGACCCAAGAAAAATTTTAAAAAAATGTCTAGTTTTCTGTTTCTAAATTAAAAGTTTGTAAATTTTTTTGGCCCAAATTTGGCCAAAAAGTATGTTAGACTTTGTTAAATGATTGGTATAGATTTGAAACATATGAATGTAAATTGTAAAAACAAATATAAAAATACAATAAATTTATAATGTACATACCAATTTGACAGCTATTTAATAGAAGTAATTCATACCTGTAACAAAAGAAATACTTTAAAACATATATGACACTTTTAAACTAGTTTCTGTGGTTTTAATAGGTTAGAGAGTGCATCAAAAACAAGTTATTATATTTTAAGAACATTTTATAACTATTTTAACAAATCAATTTACAACACTTTTAAAATAGTCGGCAGTACGGCAAAGAGGACATTTAAAAATTAAGCAGTGGCTAGAGCAGTCACAAGTAATGCAAAGCATTGGGTTTTTTTTAAATGAATTTGTTACCACATATAGACATCCAACATACACATGTCTTCTCTGTGGCTCGGTGTGCTTGACACTTCAATTGCCTACTCCAAAAAAAAAACGGAGTGATTAAATTATCTGTTTTGGCTCAAGCTAAAACGACAATTTTAAGATCTTTTTTGACCAGAACATAGACAACATGCTGGTATCAAAATTGATCCAGAAACCTAAAATACCTTCACGTATTTAGGAACGTTGGTGGTACCCAGATCTTGGCAAAGAGATCGGTGGACTACTTTAAAGTGGATACTCCCGACACACTTACGCTTAACTCAAGCGCGATAGTAGTAAATGTAAGCTAGGCACACTCAAACTTGCGTTAACCTACATCAGACCGATAAATTTCATTAAAACGGCGGATTTCAATGCAATCTTCATCAATCTTCACTTCACCATAATTGCTGAAGATTTCAACTCAAAGCACTCGGCATGAAACAGCTTGAGAACAACTCCAAAGGTCAAACGTTGTTAGAATACGCTCAGCAAAAAGAATTGCAAATAGTGGGCCTGGATAAACCCACTCACTACAGCACTAACGGTCACCAAGAAGACGTTTTTGATGTAGCAATTCCAAAACCTCAACTTACAATTTGATATACGCGTCGTCAATGACCTAAGCTCCGATCATAACCTAGTAATGCTAGAGTTCTACAGAAAGGCGACAGGGGAAAAAGAAAAATTTGTATCTCGGATTGGATTCTTTCTCTCGTACTCTGGAAGAAGGCATAGGCAAGCTTGCACTAGTAAAACCGGTTGATGAGCTCAAAAGAACCGTAATCATTTTTACAAATCAGATCTTCAAAGACATGGAAAAAGCCTTTAAGGCCCATCAGGTTTGCGTAGATAATTCTCTTCTACTATTCTGCGACACAAAGTCATTGATCCAAAGCAGAAAAGTTGCCAAGAGTTAATGGCAGACCCCAGGGACCACAACATCTTAAATGAGCTCCACAGCAAGGTGAAAAAAGCAATAAAAAATTTGTGCTAGCAAAACCTTTTAGAATTATTCACAGAGAACAACCATCCAATGTGAAGGATCTCCAAGGTCTTACGCAACATGCAAGTCCCCATTCCTGCTATTCATTGCAAAAATGGGATTCAATATTATATCAACAGTCTCAAACTCCAATGCTTTCCCTCATTCACAAAGGACACAGATCTGGAGCATGTTAAAAGAGTCCACCAGGCAGTCAAAAGCTTCCTGAACGTCGAAGACAATGACGCACCGCTGGAAAGCGTTTAACCTACTCAAATCAAAGAAATTATCAAAAGATTCAAAACTCTAACCTCTCCTGTTTCCAAAAAGATAACATTGTTCTCGCATTAAGCAATAATGGCACTCACTAATATTGCAAATGCGACTCCTTGAACTGGGCACTTTTCTACAGAATGGAAAGGCTTACTGGTAATAAACATCTTCAAATCTAGAAAAGACCAAAACTTTTCACAAAACTACCGGCTCATCAGTCTACTATGCACTTTAAGTAAGGTCATAGAAAAGGGGATACTGGACAGAATACAAGAATACACAAAAACCAACAATTTTTATCTTCTTTACTCTTCAAAGTCACTCGCGGTAGTCACTTTAAGGTTATAGAAAATCTTAACCACGTTTCTATACCGTGGTCCAATGCTGCTAGTATCTAGAGATTAGCATGTACAAATTGCACCATTCTCGAGAAAGCCAGATTGGCAAAAAATCTTCTTGTTCCGATGTTGCATCTACACTTCTATCATCAGGCCTATGCTAATGTACGCGCATCCTTAATCTGGGGCACGGCCGCAAGCTGTAACCTCGATCATCATGAGGCATTCTAAAATACTACTTTGAGGAGCTTCCGTGGTGCTCTATAGTACGTCCAAATCAAAGAAATTTGAACAGACCTGGAGATTAGCCGTAAAGTACTTCAATAATCTTAAAACTCATCCGAACCTTGACCTGGCCCGATTTTTCAAGCCAGACAGAGAAGTTTTCTTTTACAAGCGCACGGTGAAACAATTCACTTTCTCCCTCTAGCCTATAGGCGTAATAATAACTATCTCCACAACCTAATCTAAAAAAAGAAATCTTAGAAAAACTGGAGTTGCTCATATTGACGCTTTTGGCAAGACTTTGCAAACGCTACATTTTGCTACGCGGTCAACATACAACCCGGAAGCAATCAGACAACAACAGTTGGCGCCCAAAACAAAAACATTTAGCCCTACGGCTCTACTTGCTTTTAGAAAACTACTCCAAAGCAAAACAATTATTGATTTTTTTGAAAACAAAATTTTTAATTTTCCATACTAATTTTTTTCAAAATGTTGTACTTTTGTGCAAAACAAAAATATATTTTTCTTATAATAAAAAATTTCAAATTTTTGCATTAAACAAATAAACCAAAAAAAAAAAAATACATTGTCACCCAAACGGACGTTATGGACCGGACAAAAATTTGATAATACAAAATCTTCAACAACAAATGTTACGAAACACACAAGCGCTTTTCCACGACAGTAACACTAGCAAAAACTGCCAAAAAAACCAAGACAAAAAATTCATCTCAAAACGCAAAGTGACAGACAAAACAAACCAAAGTTTAGTATATATCAAGCTTAAAGATTACAAAAGACCGCAGATAAGTTTTTGCTAAAAAATGCAGTTTTAAAAATTTCAGAGATGCGTACATTGCACTTCAATCAGTGTTCTGAACTGTAAAACAAAAAGCAATAAGGAGTATTGATTGCAGCAACAAAAAATACTAAAAACCAATTTGTAGACTATTTTGCAGTCAGCAACAAAAGATTTAGATGGTCAGTTACGCCGCAATCAAAAACGAAGCATACAAATAGTGGAACATAGAAAATTATAGATAAACCTAAAGAAGAAGCAAAATTCCAGCTAATAATCAAGACCAAACGTCAAAGTAATATTTATCTTTTAACACCCAAACAAACTAAAACAAAAAATCATTCAACCCAAGAATACCTGCTAAGAAATCGAGGAAATCCAAATTCAAAAGTTGCTAGGACAACGTTTTAGACAAATCTATAGAGAAGACCCGGAAGATTAAGTTAACAATGCAAACCTAACTCAAACCCAAAGGTTAAACTCCAGCAAATGCGTAGATAACAACAACAACCAAAGAACAGACGGAAAAAATCCTTAAATAATTGCAGCAAGAACATCAAACAAAAACCAGAAAAAGATACAAAAAACTTTATAATTTTAACCAAAACAATCCAATCACCCAACACCAGCGCTGGCCTAGCTTTGTCAATAAAGGTTCAGAAAAGTATCAAGTTTCCAAAAAGCATTGCCACTTCTATTATAGCACATAGCCACGTACAACTAAAAAAAGGAACAAAGTCAACCAAGCAATCAATAAAAAATCCCGGCAAACTAAGTCATCCAGTAAAACTGGAAACTAATCAAAGCCAACAAAAACTAAAAAAAAAAAGATAAAATTAACCAAAACTGACTCACAATTAACAACAGATGCTTGGCAGGTAAAGTAGCTTACAAAAACCACCAAAACAAAAAAGAACAAACCCGAACATGGCTAAAAAAGCAAAAAATTAACGTTAGCATCAAGACTACTAAACTAAATGTGTCACTTGACAAAAAAATGATTTTTGGGCAGGAATGGCAAAACTCCAACTATCACCTCAAACAAAAAATCCTTAAAGTGGGTCCACCAGACTTTAAAACCAATGTTTTTAGAAGTTTGGAATTTGAACCACTTAAACAAAGTTGGGAAATAATAAAAACTTACTTCTAAAGTGGTGAGTCTTCTACTCAAACGGTAAAAAATTTACGAAACAAATTTGATAAATGAGAAGTGCTTTCAACGCAGTTTGTTGACCAATTTGTGAAGCAAGTTTGCAAAACTGGATTGTTCATCAACCCGTCATTGTTCTTAGGAACTGAACATTTTTTTCACTTCTCTGAAAAGAATTTTGCATACAAACCATGGTTTGAAGGCCTACAAAGTTCAATTAATCCAAAAAATAAAACCTCTTGACCATCCGATGCGTTTTCAGTTTGCCTAATGAGCTAAAGATCGTTTGGCCAAAAATGAGCATTTTTATCAAAAAATTTCGTTTTCTAATGAAGCTCACTTTTATCTTGAAGACTAAGTCAATAAGCAAAATAGTCAAATTTGGGGATCAGAGAATCCACACACAACTATTGAACAGCCTATGCATCCCCAACAAGTAACTGTTTGGTGTAGTTTTTGGTCCGGCGGCAGTATTGGGCCATTTTTTTTTAAATGAGCATCGAGCCGCCGTTACCGTTAATACAAACGTTACTGTGCCATGCTAAACAAATTTTTGTTTCTAAAAATTAAAGAGTATGAAACAGATGACAGTTGGTTTTAACAGGACGAGGCCATTTGCCATACAGCCAACGAAACCATCAATCTTTTGAACACTGTTTTTGAAAATTGAATAATCAGCCAAAATGCTTAAGTCAATTGGCCCCCTATGAACTGTGATTTGACTCCGTTGAATTTTTTTTGTGGAGAGAGGAGTATAAGTGTTACGCTAACCATCCAGAGACGATTGATGCCTTGAAACACAAAATCGAAGTTGCCATTCATGCGATTGGAGCCCAAAAAATGTACTTAAATTGGGCTAATTGGAGAGTTAGTTATGTTATGATTCATTTTTAAATAAAATTGTTCTTTCTAAAGAAGTCTATTATTTAAATTTAATAAATAATTTATTTTATGTAATCATCTTTATACTCAATGTATGACAAATAAACTGGTGTTTCAAGGTATGCACCTTTCATTAGTGTGCCTAGCGACTCACTAGTCCGAGAGACAAATTAAATTAATAAATGCGTTTTTTGGTTTGCAGTTTATGCAAATGTAATTTTTAAGCAATGATGAATTCATTTAGATTATTTTTAATTATTTTAAACACTACTTACTAAAATGTTATGATTATACAACATGAGCTTAAATAATTGCTAGTTTACATATTTATTTTCAAACCGCAAGCACTAAGAACTTACATCTCCGCGAATCAACCATTTCGGACCAAGACAGCATCTTTAGTTATGAATACATTAGAGACTTAAGAAGATTCGAATGTAAGGATGCCACCACTTAGCCCGTAGGGAGAATTAAATGAAAGGTTTACACCAATGGCTCAACCACAGCTCTTAACGGAATCTTATTAATATTAATTTCACATTGTTTAGCAAATTTGAAATTTATTATGACAACTTTATATGTGAAAACTGAAATATTTGTGTTTGTGCCTTTCCCAAATAAAATCAACTAAATTGTATTGCGTGTCTCCCAGCTCCGCTGCATCTTGCAAAATCGTATTAAGATTGTATCTAAATTCGATTTCGATTTATCTTTGTCGACTTAGTGTTATAATCGGGTTTTTTATGAATCAATATAAACTATCTCATCTCATCTCATCTTATCTAAATTACTAAAAACACTTAATGTTTATTTTAGCATTTGAATGCAAATTTGTGTTTTAATTTACTCCACGCTACACTGATATGACTCAATCAGATTTGTTTTCAAATCTAAGAAATAGTTTTCTAAAGAAATTAATTAATTGCTTTCAACTTAAAAATTGTAATTAATTTTTCAGTACTAAACAGAATTATAAAGATATTTTAATTTAAATATACACGTTTATAATTCTTATACATTAAGTATTAATCAGCTATATTTTGTAATCACAATTAAGTTAAATTTAATTTAATGAAAAATAGTTGTAGATAATATATGCAAGTTTAATGTATTACACTAGAATCTGTAGAAGTTGTACAACTATGAAACTAACTAATCTAAACTAAATTAATTTTAGTTTATATGCATTTATATTATATTCCCAATCCACAACGACAAATATTAATTACAATTCAAATATAATTGATACAAAGTTACGTTATTTCTATTCCTAAATTAATCAATCAATCAATCAATGTTAATGTTATTAAATATTTAATAAAAATTCTAATTAGTTAAAAATATTTATTAAAATCGGCCGTAGTCACTCACTCATTAATTGAGTAAGGCAGTGGTTTCTAAAACTTATTTGATAGGCGTTCCCCTAACGTCGTAAAGTTGCAAGCGTCCAAAAATTGTTTGCAAGAATAGAAAATTATGGAGAGGCTTGATAAATAAAAATCCTACCCTCTCGAGGGAATATGCCGTGAAGTTATTTATGCATTAAAGTGATTTATGAAAAAAAAATGTCTGAGATTTTTTCATCAATTAGTCTAATTAATTTAATTTATTAATTTTAATAATAAACACAAAATTTAATGTAATTACAGTAAATTTACTCTAATTTCAATACAATCAAACTTCAAATCAATACACTGATCGCAATCGGGCGCTAAGAGATTAAGCAATATACTAATTGAATATTCTATATAGATAATCCATCAATTAACGTATTGCTTAATGTCTGTTATTACACTTTATCGGTTCGATTAGTATAATCAAAGTGAGATGAGATGAAATGAGATTTAGTGAAGGAGCTATGAAGTCTTAGCAAGCCATTACATTCAATTAATACGTCAGTACAATTAAATTTGTATGCATTTCAAATTGTTTCAATAACAACAAACAATCTAATTTCATTTAATAATTAAATTTTTAATAACCAATTAACAAACAAAAGCACCTTTAAACTGTCAATAAATATTTGAGTTTTATTATAAATATTGTAATAATATAATCTTGGCTGTTAAAGTAGGGTAACTACAGGTAAACAAGAATTCCAATTAAATATTTAGTAAGCACTTAAAACTCTTAAATTGCAAATCGATCAGTTGATAACTATATATCTGAACAAAATTATAGGAAAGTAAAATATAATTTAATCATTTGTATACATTATTATTTACTCAAACAAACTACAATTTAATAGTTACAACTGTTTATATCAAGCAGGCTTTCATATCAAGTAAAAAAATTAAAAGATTCTGGACTTATTAAAGACAAACAGAAGGCTATTGTACAGTATTAGTGCTTACCCCGAAAAAAAAAACTGCGTGACTAGATATGTATGTATGTATTATATGTATTACACAAATAAAAAGCATAAAAATAAAAATATTGATAAACATCTTTTTTTCTGTCCAATTTTAAGGTTCTAAAAGTAAATTTTGTGTACATTTTTAAGCGATTTTTTAGACAAATAAATTTTCTGTACAACTTTTAAGGTTTTTAAAAATAATTCTTTTCTTCTATTATGGTTTTCTGTCCCAGTTTGATAGGTTTTGTGTGGTAAACGTAATTTTTTTATTGATTTTATATTGCAAATGATTTTTATATGCAATTTTCAAGACAATTTTATGTTCAAAATGAGTTTTTTTGCGCGATTTTAATCTTACAAATGTTTTTTCTGTGCAGTTTTAAGAGTCTAAAGCTAAATTTTGTGTTAAAAATTGGTTTTCTGCGCCAGTTTAAATAAAATTAATGCTTAAACTTAGTTTTGTAGGCAATTTTATGTGGTAAATATAATTTTCAGCAAATTTTATGCAAAAAATTAGGTTTTTTTGCAATTTTTATGGTATAAATGCTTTTCTGTGTAATTTTTAAGTTTCCTAGGCAAAGGCTATAAAACAATAAAAAAATTTACAAAAATTTTGATCAATTTTATGTAATATTCTGGATTTACAAGCAAATTTAATACAAGAAATAAATACTTGAGTTTTGTATGCCACATTTCCGTATTTCAATGGCGATTTTATGTTCAAAATATTTTTTTTAAACAATTTCATTTTTACTAACGTTTTTTCTGTTCAGTTTTAAGATTTTAAAGGTAAACTTTGTGTTACAAATCGGTTTTCTGCGCTTGTTTAAAAAAAATAATGCTAAAAATTAGTTTTGTGGTCAATTTCAAGTGGTCAATATTTTGATAAATTTTATGCAATATTCTGATTTTACAAGCAAATTTAATACAAGAAATGAATAATTGTGTTTTATACGTAGTTTAAGGGCGGTTTTATGTTCGAAATTAATTTTTTTGTGCAATTTTAATCTTACAAATGTTTTTTTTGTGCTGTTTTAAGGTTCTAAAGGTAAATTTTGTGTTATAAATTGATTTTCTGCGCTAGTTTAAAAAAATGTATGCTAAAAATTAGTTTTGTGAGCAATTTTATGTGGTAAATATATTTTTTTAGCAAATTTTATGCAAAAACTAAGTTTTTTGCGCAATTTTCATAGCATAAATGATTTTTCTGTGTAATTTTTGAATTTTCTAAAAAAAAATTATGTAATATTTAGATTTTTTACGGAAATATTGATAAATTTTAAACAATATTCTGGATCCACAAGCAAATTTAATACAAAAAAAGTAATATTTAGGTTTTCTACGCTATGTTTCCGTAGTTTAAAGACAATTTTATAAAGGTACAGTTTAAAAGAAACTTATCTTAAAAATTAGTTTTGTGGGCGATTTTATGTAGTAAATATAATTTTTCAGCAAATTTTATAAAAAAAATATGTTTTTTACGCAATGTTTATGGTATAAATGCTTTTTCTGTGTAATTTTTAAGTTTCATAAGCAAAAATATACCTGCACTGCACTGAGTTATGATATTTTACTTTTTCAAATTCAAGTGTTTATAAGTGTTTTTAATTGTGAAGTTTTACCTAACGTACTGGTAATTATATTTGTAATTGTTTGTGCTATCTATCTTAATCATTATTCAGTAAAATTTATGGTACAATTTGTTTATTAAAACTTAACCTAAATTTATAGCCGCCGCTCGCGCATTCTCATCCGCGCAGCGCAAACCAATATTCTTACCAGTGGCGTAACTTGTTTTTTTTTTAATTTGTGATTTTATATTTTAAGCTTGTTTTAAACACATCTTTGTTTTCTTGTGTTATTTCAACCGTGGTCTGCTTTTGTTTGTTTTGTAGTTAGTCACCAGGTGAAAGACCGCACCGGTGTGAATTGTGTATCCTTGTATCATCCTTGTATTATTTTTTATTCCTAAATATTTAATCACTTTTATTGTTAAATTTTTATATTTTAAATTTTAATTTATTATTATGTCCGGTCAAGCGTGCAAATGCAGAAGTGTTGCACAATCTGGCGAAACATGTACTAGTTGTAGAATTATATTTCATAACAGTTGCGCCATTTGCCATAAAAAATGTCACTGTGGTCATTCGAACTTGACAATTCCGAATTTTAAAGGCTTTATAAAGAAACTATCGTACTGTATCAAGTTTTGTTAGATGAAGTTCGGTCTAACAATAAATTGCTATTAGATAAAGTATTGTATCTTGAAAAGAGGATTGCAGACAAAGATAAGGTAATATTTGAATACAAAACTCGTATTCAAGAATCTATGCCTTGTGTAGTTACACCAACTATTAATGAGGAAATTCAATTGCTTCCACCTGCAATTAATTCTGTAATTAATAATTCTTCTTCTTTTGCAACCCTTACTGCTCAAACAAAACCTAAACAGAAAGTTCAACCAAAAACCCCAACAATTTTTGGTTGTGGTCCAAGTAACGATAAATTGCAGGCAAATGTGCCAAACTCATATATACATGTCTCAAAACTTAAACGCGGAACTAAAAAATCCGATGTTATTAACTACATTAAATTGAATCACCCCAATATTTCAATCGACGCTGTAGATCTAGCTGTACAATCTGGAAGCTTCAGTAGCTTTAAAGTCTCGGTTCCAGCCGACCATGCTCGAGCTATTATCTGCAAAGACTTTTGGCCAGCTAACATTGCTGTCAAAAAATTTGTGAGTTATGGTCGTTCACAAAATGTTCCTGCTTCATCTCCAATGGATTTTTAGAAACTGAATTCTGTCAACAGCTTGGACCCATCTTCAGGAATGATAACGGCTTCTCCATCTACTACCAGAACGTCGAGGGTTTAAAAATTGAACTCAGAAAGCTCATGCTAGCTGTAGCCGTATCAGACTACGATGTGATTGTTTTCACAGAAACCTGGCTTTCTAGAGACATCAGTGACACTGAATTAAATCTAAAAAGCTATCATTTATTTAGGTGTGATCGCTTGGCTCTTACAAGCCCTAAACAAAGCGGAGGTAGTGTTTTAATAGCTATCAAAACTCACTTCAAATCTGTTTTACTTTACGTTTATTAGTGTTGAACATTTGTTTGTAGTTGTTAAGTTTAATCTTGTGTCTTATATAATTTGTGCGGTATATTTACCACCTAATTCAACTAGTGACAAATATCTTGACCATTGTTATTCCGTCGAATCTATTGCCGACAAGTTTCCAAGCAGTAAACTAGTTTTATTGGGCGATTACAATCTACCTGCAGCAACTTGGGTTAACGATGATTTAGGTATAAGAGTAATTTGTAATGATAGTTACCCTGCTCATTTAGTAGCTAATTCATTTAGGTTCTTAAACTGCGTACAATGCATTTCTATTCCTAATAGTGAGGGTGTGTTTTTAGATTTATGTTTTACTAACGATCATGATATTTCTGTGATAGAAGCTGTAGATGTTTTGTTAAATTTAAGCCAACACCATACTGCGTACTTGTTAACTATAAAATGTGATACTACCTGTGATATTTTAAATTGTAATTATGTTTTTAATGATTTTAAACTTGCCGACTACAACGCAATCAATAATTATTTGTTGAATGTTAATTGGACTGCACAATTTTATAACTGTAATATTGATATGTGTCTTGATGTATTTTACTCTGTAATTGATTATGTTATTGATTGTTTTGTCCCTAAAATTGCGTGAAAGCAATTTTCCTATTTGGTTTAACAAAGAATTGATATCACTTACTAAACTCAAGAAAACTGTACACAAACGTTATAAATCTTCAAAACTATTGTCCGACTATAATGAATTCTAATCTATTCGTACTACGTGCAAAAATCTCAGTGCACATCAATACGAGCAATATATTTTACAAACTAAAAGTAAAATTCAAAATAATCCAAAACATTTTTGGAGATTTGTTAATGAGAACAAAAAAACTAATGGTTTTTCAGCCACAATGCATTATAAAGATCAAACTTGTAATAATGGGAACCACTTTGTAACTAATTTTGCAAATTTTTTTCTTCAGTCTATGATAACGAAACTCATCCAACTCCATTGTTTAATTTTAATAATAACGTAATACATTCAAAATTTTTTATTAGTTTGTGTGATGTTTTTAAGGGAATTGAAAACCTTAAATGTAATTTAAGCTTTGGACCCGACGGCATTCCTTCTTTACTGTTAAAAAAGTGCATTTATTCTATTGCAAAGCCATTGCACTAACTTTTCAATGCTTCATTGAATAAAACTAAATTTCCTCAAATATGGAAACAAAGCTATATTACGCCTTTGTTTAAATCTGGAGCCAAAGAGAATATCACTAACTATAGAGGCATTTGCATTCAATCTGCTATACCTAAATTGTCCGATAAAATTGTAACTGGTCAGTTGCAATGGATGTGCAAAAGCATCTTAATTGAAGAGCAGCATGGATTTCGTAAAGGGCGTTTCACACTAACTAATTTACTTTGTTATGAAAATGATATTTTAAATGCATTTGAATCTAAAGTACAAGTTGACTCAATCTACACCGATTTTTCAAAGGCGTTTGATCGTGTGAGTCATAATATTTTGATTGCCAAGCTCAGTGCTCTGGGATTTCATCATGATGTGACTTCCTGGTTATTCAGCTTTTTGAAAAATTGCACGCAGTGTGTAAAAATTAATAACTTTTTGTCACAGCCCATTCTTGTTTTATCTGGTGTTCCTCAAGGATTTCATTGTGGACCAATTTTATTTTTGCTTTTCATTAATGATATCCCACAGTATATCAATTCATCGTAATTTCTTTTATTTGCGGATGATTTAAAAATGTATAGAAGAATATCATCTTTCAATGACTGCCATCTTTTACAACTGGACTTAGATTCTATAAATACTTATTGTTTTATTAATAAATTATTTTTTAATGCTGATAAATGTTTTTCAATAAGTTTCCATAGAACTTTAAGTAAATTTTTTTTTACTATATAATTGACACTAAAGTGTTAAACAAAGTCACACAAATAAAAGATTTAGGCGTTATTTTTGATCATAAACTTACATTTGTTGAACATATAAATATCATGTGCAATCGTGCCATAAAAATGTTAGGATTTGTATTTATCAGCCAGTACACTAAAACTTTTATATTGTGCTTTGGTGCGTTCGCATTTAGAGTATGCTCCGTCAGTTTGGAGTCCTGTTTATGAATCTCATAACCGTAGTATTGAACAAATTCAAAAAAAGTTTTGTCGTTTATTGTCTTATAAATCCGGCATATTATCTGTAAATTATGATTACTGCTACATTGCTTCATTGAACCTACCGCCATTGAAGATTCGCCGCAAAAGAGCTGATTTGTCGTTCTTGCGTAATTTAATTATGTCTGAGATTGATTGTCCGGAGCTACTTGGTACTCTTCCATTCCATGTAGCACCTAATAATAGACATAGCAGACATTCTTCTTTATTTCGCGAGTCTACCCATTCTACTAATTATGGTTTCAACAATCCACTCGGTAGAATGTGTAGATTTGCAAATAATTTACCAACTGATATTAATGTATTTTGTGTCTCTAAATCTACGTTCAGAAGTCAGCTAAGTCATGCTGACTAATGTTTAATATGTGCGCTTTTATGTATGTTATTTTTTGTATTCTTTATTTTTGTATTGTAAAACATCATTGTTTATGTATATTTGATGTAGATGTAAATGGTAAGATTATAACGTGAATAAAGTATTATTAAATATTGTGTAATAATAAAATTTATTACGCAAATTTTGATCAATTTTATGCAATATTCTGGGTTCACAAGCAAATTAAATAGAAAAATTTTTTTTGCAAAATTTTTATAGTATAATCATTTTTTTTGTGCAGTTTTAAAGTTATAAATGGGTTTTATGAGTAAATTTTATGCAATAAACATGATTCTGAGCAAATTTGATGGTAAAAATAAGTTTTCTGTCCGTTTTTTTTTATTACAGAGTCTATTCTGTGTACTTTTGATGTTTTTTAAGTAAATTTTCTGTGTTAAACTGTTCTTATTTTATGTGTTAAACGTAATTTTCAAGAATTTTATACTAAGAAAGTTAGTTTACTGTGCAGTTTTATTATTATAATTGTTTTAAAAGTATATTTTGTGTGTTTTGTGTTTTTTTGAAACAAATTTTATACTATAATAGAGTTTTCTTTACGAATTTAGCAAAGTTTATGCTAAAAGTGTTTTCTGTGCAATTTTGATATTATTCTGTGCAATTTTGCAATTTTTGAAAAAAAAATGCCAAAAATTAGTTTTCTGCGCTTTTTTAAGTAAAATCTTCTAAAAAACTGGCAAAGTGTCAGATTAATTTCCTCTCAGTTTGAAATGCCTACCGACTAAAAACCGCCCAATAGTGAGTGCCTACGGAAGTTCAAAACCTTACGGCTCATGTACCTTTCTTTTAAAGATTAGTAATTTAGTAATGTTTAGACTACTCCCTATAGGCTTGTGCAGTATTGGTTTTATTTTTTTAGTTGGTTAGTCAAGTTAGGGATTGGCTAGTTTACCGGGCGTTTATAGAAAAAGTTCTTCCTGTCTGGCTTGGCTTGTCAGGCCAGATCAAAGTTGGAATGTTTTGCAAGATTTTCGAAATACTTTGCGACCAAAGCATTAATGTGTTGACGTATCGGGAGTAGTCCTAGGTCTGCCCAAATCTCTCTGTTTCGGACAAACCATAGAGCCCCGTGATACGACCTCAGAGATTTACTTTGAAAAACCTCTAGCTTGTTACGATAACATTTAGTTGCTATTCCCCATACTGGAGACGCGTACGTGAAAATAGGTGTAGTGATAGACGTGTAGATCCGGGTTCTATACCGGGTCAACAAACCGCTTTTCTAACGCATCATCGGAACGAGAACGTTTTTTGACATTTGGGCTTTATCAAGAACGGACTGCACGTGGAGATTGTACGTGAGTCCCTTGCCAAAATTAACTCCAAAGTACTTGGCAAAATTGGACTACGGTATTGAAACGTCATTAAAAAAGACGTACTCATGTAATGGTAATTTGCCACTTGTCCAACCATACTTTGAGGTTGTTGGTGGCCCTTTGAAGCCTCAAACTGACTATCTCGGGCAACCTGGAAGAGTATAGAAGAGCCGTATCTTCAGCAAATTGTGCCACTTTGACTCCGTGCTTACATCTCAAAAGCATATTGGCAACGTATAGGTTGAATAGCAGCGGAGAGAGAATAGAACCTTGAGAAACTTTTGCCGTTATCTTCCGAGGGGTAGACATGTGATTTTTGGGTTTTACAAGTCGAAGAGGATAGTTAACTCTATACAAATTGAAAATAAGTCGCTCGTACCAGACCTTGTCAAAGGCTTTGTTTTCTGCGCTATGTTTATGGTAAAAATGTGTATTTTTGAAGTTAATTTTGGTAAAGTTTTTATAGTAAACATGATTTTTGAGCAAATTTGTTGCTAGAATTAGGTAAACGTGATTTTTCAACCAATTTTATACTAGAAATAAGTTTCTTGTTCAATTTTAAGACTTTTAAAGAAATTTTTTGTTGTAAATGAGTTTTCTGCTTGATTTTTATGTTATAAATGTTTTTTTTGTAAATTTTTAAAGTTTTTGCAGCAAATTACTCAATTTTAAAATTTCATAAAGATTTTAACAGTTTATGGTTAATTTTGCTATTTTTGACATTTTTTGAATAAAATTTTGCATTTTTTGACAGTTTATGATTAAATTTTAATTTTTCTGAAAATATTTTGATATTTCATAGCCAGATTTTGCAATTTTTTAAGAGTATATAGCAGGATTTTAATGCTTTCCAACAATATTTTAATAATTTGACCGTTTTTGGCCGGATCTTGATTTTTTTCTGAAAATATTTTATTTTTTTATAACCGGATTTAGTTGATTTTTACTTTTTATGATAATTTTGCAGTTAATACTTAAATTTTTAACGGTCTATGAAAAAAAATGGACTTTTTATCAGTTTATAGCCGGATTTTGCTACTTTCCAATAGTATTTTCATGTTTCAAAACCGGATTTTGATATTTTTGATAATGAATAAATAGAGTTTTACACTTTTCAATAGTTTATGGCTAGATTTTAGTGCTTTTTGACCGTATTTTATATTTTGCAAATAGAACTTTACGTTTTTCAACAGTTTTAGCTTCTGACAATGTTTTAAAACCAAATTTTGTTGTTTTTTACATTTTATAAATAGAATTTTACACATTTCAACCGTTTTTAATTGATTAACGGTGTTTTGGAGCAAATTTTTTACTAGAAATGGTTTTTAAACGTGATTTTTATGTGTTTTTTTTTTTAGTTTTTTAAGAAAACTTTATGCAATATTTGAGTTTAGTACACAAATTTTGATAAATTTCATGTGGAATACATAATTTACAAACAAGTTTTATGCTAGAAATAAGTTCTTTGTTGTTCTGGGAGTAAATTTTGTGTTATAAATCAGTTTTATACTAAAAAATAGTTTTGTTGGCAATTTTATGAAGTAAACATCACTTTTCAGCAAATTTCATTCTAAAAATAAGTTTATTGCTTGGTTTTTAAGCAAATCTTATGCAACATTTAAATTTTTGACTTTTTATATATAAAATGTTAAAGATTTTAACAGTTTATGTTGAATTTTGCTATTTATTGACAATTTTATACTTTTTGGCTACATTTTGCTATTTTTAACATTCAATGAATAAAATTTTGCACTTTTTGAAAATTTATGATCAAATTTTGATTTTTTTTTTTAGAGTATTTTGTTATTTTCAGAGTCATATTTTATCATTTTTGAGTTTTTATTAAAAAAATTATAATTTTTTAACAGTTTATAGCCGGATTTTAGTAATTTCCAACAATTTTTTAATAATTTGAGCGTTTTTGGCCAGGTTTTGATTCATTTTAAAAATATTTTATAACCGGATTTGGTTAGTTTTTAATTTTCATAATAGTTTTGCAGTTAATAATTAAATTTTTGACAATGAAAAGAATTTTGCACTTTTTAATAGTTTATAGCTAATTTTGTTACTTTTTAACAATCTTTACATGTTTCTAAACCTGATTTTGCTACTTTTGAAACTTTATGATATAAAATTTTCCATTTTTCAACAGTTTATAGCCGGATTTTGTTAATTTCTAATAATATTTTTATGTTTCAAGGCCGGATTCTATTATTTTTGATATTTATTAAATAAAGTTTTACATTTTTCAACAGTTTATGGCTGATTTTAGTTCTTTTTGACAATATTTCATAGCTATTTTAGACTTTACAAATAAAACTACATTTTTCAACAATTTATTGCTGAACTTTTAGACCATATTTTGATGTTTTAAGACCAAATTTTGTTAATTTTTACATTTTATAAATAGAATTTTACAATTTTTAACCGTTTTTAATTGATTAACGATTAATTGAGCAAATTTTATACAACAATAATTTTTAAGCGTAATTTTTATGTTTTTTCTGCGTAATTTTAAAGTTTTTTTAAAGAAACCTTATGAAATATTTGGGCAATTTTATGTGGAATACATAATTTACAAACAAGTTAATGCTAAAAATGAGTTTTTTGCACAACTTAATTTTATAAATGTTGTTTCTATGCAATATTAAGTTCCAAAAATAAATTTTGTGTTATAAATCAGTTTTGTGCGTCAGTTTTGAAAAGTTTTGTGCTAAAAATTAGTTTTGTTGGCAATTTTATGTGGTAAACATAATTTTTTAGCAAATTTCATTAAAAAAATAAGCTTTTTGCTAAGTTTTCAAGCAAATCTCATGCAAAATTTAAGTTTTCCCGCAATTTTTGATCAATCTTCTACAATACAGGAGCAAATTTCAACTAAGAAATGTTTTTTGCACTATTTTATTGTATAATCATTTTTTCTGTTTAATTTTAACGGTTTTACAATACATTTTATAGTAAACATGAGTTTTCTGAACAATTTTGTTGTCAATAATTATTAAAATTTTATAAATTTAATATTTTTTATGACAAAATTTTTGACTTTATATATATAGAATGTTAAAGATTTTAACAGTTTATGGTAAATTTTGCTATTTTTGACAATTTTTTATGCTTTATGGATAGATTTTGCTGTTTTTATCATTCTATAAATAGAATTTTGCACTTTTTGACAGTAAATAAGCAATTTTTGATTTTTTTTGACAAAATTTTAATATTTTATAATCAGATTTTGCAATTTTTGGTACAGTTTTTTAATTTAATTTATGGGCGGATTTTGGTGCTTTCTTACAATATTTTGATAATTTGACCGTTTTTGGCCAGATTTTGTTTTTTTCTGAAAATATTTTAATCTTTTATAACCGGATTTAGTTGATTTTTACTTTTTGTAATAGTTTTGCAATTAAATTTTGGACGTTCTATAAAAATAATTTTGCACTTTTTAATAGTTTATAGCCAAATTTTGCTACTTTCTAACAATATTTCGTAATTTAAAATCTGATTTTGCAATTTTTGAAATTTTATTAATTAAACTTTTCAATTTTTTAACAATTTATAGCCGGATTTTGTTACTTTTTAATATTATTTTCATAGCTCAATGCCGGATTTTGTTATTTTTGATATTTAATGAATAGAATTTTATACATTTTATTAGCTTATGACCAAATTTTTTAAACTTTACGTTTTTCAACTGTTTATAGCTGAACTTTAGTGCTTTCTGACCATATTTTGATGTTTTAAGGCCAAACTTTGTTATTCTTTACATTTAATAAAAAGAATTTTACACTTTTTAACCGTTTTTAATTGATTAACTTAACTTTTGAGCAAATTTTATACTACAAATGGTTTTTCTGCGTAGTTTGGAATTTTTTTAAGAAAACCTTATGCGCAATATTTAAGTTTATTATGCAAATTTTGATTAATTTCATGTAGAATATATAATTTACAAAAAAGTTTTATGCTAGAAATAATTTTTTTGCGCTATTTTAATCTTATAAATGCAATTTTAAATGTTTGAGAGATTTTTGTGAGCCAGTTTTAAAAAGTTTTATGCTAAAATATAGTTTTGTTGGCAGTTTTAAGTGATAAACATGATTTTTCAGTAAATTTTATAAGTTTTTTGCTTGGTTTTCAACCAAATCTTATGGATTTTTTAGGTTTTCCATTTTTGATAAATTTCTTATAATATACGTAATTTATGAGCAAATTTCATCATTTTTTGTGCAATTTCAACGTTTTTATAGTATAATTTATAGTATACATAAGTTTTCTGGACAATTTGGTGTCATTATTTTTTTAAATTTCATAAATTTAATATTTTTTGTTGAATGTTAAAGATTTTAACAGTTTACGGCAAATTTTGCTATTTTTTGACAATATTTTTTTAGTTTATGGTTGAATTTTGCTATTTTTACCATTCTATAAATAAAATTTTGGACTTTTTGACAGTTTATGACCAAATTTTAAATTTTTCTGACAATATTTTGATATTTTGTAGCCAGATTTTGCAATTTTTGAATTTTTATAGAAAAATTTACAATTTTTAACAGTTTATATTTGGATTTTGGTGCTATCCAAAAATATTTTGATAATTTTACCGTTTTTGAACGGATTTTGTTTTTTTTTTTAATATTTTAATTTTTTATAACCAGATTTAGTATTTTTTACATTTTATGATAGTTTTTCAGTTAATAATTAAATTTTTGACGTTCTATAAAAAGAGTTTTGCACTTTTTAATTGATTATAGCCAAATTTTGTTACTTTCTAAAAAACTTTTTTAGGATTTAAAATCTGATTTTGCAGTTTTTAAAATTTTATAAATCTTTCAATAGTTTATTACCAAACTTTGTTACTTTCTAATAATATTTTTATGTTGCAAAGCCGGAATTTGTTATTTTTGATGTATAAAGAACAAAATTTTACAGTTTTCAACAGTTTATGGCTAGTTTTTAATGCTTTTTGACAATATTTCATATTTATTTTAAAATACAAATAAAACTTTACGTTTTTAAACAGTTTTTAGCTGAAGTTTGGTGCTTTCTGACCATATTTTGATGTTTTAAGACCAAATTTTGTTAATTTTACATTTAATAAATAGAATTTTACACTTTTTAACCATTTTTAATTGATTAACCTAATTTTTGCCCAAAAATTTTACTAAAAATGATTTTTTTGCAATATTTTAATTTTATAAATGTTGTTTCTATGCAATTTTAAAGTTCTGAAAATAAATTTTGTGTTATAAATCAGTTTTGTAAGCCAGTTTTAAAAAGTTTCTTGCTAAAAATTAGATTTGTTGGCAATTTTAAGTGGTAAACATCATTTTTCAGCAAATTTTAAGCATAAAATAAGTTTTTACTTTGGTTTTTTATGAATTTCAAGCAAAAAATAGTTTTTTGCACTATTTTATTGTATATTTCAACGTTTTTAAAGTAAACTTTTAAAATTTCATAAATTTAATATGTTTGACTTGTTATGCTTTAATGTTGAAGATTTTAAAAGTTTATCTTAAATTTTGTTATTTTTTGACATTATTTTTATACTTTATGGCTGGATTGTGCTAATTTTAACATTTTATGAATAAAATGTTGCACTTTTTGATAGTTTATGACCAAATTTTAAATTGTTCTAACAATATTTCTATATTTCATAGCCGGATTTTGCAATTTTCGGGATTTTATAAAAAAAAACCTTTTTTTAACAGTTTATGAGCGGATTTGGGTGTTTAAATAGTATTTTGATAATTTAAGGTCAAAAATATTTTTGACATTTTATAAAAACAAATCATATTTAGAATTTTTGACTGTTTTTAGCCGGATTTAGTTAATATTAACTTTTTGTTTGCACTTTTTAACAGTTATGACTAAATTTTTGATTTTTCATGAAAAGAATTTTGCACTTTTTGTTATTTTCTAACAACCTTTACATGTTTCTAAACCTGATTTTGCTACGTCTCCGCTAAAAGTCAAACCATAGGCTGGCAAGACTACTGAGCAATCACCAGCTAAACCCTGGACCTGCACAGTGAGTGCCAATGCCATCAAGGATAGGAGCATACCACTAGGTAAAGTACCGGCTACAAGCACATACCAACAAATTTTCGCTAACAATGCAACAGCTAGCTACTAACATGGCTCACGTCTAAAAAACACAAAAAACGTAGTCAAAGTCTCCTGTTTCAGTGGTAAACCACATAAAGACCCAAAAAACTTATTTTAATCTAATTAAAAGGCACTTTGATCAACAGCAAATTCTGACTACTAATAAACATCTGGAAAATAAGCTCGGCGGAACAAAAAACAGTTCAACAAAAAACCAAGTTACAACCAGAGCAAAAAACGGCTTCTGTGCAAATATACAAACCCTACGCTACTCACGCAACTGGCAAGCTCACCAATTAACAATGTACCCAAACCCAAAAACCAGTTGAGTACTACTTTTGAAAGCAAGTTGCTCTGTATTAGAGCTTCACAAATGACCAATGCACTGGTCACATAGATCAGTTCCAAGATCTAGCAAACCCTGAAAAAACTGTGTTTTGCAGACCTTGGACAACTAATCAAGTACGCAAGCAAAGTAAAAGCCAATATAGAACACCGCCGAGGTTTCAAGATGCTACCAAACACTAAAAAGTGATCCATCATACTATAACAACTTATCACCCACATGCAAACCCAGTGAAAAGACAGTTTGCAGAAAAAAATAATATCAGAGTACTAACTGAACAATACCTGCACAAACAGTGAGACAAATTGCTACAAACGGCATTGTACTACAAGAATTGCTAGACCAACGCCAACACCGGACAAAGTTTCAGCAAATTAGTACTAAGAAGAAATTTAAGACAACCGGGAGAATGAAATAAACCCAAAAACAAAAAACAACGCAAAGATTTAGACACAAGGTTACAAAACACCGGACATTGTCAAGGCACTTATCTGGAGCACGGATATCCACTCCAACAAAATGCGGCGCACTAATACCACCAAGGTAATATAGTGATGGGTAATAGTAAACTACTAACAAATAGATAGTTTTAAAAAAAATTATAACCACTGCCAGCACTTTTTGGATTGAGAACTAGTACTAAGAAATTAATTAACTATTTCAAAATTTTTTGCAGAGTGGCAGATCCCACTTCTTGAGCAATTTGTCTTCCACTTCATCAAGGATCAATCCAAAAAGATTGATTACCATAAAGACAAATTTAAGCAGATCCGCCTAGACCAAGAGGATGCGCTGATGAAGATAATGATAGATATAGAGAAAACCATAAAGAACACCGTCAAGCTGACCACTAGGCCCGTTTTTCTAAAAAAAAAACCTTGCCTACCACCAAAGAGGCTTTAATGGAGACATCCCCCAACGCCACCACGGTCCATCAAACGGCAACGCCGCCTCAGGTCTCCTTTAAGAGACCTTCTAAAAACCCCGCCAAAGCTTTGTCCAGCAAAGAAGAGGAAATGGTAATAGTCTACAAGGACAACAACGTTGCCTACAAAAAAAAAGCAAAAAAATGTAGGATGGAAATGGGTGAAAATTAGTTTGAACAGGCCGGCCCGTCACGTAAGATGCATTGAGCGCCATCAGGGCACTCAGCCAACACAACAAAGGGTCTACGACCCGACCAGCTCTTAAGGCGCCTAGATCCTCTTACAAACTAAGATAATTTGCCAACGCTCACAGAGGTCGTTGGCTTACTTCGCCCACCTCCCATTACAATTTGAGATTAAAAAAGTACCAAGAGTTGATGGCATAATTCTCAATTCTGAGAGCATAACCGTCGAACTCGCAGTGAACGTGTAAAGTGAGCAACATTTTCCACTACACGTATCAGTTAGAGTCTAAAAAGACACTAAAATACGTCATCCAAAATGTGCCCGATTGTATCACGGCTGTGGTACAAGCTGAATTAGTTGCTCAAGGGTACACTACAACCTCTACGACTTGCATAGGAAGAAACAAGAAAACCTTTCCAATGATATGTGCTGTTGCTCCGCTTTTCCCAGGCAAACGACAAAAATTTCAAGAAAATGCTCTTAGCTTCGCCAAAACTTCTAGCCTAAATGGCTAAACTTTCAGACAAGTGTTTGATAGTCTAAATCTAGCCGTGGTACAATGGTCACCACAACACTTATGTAACGCCTATAAAGCGGCATAAATGTGCACTATGTGATATCAAACCAGCAAATATTTCATCTTTTAAAAATTTTATTGTTCACCCCCCAAAAAAAAACAAAGAGACCAGTTGAGATCTGACCATTATTTATTAAAAGAAGGTTCTAACTACAACAACCTTTGCACTGCCCCCAGACTTTTTTAATAGATTGATAACCACACAACGACTGCATTAAAATGTTGCTTACCTTCATCTCCTGCAGCATTGCGGCAATACAGTCCCGATTTGACAAATTATCCTCTACCAGATTATTGCACAGAAACCGCTCACTCTCTTTCCCTCTCCATGTCCAACCTTTAAACTCTTGGTGCATCTGCGGTCTTTCATTTCTTACATGGGGTATACCACCTTCTGTGTCATTGCACAGAAACCGCATCACAAACCTCTAAGCTACAATTTTTTGTCCACCATATCCGCAGGGATATTCCAAACCCTAAAGAACTTTTTTGTTTCCTTCCAAAATAACTCCTAGAGACTTGCCGGGGCAACATTACCAAGCGCTTAGCACAATTGAAATTTGCACTCGACGCAGAACGTATCTTTCTGTCTCTTCCATTCTAAGCTCTAACTTTTAACAGTATAACAAACATTTTGTCAAAATTGATTGTCTTGTTTCGATTGGCAATAATAATTTTGTAGCCAAAATTAACACATTTACATTTTGAATTAGTAAATCTATATAAACGTTATCGTTAACGAAGTCGGATTAAAATTTTATCAATCATAATCTTAGTCGGCAGTACAGCAGAGAGGGCATGTACAAATACTAGCGCTAACGAAAGTTAAGTAACGGCCGCTCTGGTCACAACTTGAATGGGTGAACCCAAAGTGATGCAGAGCGTAGCGTTCTTCCCAATATGGGTCCGGTACCTCATATAAGCATCCACACATGTCTTCTCTGTGGCTCGGTGTGTCCGACACCTTGACACCTAACGGTATTAAGAAGTTATTAATCATAATATTAGTGTAGCTACGAATGCGTTTACAAGTTTTATAGTTAAATCAGAACGCAAGAGATCTATCCAACTATAATCTTTACATCATACGTCAGCATATTATAAGTGCTGTTATGTAGTAGATTTTATGCATTTTGTATCTTTTTTTAAACTCTATAGTGATTAGCTGGAAATTAGTAAAAGACACTTTAGTCAAATTTCTCTTTGAATAGTTATCAATTTAAAAAAATAAATATTAAAATATAGTTCTGTAAAATATAATATTTATCTGATTAAAACGTTGTTTCGTATTTTAATAGTGTAAATACAATCAACCAATAGAAAGCCAAATGGAAAAGTCTATCAAAAGAATTTATAGGAAATTGTAATTGATTGGCTTTTGTATTGTTGTAATCAATACAAAAGCTGTAAATGTTTTGTTTTTTTTTTTCAGTAATGAATCTGTATCAATAAATCTTTTTCTGATAGCCTAAGAGTCCATTATTATCAAACATGCAGTTCATGTTAATGATACAAATAAATAGTTCAGCTAGTAAACTGGCTTTTATTACAAGTAAAACAGATTTTTAGATTAAATTTATTTGAATGTGTAATAAGTAGAAAACTATTTATTTAAATCTAAACATGGCTAAAAGGCACACGGGACAAAGATAAGACTCTTATTTTTAATGCTTGATCTGTGAATATCTACTAACATATAATAACAAAATATTTTTTGTTGCAATTAAGAAAAAATGTGTTTCCTATTTAAATTGCAAATAAATTTCTGTTTTGTTCAGCGAGAACGTGCGGTTTGGTTTGTTTCGTTTATTTTTGAAATTAAGAATAATTAGTTGTGCAGTTTAAAAGTTGAAATTTTGTTGCATAAAATAGTTTTATGGTTTCGAAACATTTAAGTAAATAAAGTGTTCGCTGAGTGCAGATGACTGAGCCGTGCCGTGCCGCTGTTGCGGCTGTGCTCTTACTGCTCTTGCAATAAGTGAACGCTCCGCTGGAACCGGATGGATAATAATTTTCCCAATTATCATATTTTATACGTGGAGGTATTATAACTAGCCAATAAAAAGTGCAAACTAAGTTGCGAGTGGATGCGACTCGCAAAGAAATATAAACAACTTTTGTTTCCAAGTAGTTTAAACGCGCAACTTTGCTAAATAAATCACAATAATTGCCTAATTCAAAGTATGCTGAATTGCTAATCCTACTTTTACTAATTTTAGTAGGCAATTATAGCATGCATATTTATGAGGACGATGTTTTTAATACGTAAGTGGCACCGCAGCAGCAACGGTCTGAGCTTTGCTACGTATGCATAAGTACAAGTTGTTGTTGACTGCTCACTCTTGCTAACTAAAGAACGTCAAGATATCGCTAATCTGGAAAGCGGGGGCCGTTCTGAGCCGTCGGCCCATCGCCGCCGCGACGCTACAAGTGTAAGTGCTCTCAAGAATGTTAAGGGCTCTCACAAACCTAAACCGTGTTTATTCGCGCACAAACATTCCCTTTGCCATATCTAACAAAACCTGCATCTACATTCGCACACTTTATGCTAATATTGGACCAAGCATGTAGTGCAAATAGTGCACTATTTATATAGTGCATGTTAGTGTTTCTTTCGACGGCAACAGCGACGACGACTTTTAATGAAATGTTTTTAACCAAGCTTATTATGTAGCGAGAAATCAAATCACACGCTCCGGTCACCGTTTCCTACATCACTTTGAGCACCTGCAACTTACACGTCTCGGTATTAATATTATTTCTACTTTTCAACTTGACTTGCTTCATTTTATTATAATATATTCATTACAATATATATATATACAATGTAAATACCATTATATTCAACTTAACAATTATAATTTCTAATTTTATTTATTATATTCTATTTTCAATTCTCTAGAAAATGGTGTAATTAGTTATGTCCTTTGAACCATGAAGTTTTTCGCTTTTCTATTTCTGTAGAAGCGCTACAGTATATTATCCGTTTCGAGCAAATTAATTGTGCACTTTGTTCACCTTGGGCATCTAATAAGACTATTGTTTTCAGATGGTCTCATAACCGTTTGAAACACTTTGACCTGCAGTTCATACAGTTTAGTGCAAATATTATAATTTTGATTATCTAAATTCCAATAGATGACTTTAGTTTTAAATTGAAATAGAGTTACGCATTGATTTATTCTCAGATCTAACAAAATGTTTAGCTTGCACTTTATGTATATATTTATTAAAAAAAATTTATTGTTTAAACTTTTTTTTGCTTTTAAAAACTGTTAATGTTAATGATTATTAATGCCGATCGGTATTAATAATTATTAATTCTCCCATTAATATTTAATTTTTTGTTTTTTCAAACGCAAGCATGGAAATACAGAAAATAGTTTTTTCTAGGAACGTCACCGTCGCAATGGGTGACAGCCAGATGTCCGCCAACGCTGGACCGGCAGAATAGGACCAGAAGCAAACACCGCTCCAAGGAGGGGTCGCTTAAGAGGAGCTACTCCAAGTCCAGGGCCGAGGTCAGGATCCTAGAGGGTCAGCTGACGGAGCTCCAGCAGCAGTTGAAGACCATGGCTGACCATCAAGGCCTTGTCAGCCGCCCTGTCCCTCACCTCTTTGCCGCCGCCATCAGAGGACAAAGATTTGGACCAGCTCACCGCCTCCAAGAAGTTCTTTAAGAAGAAGGGCAAACCCAAAAAGAAGAAAACTAATTCACTTTCTTCCAAAACAGCAGCAACCGCACCCCTCTCCGCCCCCGCCTCGTTAGCGGAAAGCGACAGCAAAGTGGAACTGATGGAAGGAGTCAGCAGCGACGACGAAGACGTCACCTGCAGTTCTCACTCCGCCAAGTCTACCACCGTACTTCCAGCCGCCATGGACCTCACCGTTGAAGCTACAGCAGCACCTGCCAACTCCAACTCCAAGGAACCCATTGTCAACGCCGATGGATTCCAGCTGGTAGGAGGAAAGAAACGGAAGAATTCCAGGGATGAGTCTCTACTTCTAAAATCAATTAAAAGACAATTAACTACCCCCCCCCCCCCAGCTGCCATCAGCTGTTGCGACTAAACAGCCACCAGCGGCTATCCTCGCCGGCACATCAGGCCAATTAGCGCTAAGGCTTTCTGCCACCAAAAATGCCAGAAAAGGCTACACCGAGGTGAGATTTAGGCCTGCCGCCTCAAATGTCAACCCCGTCAGTGACGTAGACGCAAACGAGAAACCTAACTCCGAAGCCGCCGCAAACAACTCCAAAGCTCGTCTACCAGCAATTGTCCTGGACGATAAAGAACTCTACCCTGACTTCTCCAAAGCGTTCAGGGAGAAAAATATTAATATCTTATCGGCGCGAAACACCCACGAGGGTATTCGCATGACGCCATCTACCATTGCCGGCCACAAGAAGGCAACCAATCTACTCCACGCTTGCAAAGCAAACTTTCATACGTGGGCACAAGCCGACAAAAAATGCTTAGAAACAGTTATTAAGCATGTTCCGGAGTTTTTCTCCGAGGATGACGTGGGACGAGCGCTGGAATCTCTGGGGTTCTGCCCGTCAAACGTCCACCGTAAGGATAATCAATTTATCCGCTTTCACATGGTATCTGTCCAACTTCCAAAAGGACATAAGAGCTCAGAGATCATAGATTTTGACTTGCTCTGTAGTTTCAAGGTTGCGGTCAAGCGCAAGAAGCGCAGTGGCGGCATCCCCCAATGCCAAAAGTGCCAATCGCTGTTTCACTACGGCATTTGTTGTGGCAATTGTGCGGGGTCTTACCAGTCGGGGTCCTGCACCAGAGGCACTCTTGCCACATGCGCCATATGCAACGGGCCACATCCCGCAAACAATAAGGGATGCAAAGTCTATATTTGAATGTTGGCCTCAAACGGCAAAAAACTTAGACCGGCGGCCCAACCCGCCCCGGCATAAGCTCCGACAGCCCTTCAGGCTTCCTCTCAGTCTTCAGGTCCCCGCAGACCATCAGCAAACACTACGTTCGATAACGCAGTTGCCCCCAAAAAGCAACCAGCCATTTTGAAGGAAATGAATGAGTCTCAAATGAGGCTCATGGCAAATATCCTCAAACAACTCAACCAATATTTGCTTCTAGAATACTAACAGCATTACAAAAAAATTCGGCAAAGTGGAAGCGTTTTTCATCAAACAGGAGCTTGACATCATGCTGATATCTGAGTCGCGCCACAAACCTAATCAAGCGCTGAGAATCCCAAATACGTAAAGGTATTTGGGATTCTCAAATACCTTTACGTATTTGGAAACGTCGCCGGTACCCATGAGGCGTGGAACACTAATCTTTGCAAAAAGATTGGTGGACCATTCCGAAGTGGATACCCCCACCACGATCTCGCTTGAGTTAAATGCGATAGTGGTGAATGTGCCGGGGTTGGGCACATTCAAACTCGCATCGGCATATATAAAACCAATAAATCGCATCAAAACAGCGGATTTTTATGCGATTCTTGATAATTCTCACCCCACCATTATAGCGGGGAATTTTAATTCTAAACACCCGGCTTGGAATAGCTTGGTAAAAAACGTTAAACGGCGTTAATAGTCTTTTTAGGCTGATACGCCAAAAATCTAAACTAACTAACTAAGAAACGTTAAAGGTCGAGCGTTGTTTGACAACGCCCAACAAAAGGATCTCCAGGTACTGGGTCCAAACAAACCCACTTTTCACAGCGCCGCAGGTCACGTAGGGGACGTTCTAGATGTAACAATACTAAAAAACGTCAACTACCAGTATACCATATCTGTCGTCGAAGGCCTTAGCTCTTATCACAACCCAGTAATACTGGAGCTCTACGAAAGGGGATCACTCGGGGAGGGAAAAAAATTCGTAACACAAACGGATTGGAATCTCTTTTCGCAATCCCTGGAAGAAAGCATTAGCAGACTTGCCCCAGTACAAACGGTTAACGACATCAAAAGAGCCGTCAAAAATTTCACGCGCCAAACCCACCAAGCCACGGAAAGGGCTTCAGGGACCCATCAGGTCTTGGTAGATAATCCACTCAGACTATCACGCAAAATCAAGACACTGATCCGCACAAGAAATGCCGCCAGAAATGGATGATCTCCAAAGCGTTACAGAACAGACAAACCCCCATTCCAGCCATTCGCGGCAAAAATGAGCTTCAATTTGATATTGTGGGAAAGGCCGAGGCATTTGCCAACAGCCTGGAACACCAATGTTTTCCGTCGAAAACGGCGGACACGGAGTACGTCGAAAGGGTCAAACAAGTGGTTAAGGACTTGTTGGATGACTCTGACGACGACAAGCCGCTGGAAAGCGTGCGACTTTCTCGCATCAGAGAAATCATCAAACTTTTTAAATCTCGCCCCCTGCCCTGACAATATCTCTAACAAGGCTCTTAAAGCGTTCTCGCATAAAGCAATAATGGCGCTGATCAACATTGTTAATGTGATTCTTAGAACTGGGCACTTTTCTACAGATTGAAAAAGCTCTCTAGTAATTAATATTCTAAAGCCAGGTAGAGATCAAACTTTTCCTCAAAATTATCGGTCCATCAATCTTCTTAGCACAATAAGCAAAGTTATTCAGAGGGTGATCTTGGACAGACTCCAGGACCACACAGAAACGATCAACATCCTCCCCCGTCACCAACACAGGTTTAGATGGGGGCACTCGTCAGTTTATCAACTAAACCGCGTAACGGACCTTATAGTCGAAGGTTTTAGAGTCAAAAAAATTACAAAGGTGGTCTTTTTCGACGTCGACAAAGCCTTTGATAAGGTCTGGCACAAGGGACAAAATGGCACAATTCGCTGATGATACGGCTCTCTTATACTCTTAAAAATCGCCCGAGATGGTCACTTTGAGGCTTCAAATGGCCATCAACAACCTCAATGGTTTTACAAGTGAAAAGCAAAGCTGTACTCTTCACAAGGCGGCGAATCAAACCCGATGGCAACGTCTTTCTTAACGATGTTCCCATACCGTACAATTCTGCCAAGTATCTGGAGGTTAATCTTGACGTACAAACTCTACGTGCAGTCCGTTCTCGATAAAGCCCAAATGGCAAAAAACGTTCTGCGTCGGAATAGCAGTCTGTCAACCCGGAATATAACTCTGCTCTACACGTCTATCATTAGACCCATCTTCATTTACGCGTTTCCAGTTTGAAAAACAGCATTGTCATCTTAATAAGCTCTAAGGTCGTTCCACAAGGCTCCGTGGTTTGTCCGAAACAGAGAGATTTCGGCAGACCTAAGACTACCCCCAATACGTCAACACATCAAAGCTTTGGCCGCAAAGTACTTAGAGAATCTCGCAAACCATTCCAACCCTGATCTGGCCCGACTCGCCAAGCCAGACAGAGAGAAATTTTTCTATAAACGACCGGTGAATCAAGTAGCCGCACCCTAGCTTTACTAACACACTAAGCAAACGGGCCAAAAAGCGCACAATTTTGTGCTTAAAAAGCAAGTACAATACGAGCGCTGATGCCCTAACGAGAATGAAACAGATATGGTGCATCTAATTTTACACTTGGCGGAACCATACTTCAAGGAAGCCATAAGAGTTCTACCGGCAACCATAAATGACCTAATGGGCCTTGCCGTATTGATCGAGCAGCCCGCACAAACATTGAGAACCACTGGTCCGCTAAAAGACAACTGGCAAAAGAATGAAGCCTACAAAGCATTATCACCAAGACTGCCCAAAATTACACTCACAAAAGCAGTCGGGAAACAGAAACTAGCTGGATGTCAGAGTTAAACAATGACAGCCGGCCAACCCCGCTGCAACGACAATGCAACGTCATTGGATTGTTGTTGTCAATAGTACAAGTAACAATCCAGGACCCCGCTTTCAGTCACACAAAACTACAATGCTTACTGCAGCCAAGGATGGCGAGCTGGAGGCTAGAAAGAATACCACAATTTCGTTCCAGTTAGGCAGAAACACCTACACCGACAAGTTTCTAGTATCAAAAAATCTACGAATGCAAATGATACTAGAAACACCGTTTTTAGGCAAGCACGCCGGTCATTTTAATTTTGCCTTAAATTTGGGAAGGAAACTCCGCGACACCGTGTTCTGGGACACCAATCAAACAACAACCGGGAAGAAAGCGGAACCGGAAGAATTAAAAAGTGGATTTCTAACTAAACTCTATTCCGCAAACTGCATAAGTAATTTCCAGAACTATTCAAAGTAAAAGATCAGTTTGCCGACGTGCCTTACAAACACCGAACACACAATCCCACCCACCCACAACAACCCGATTGCGACACGACCCTATTGGGTAAATCAGGCAAAGAAGAGGATTAAAGACAAACAAGTCCGAGAACTTCTGGCCCAGGGCATCATCAAACTGTCCACAAGCCCTTACGCGTTACCGATAGTGCTGATTAGGAAAAAGAACGGCAATTTGCGGTTTCGTTTGAACTACCGCAAAATTAACGAAGCGACCCCATCCGAACCGACGCCGATTCCAATTATTCAAGAAGCACTTCACGACTTAGTAGCAGCCACTATCTTTACCACTTTGGACTTATCAGCCGGATACTGGCAGATCCCAATGGCAATGGCGTCCAAGAAATACAAGGCATTTGGCACCCCTGACGGAAGGCATTACCAATTCCGGGTAATTCCCTTTGGACTCAAAAACGCTCCAGCAACGTTTCAGCGACTAATGAACCAAGAGGTGCTGGTCGGTTTTATGCATCAGTTTGCGATGGTCTATTTAGATGACATCATCATATACAGTGCATCCTACGAGGGACACCTCTACCATTTTGCCCTAGTATTCAAACGGCTTTATAAATTTAATTTAAAGTTCGGTCGAGCAAAGTGCTCATTTGCACAAACCACGTTGGAATACCTAGGGCACATGGTAGATACCGATGTAACAAGGCCCCTCGCAAGGGACATCAATCAGATAGCAAATTACCCGCCTCCGAAAACCCGACGGCAGTTACGTCGATATATAGGAATATGTAACTAGGTGCGGCAATACATTCCACAATTTGCTACATTGGCTGCACCCCTAAACAAAATAACGGCCAACATAAGAGTTTTTAAATAGTCTCCTACCGCCACAACAGCGATACGCAGTGATTAAGCAGCTGCAACTTCATCGGCCAGTACCCGACTTACCCTACGTCGTACAGACCGACGCGTCCCAACTACTTCAACAAACGCCGGAGGATGAGAAAAGGATCATCAGCTTCGACTTGGCCAAACTTAACGACACCGAGCAACGATATCACGTCAACGAACTAGAGTGTCTAGCCCTGGTGTGGGCCCTAGGACGCTACAGACCTCTCTTAGAAGGCCCTCATTTTACGGCCAATACAAAATCACAGGCGTTGACGTGGTTAAATAGATTCAAAGACCATCGGTCAAAGCTGGTGCAATGGGCATTGTTCATGCAATCAATTGACTTTACCATTGAACATTGCCCAGGAAAGCAAAAAGAGCTACTAGACTTACTAAGTTGAGGCCCGAAGGATCAACTTACAAACCACGTTCTTGATTTGGACCGACTTGTTCCAACACAGCTCCATGCCATGAAACTGCCTCTGATCGAGAAAAATCAAGCTGGCACAAAAACAAGACGAATTGGCAAAGTAATAAACAACCCCGTGACAAGTAGACACGATCATCACATGGAAGTGATATAGGAAAACCACCAAAAATCTTCACCGGTGCCTGTAAGTCCCGCCAGAACTCCGGCAACGGGTGCTCCACGAGTTGCACGATGATGCCACACACCCCGGAAGAGACAAAACAGAGCGAGTCGGTGGGCCAGTAATAAGTCTGCATGCGGTAGTACATGTAATGGAGCCCAAAACCATACTCGATGACTAGATGGTTCCATCTCTTCCGGAGCCGTTTGTTACTGACTCATGTCAGGGTGTTGTAAAATAAATAAAATTGTGATCAATAGATGAATCATCGTTTCTACAATAGAAAATAAAACATTTGTTAACTGTGATTCTGTAATTTACCCCGTCGAAAAACCTCCTTGTGACACTACCAACTGCGCCATTTTGATTTCTAGGCCAAACACAAAAACTGTCCCCTACCAAAAAACATTGGCCAACATTATTTTGGTAAAACTACATCAGACATAATATCCACCAAAAACATAACATTCTACCTACCGACTGCGCCATTTTGATTTTTATGCCAAACACAATTCTTTTTAACAAACAATAACAGGGCACTCTCAATTAAAAAAACACATGCACACTATGAGCATTGTAAAAAAATTTAGAACCTAATGGCTGTTAAAAACAAGAATGCCTTCATATCATTACAGTCAAAACAATAAAAAAATGTAATTAAAAAAACTTAAATTAATAATTTTTTTTCTACGTTGCTTAAATAACTAAGCAACTATTATATAACATTAGTAATTGTCTACTAAGTTTATCCAAAAAAAAGTCTTTTATATGATTTAATGCGGCGTTTAGTATTTTATAGCATTAACAAAATTGAAGTGGGTTAAAGTACCGTTGCAGTAGCCCTTCCATCAATGATAGGGAATAAGAAATCAATAGTATATTTGACTGTAATAAAGTCTACATATATGTGTTAAGCAAAATAAAAGATGAGGTGCAATAACAAAATGTTTATTGAGGTAAAATAATTGTAAAAGAAGTCGTAAATTGTAAAATATTTTAAAGTAAAAATTTAATAGGTATCCGGTGAATACGACTAAAAGATTGCCAGTCATAAAGAATCAGGATCAAGGATGGCGCATTTATCGGACCAGCTTACGGACATCGCCGGAGAAATATGGACATTGGAGACTATAATTTTTATCGCTCCCCATTTATACGATAGCACAGTAATACATGTTAAAATACTTTTGGTCGCATAAATCTCGATCTTGTTAATCTTTACAGAGTTACAAACCGCACTCCAAATGCCACTAATTTCAAATAAATATTTTAGTTTTCCTTTCAGCCGCATATACAGGCAGTATAGCAGTATAACGGTAGCACGAATTTCTCTTCCACACACTTCGTCACATTTATCACCTTCGGTAAAAGTCCCCCCCGGTGATATCGTTTTCAATTGCATTAACATAAAAACCAAGCTGCTAAAAAACACTCTCTCACAACCCTAATCTACAATCGAACACTCGATTCTACAACAAAAAAATATACTCCCACACAGTACCGGATATATTGGGTATAGATTGATTTTGTACTTTACAACCTCACATAAAACATTTCCACAAGTAGTTTAGAAACAAATTTTCCTATTTTCCCATGTCACACTGTCCGGAATTTAAATTTTATTGTTTTATTGTTAATCGAAGTTAGGTAATGAATTAATTGCCACGGAGAGACCGGATCGATAACCCTTTCAGGTACGAAGCGAGATAAATTATTAAATTATTTGCAGTTGATTTTTTTATCATTTTTCTTTTTTATTGAATGAATTACTCGCTAAATTAGTTTTTGGTGTTTTGCATAATTGTAATCGTGTTTGAAAAATATTTTTTATGTAAATTGCTGTGTTTTAATTTTTATTTCTCTTTTCACCTAATTATATTTCGTTATCTTCTTAAACCTTTGTAATGGATTTCCCTTTAGTGCCAGCTAATTCCAAGCTAAAATCCTTAGCGTCTCGCGCTATCTGTTATTCATAGCTCGTTGTTCGTTTGAATTGAACCTGCAGGCAGGCTGTGAGACAGTGAGGTACTCAGGCACCCATGCACTCAGGCGTTATTTTATATTACAAATATAAAATAGGGCATACTCATAGTCTATATGTGCACAGAGTTTTATGAAACAATTAAAGCAACATGGTTATATTAGCTAAGTAAATATTGTAGGGTGCAAGGTGCTCTTTGTATCTCTCTTCTAATTGTTATTGCCATTTCAAGCATCGTAATTCTCTGTTTAATTTTACAATGAAATAACAATTCCCAGTGTCGTATATGCGAATATATATTGCTGTATATACATAGGGAGTATATAGATACGTGCAACACGATTAAATTCATAAATAAAGTCATGCGGATGCGAATGTTCCTTTTCTTAAGAAACATGAAAGCTCCAAAGCTCCACCAACTTAATGATTAAACGCACAGATTCATAATTTAATGGAAAGGTGGATTTCATGGAGGCACGTTTCCGTATCTAGGCGCCTTATTTTTCCTTTTTGTTTTAATGAAGATCTTTCCAGAAGCCCCCAAAAATGTGCGTCATATAACAGCATTGTTCTCTATTAGATAGGCGTTTAGTTTTCAAATAAGAGGGGGGGAGATAACAGTGTTCTTTGGTAAAAATAAAGGGATCAGAAGTCTCCTGTACGGCCAGTTTAGAGTTGATGGAATAGAAAGCCAACCAAGCATGTAGTTTGGGTTTCCTGGGTGTATTGAGAGTGTTTACATCTACGAATCGACGAATAAGAACAGACCCAACAAAGATGAAGCTTCAGTAGCATAGACGAATATCGGTCTAACTAGAAACTCGTGGACGCGGAAACGACCTTAATCATTTTCACTAAAGACGTATATAGCTGGAAGCTGAATGCAAGACTATTGAAATATAATCTTTTATAAAAATCATTTGCCTGCGATATTGTTTTTCAAGTAAGCTACTCATAATCAGCATTAATACATACAATCAAATTTAATAAATGATTAATGTAATACAAACTGTATACATATTAGCAGTGATCACGTGTTTAGGGTCCGCAACCCTTGTCTGAGTGTTTAAAAATAGCAGTATTTGACAGGCTATATTGAGCACATACTGTACACATTTTGTGTAAAATAGATGAGAGAGCGGATTTTTATGAAATGCATTAATATTGTTAAAGTTATATTAATAAATAAATCAACTTCAGAAGTAGAAAATGTGAATAAGTGCAAATTAAATCAAAAATAATAATTCTAAATTAACCCACTAAAGTGTTGGTAATTCAGAAATAAAACATGACTGTGTTGCGGCAGCACTGGGGGATACAAGTAGGAGAGTATAAAGTAAATCCACAGCGACGCCTGCATCGTGATGTTGCTCCGCTTTATCTTCAGCAGCATTGCGTCATCACAACAAGTAATTGCAAAGGAGCCGCTCACTTCCTTTCCCTCTCCGGATCCACTTCTTGGACTCATGATGCATCGGCGGCAACTCGCTTTGATCTCCTAACCTTATTATCGCGGTCTTTTACTTTCTACACGGGGTATACCTCCAAGCTCCGGCTCAACACTACTAATTACCTGTATGGATTTTTGTCCACCATCTTCACAAGGACGTTTCCAACTCCACCGTCACCTCCCAGATTAACACTTAGGAACGTACCGGTAACAAAATAAAGTCCAACGTAGGGCAATCAAAAGCATGGTGCCCTTACTTACCCTCAACACTCACACATCCAAAAAGAAAAAATGTAAGATTTACCATCGACGTCAATAACAACGTCCAGTTGCAAAAAAAAATCAAGTCTACAATTAGAACCGCCGCATCAACCGCAACTAGCTCATGCAACACTATATCATTAGCAAGAATCACCAACCGCCTCAACCCAGGTTGGCTACGGTGGGTTCTACCCCACATTTGCACCGCTAAACCCTGAGCTAAACAACTGACAACCAAACAACCACAGGTTGACCTGCATAGTGGGTAGAACCATCCAGTCATCAAGAGGGGTGTGATTTTGAGCTCCACTACATGTACCACCGCATGCAGACGGTTTTGGGGAAGTTCTAGTCGTCGTCAGAGGAAGATAGTGCTTCTTTGGCGCTGAACGGCTCAGGTGTCGTTGAAGGCGTCGGCTTAGGTTTGCGTACTGGTGGAACGTATCGTACGTCATTCGCATGCATGCAAACTCACTCTCCGTTTTTATCTACCTTGTACACCCGTCCTGCAAAGATGTCGCAAATTTGATAAGGGCCAAACCATTTTGGGGCAAACGCCTTCACATGTCCATGTTTGTCAGTTTTTGTGTAATTCAGGATCATGACCGGTTCCCCGATAGCTACTGGAGCGGGTTCCTCCGGCCGATCATACCTTTGGATGTAGCGCAGTTGCTTTTGCTGGATGTCTATTATTTGCTTGTTGCGGTTGGAATGGTTGGGGGCCTTTGTCGCTGCGTTTCTCCGCCAAAATGCCAAGGGTTGGATGTGTTGCGCCCAGGCATTTGGTGGTTGTCCTTGCATCCGCACCCGCAAGCTTTTTTTGAACTCCTGGTTTTCTCGTTCCGTCGGGTTGGCTTGAGGATAGTAGATTGGCGTGTAATATGTTTGGCTACCCCATCGTCTGCACGTCCGCGCCCATTTGTAAGATCTGAATTGAGTGCCGTTGACGGTTATTATGATGCCGGGGTAGTCAAACCGGTGGAGTACCTGCTCCTCCTGAATTTTTGTAATGGTTCCAGTCGTAGCATTGCCAATCACGAACGCTTCGGTCCATTTCGTAAACAAATCAACGAGCACGAGTATGTGCCGTTTCTTGGTTCTGGTCTCCGGGAGTGGCCCTATCAGGTCAACAGCCACTAAACTGAAGGGTGCCTTACTAGTTCTGGCTCGTAATGGAGCGTGTAGTTGTTGTTGGCCTCGTTTGGTGGCGGTGCAAATTAGACATTCTCTCACGTACTCTCGGACGTCTATTGACACGGTGGGTCTCTTCCGGGGTGTGTGGCCTTGTTGTGCAACTCGTGGAGCATTCGCTGCCGGAGTTCTGGCAGGACGTACAAGCACCGGTCAAGATTTTCGGTAGCCTTCCTATATAGAGCCCCGTCTATCACTTTCATGTGATGATCGTGTCCACTTGTAACGGGGTTGTTTATTACTTTGCCAATTCGGATGGCTTTTTGTCTTGTTTTTGTGCCAGCTTGATTTCTTCAATCAGGGGCAGTTTTATGACATAAAGCTGTGTTGGAACGAGTTGGTCCAAATCAAGAACGTAATTTGTAGGTTGATCCTCCAGGTCTCAACTTAGTAAGTCTGGTAGCTCGTTTCGCTTTCCTGGGCAATAATCAATGGTGAAGTCAAATGATTGCAAGAACAATGCCCACTGCACCAACTTTGACCAATAGTCTTTGAATCTATTTAACCACGTCAACGCCTGTGAATCTGTTTTGATCGTAAAGTGTCGGCCTTCTAAGAGAGGTTTGTAGCGTTTTAGGGCTTACATCAGGACAAGGCACTCCTGCTCGATGACGTGATAGCATTGTTAAGTTTGGCCGGGTCGAAGCTGAAGATCCATTTCTCATCCTCCGGCGTTAGTTAAAATAAAACCGCCAAGATCCTTAGTTAGAATGCGTCGGTCTGTACTACGTAGTAAATCGGGTACTGCCCAATAAAGTTGCAGCGGCTTAGTCACCGAGTGCCGTATTTGCTGCTGTGGCGGCAAGTAACCATTTAAAAACCCTTGTGTTGGCCGTTAGTTTGTTTAGGGGTGCGGCCAATGTGGCAAATTGTGAAATGTATTCCTGCACTCAGTTACATATTCCTATATATCGACGTAACTGACGTCGGGTCTTTGGAGCCGGGTAATTTGCTATCTAATTGATGTGCTTTGCAAAGGGCCTTGTTACATCGGTATCTACCATGTTCCCCAGGTATTCCAACGTGGTTTGTGCAAATGAGCACTTTGCTCGACCAAACATCAAATTAAATTCATAAAGCCGTTCAAATACTAGGACAAAGTGGTAGAAGTGTTCTTCGTAGGATGCACTGTAGATGATCTAAATAGACCATCGCAAACTGATGCATAAATTCGACCAGCACCTCCTGGCTCATTAGTCGCTCAAACTTCGCTGGAGCATTTTTGAGTCCAAAGCGCATTACTCGAAATTGGTAATGTCTTCCGTCAGAGGTGCTTAATGCCGTGTATTTTGGACGACAATGCCATTGGGATCTGCCAGTATTCGGCTGATAAGCCCAAAGTGGCAAAGATGGTCGCAGCTCCTAAGTCGCGGAGTGCTTCTTAAATAATTGGCATCGGCGTCGGTTTGGATGAGGTCGCTTTGTTAATTTTGCGGTAGTCCAAACAAAACCCGAAATTGCCGTTTTTTTTCCTAATCAGCACTATCGGTGACGCGTAAGAGCTTTTGAACGGTTCAAAGATGCCCTAGGCCAAGAGTTCTCAAACCTGTTCGTCTATAATCTTCTTCTTTGCCTGATTTACCCAATAGGGTCGTGTCGGCACGTCGGCAAACTGATCTTTTGCTTTGAATAGTTCTGGAAATTTTTTATGCAGTCTGTAGAATTCGACGTGGAGTTTAGTTGGAAATCCACTTTCTAATTCTTCCGGTTCCGCTTTCTTTCGGGTTGTTGTTTGGGTGGTGTCCCAGAACACGGTGTCGCGGAGTTGCTTTCCTAAATTCAGACAGCCGCGGTCAAAATTAAAATGACTGGCGTGCGTGTCTAAAAACGGTGTTCCTAGTATCATTTGCATACGTAAATTTTTTGATACTAGGAACTCGTCGGTGTAGGTATTTCTGCCTAACTGGAACAAAATTGTGGTATTCCCAATAGCCTCCAGCTTACCATCCTTGGCTGCAGTCAGCATTGTAATTTTGTGTGACTGAAAGCGGAGTGCCAATTCTGCGTGTATAAAATTTGAGTCGATCAGGCATTTATAGATCTTGTCCTGGATTGTTACTGGTACTATTGGCAACGACCATCCAATGACGTTACATTGTCGTTGCAGCGGGGTTGGCCAGCTGTTATTATTTATTATTTTGAGTGTAATTTTGGGCAGTCTCGGTGATAGTGCCGTATGCCTCGAGGGCAGTATCGGCATTTGGGTAAACGCTCATTTTTATTCTTTTGCCAGTTGTCTTTTGGCGGACCAGTGGCTCTCAATGTTTGTGCGGGCCGCTCGATCAATACGGCGAGGCCCATTAGGTCATCTATAGTTTCCGGTGGAACTCTTACGGCCTCCTTGAAGTATGGTTCCGCCAAGTGTAAAATTAGGTGCACCATATCCGTTTTATTCTCGTAAGGGCACCAGCGCTCGTATTGTACTTGCTTTTTTAGCACAAAATTGTGCGCTTCTTGGACCGCTTGCTTCTCACTCCACAAAATCAACAAAACAATCCTTAAGCAGCAAGTGCAAACTCAACCTAAGCAAAACTAATTTTACAAACAACATTTTTTTGCACTTTGAGCAAGATAGTTGCGTTCAAGTGTACTCATTGCAGTTTGAATAACCACCACAAACCAGCCCTAGAACAAAAGTACTACGGCTGGGTTTAAAACCTTAGATAGTGTACAAATTTGGAAACGTGTTCAGCAAAGAACCAGATTAATGCACTTACGCATTCCAAGAAAACCATAATTTGCCAACAAATGAAAGAGATGTTATCTGACCACCAGATTAACTAACAAGTGGAAAAGATATCTGCTAAAGTGATCAAAACTTCAAACAACAAATATTGTACACCTGACAATAAAGACTATAGAAAGTCCAAAATTTGCAAACAATTATTCCAAAAACAAATAAGATATACCAAGCAGCTCTTCTACCAAAAATAACTAAAACATGCCAAAAAATAGCGCCTGTACGATTTAATTTTACAGGACATTCGTGGAAACGAAGACTATGTGAGAAACAAACCTAACTAAAACCATAACCTTTCGCACCCGGTGGACAATAACTATTGCCACAAGCATCACAACTAGTAAAAACAACAAATTGCTTTTAATTCCCAAAAGTCATTTCTAGCAATAACAGCTCCCAGTTTATCAGGGAGCAGTGGTAAACATGTATGTGTATGTACATTAACTTTAATATATTATTTAATAGTTTTAACCAATTTCAACAAAAAATAAACAAAATTGAAATGAACAAAACAATTTTTTAGAACTTGCTTATCATTCCTCACTCGGCTTTGCGCATGCTATTGCGACTCAGTCGGCCGGCTTCTCTCCCAGTTCAGTGCGGGTCTTTAAGCTGTGCGGATGTGTTTAACGTGAGAGTGATTAGAATTGCTATAATTACCAATTTTTGGTAATAATTAGTGCCTCATGATGGAATAATTGCTGTTATGCAGGATAGATTACAGGTAAAATGATTGTCAATAAAAATAAGATTTGTTATCAAAAAATGTAATTATCTAAATTTTAATTAAAAGAAGCAATATTAGCCTTTAATGTAAAACATCCTAATGCCATATTCATAAGTCGATCCTCTATTGTATCAGTATAACCGTTGCGATGATTCAAAACGTGTGCCTTTATGTTTATACTTTAAAGTGTATCCAAGATTAAGTTTGAAGAAACGTTTGGGTTTACAATTAAATTTTTATTGACTACGACTATTGCATCAAAATTTTATTGTTCAGCTAAATTTACAACACATTTTCTTTGGTGTTTGGTTTTAAAACGCGTGTTTCTTATAACAAAATTAGATTTTGCTTCTATTATTGTTTCTGCTGTTATCACATTTAAGAGATCAAAGCCGTAGAATCAGACTAACTTTTTGACAATAAACATTTTGGCAAGTAAGCGATTCTTGCCTGAATATTTGTTATCGAAAGATTAAATACTGTGGCAAGTAAGCGATTCTTGCTTAAATATTTGTCATCAAAAGGTGACATTTTTCTCGCCCAAAAATTTGTCATTAAATGATTAATTTTTCTACTATTTTTAGTTTTTTTGTTACAATGACATTTTAGAATATTTATCAAATAGTATTTAATCAAAGAAACAGAGCTAGGTATCCAATTTTTTGATTACAAACAATTAGGCAAAAGATTGAACTTTACTTCTACTTTTGATCAAAATATTTACTAAATGATATTTAATTAAAGCAAACGACATATTTATTCAATTTCTTGATAACAAACATTTAGACAAGTAAGCGATTCCCACCCAAATGTTTGTCATCAAAAGATTGAACTTTTCTTCTACTTTTAATGTTCTTATTAAAACTACATTTGCAGAACAAATGTCAGTTGTTGTTAAGTTAAAACAAAAAATATTTCTTTTGACAAACAATTTTTTGATGACAAACATTTTGGTGGGTAAGCAATTCCCGCCCAAAAATTTGTCATTAAAAGATTGGTTATTCTTCTACTTTTAATGTTTTCGTTACTATCACATTTGTAGAAAGTTTATCAAATAGTATTTAATCAAAGTAAGAGAGCTAAGCATCCAATTTCTTGATAACAAACATTTTGGCAAGTAAGCGATTCTTGCCCAAATGTTTGTCATCAAAAGATTAAATTTGTTTTCTACTTTTGATGTCGTTGTTGCTATTACATGTGCAGTTGTTGTTTAATCAAAATAAAAGAAACAAACATTTTGGTGAGTAACCGATTTCCAAAAATTTGTTATTAAAAAATTGATTTTTCTTCTACTTTTGATGTTTTTGTTACTATCACATATGCAGAATATTTATCAAATAATATTTAATCAAAAAAACAGAGTTAGGCATCCAATTTTTTGATAACAAATATTTAGGCAATTAAGCAATTTTTGCCCAAATGTTTGCCTTCAAAAAATTGATTTTTTCTTCTACTTTTGATGTTCTTGTTGCTATTACTGATGCAAAACAAATGTCAGTTGTAAAATCAAAACAAAGAACAAAATTTTTTTATGACAAACATTTTGGTAGGTAAGCAATTCCCATCCAATTATTTGTCATAAAAAAAATTATGTTTCTTCTACTTTTGATGTTTTTGTTACTATCACAATTGCAGAATATTTATCAAATACTATTTAATTAAAAAAATAGACCTAGGCATCCAATTTCTTGATAACAAATATTTTGGCAAATAGCAATTTTTGCCCAAATGTTTGTCTTCAAAAAATTGAATTTTTCTTCTATTTTGATGTTTTTGTTACTATTACATTTGCAAAAAAAAATCAGTTATTACATCAAACCAACAGAAATAAATAAACAATTTTTTGATGACAAACATTTTGGTGGGTAAGCGATTTCCGCCCAAAAATTTGTTGTTAAAAAATTGATTTTTCTTTTACTTTTGATGTTTTTGTTATTATCACAATTGCAAAACTTTTATCAAATAATATTTAATCAAAACAAGAAAGCTAGGCATCCAATTTCTTGATAACAAACATTTAAGCAAGTAAGCGATTCTTACCCAAATGTTTGTCATCAAAAGATTGAATTGTTCTTCTACTTTTGATGTTCCTGTTGCTATTACAGTTGCAGAACAAATGTCAGTTGTTGTTAAATCAAAACAAAAAAATAAACAAACAATTTTTTGATGACAAACGTTTTGGTGGGTAAGCGGTTTCCGCTCAAATATTTGTCATTAAAAGATTTTCTTCTACTTTTAATGTTTTTGTTGCTATCACATTAGCAGAATATTTAGCAAATGACATTTAATCAAAACAAATAAGCTTGGTATCTAATTTCTTCATAACAAACATTTAAGCAAGTAAGCAATACCAGCTCAAATGTTTGTCATCAAAAAATTGAGTTTTTCTTCTACTTTTGATGTTCTTGTTGCTATTACATCTGCAGAACAAAAATCAGTTATTGTTAAATCAAAACAAACAAAAAAACAGACAAAAAAAATGTTGATGACAAACATTTTGGTGGGTAAGCAATTACCACCCAAAATTTTGTCATTAAAAAATTGAATTTTCTTCTACTTTTGATGTTTTTGTTACTATCACAATTGCAGAATATTTATCAAATAGTATATAATCAAAAAAATAGAGCAAAGCATCAAATTTCTTGATAACAAACATTTAGGCAAGTAAGCAATTACCGCCCAAATGTTTGTCATCAAAAAATTAAATTTTTCTTTTACTTTTGATGTTTTTGTTGCTATCACATTTGTAGCCCAAATGTTAATTGTTGTTAAATCAAAACAAAAGAAAAAGACAAAAAAAATTTTGTTGACTAACATTTTGGTGGATAAGCGATTCCCGCTCAAACATTTGTCATTAAAAAATTGATTTTTCTTCTACTTTTGATGTTTTTGTTACTATTACATTTACAAAATATTTATCAAATGATATTTAACCAATGTATGAGAGCTGGGCATCCAATTTCTTAATAACAAACATTTAAGCAAGTAAGCGATTTTTGCCCAAATGTTTGCCATCAAAAGATTGAATTGTTCTTCTACTTTTGATGTTCCTGTTGCTATTACATTTGCAGCCCAAATGTCAGTTATTGTTAAATCAAACAAAAGAAATAAACAAACAATTTTTTGATTTCAAACATTTTGGTGGGTAAGCAATTTCCGCCCAAAAAATTGTCATTAAAAAATTGATTTTTTTTTCTACATTTGATGTTTTTGTTACTATCACATTTGTAGAATATTTATTAAATAGTATTTAATTAAAAAAACAGAGATAGGCATCTATTTTTTTTATAACAAACATTTAAGAGAGTAAGCAATTCCCGCCCAAATGTTTGTCATCAAAAGATTACGTTTTTCTTCCACTTTTGAAGTTCTTGTTGCTATTACTTTTGCAGCCCAAATGTCAGCTGCTTTTAAATCAAAACAAAAAAAAAATAGACAAACAATTTTTTGATGAGAAACATTTTGGTGGGTAAGCGATTTCCGTCCAAAAGTTTGTCATTAAAAAATTGATTTTTCTTCTACTTTTGATGTTTTTGGCACTATCACATTTGCAGAATATTTATCAAACGTTATTTAATCAAAGTAAGAAAGCTAGGCGTCCAATTTTTTGATAACAAACATTTAGGCAAGTAAGCGATTCCCGCCCAAATGTCTGTCATCAAAAGATTGAATTTTTCTTTACTTTTGATGTTTTTGTTTACAGTTTACAAAGATAAAAAGTAAAAATACAATGATATTTTTGCCAAAGTAAGGCTAGCGTGCAATCGTCTTTGCCTGGAAAAAGTTATTTTTTAAATTATAGAGTTCAGATGTTATGAAATTCAGATTTTTGTATCAAGTATCAAAAAATTTTTGAGATATAAGTTGTTAGCTATCCGTCAAACTCTTTGGGACTCCATGTATTAAAGAATTTTTATGTCTGGTCTTGAGGCTGCCTTTTAGAGTTGTTGCTTTACAGTTGCTCTCAGATGATTGCCCTTTCCAGAAACTTGAGAGTTTGCAGGTTTGTAACTGGTGGTGAAATTCTGCATTTTGACCAACTACACTAGCAAAAAAAAATAAAAGTCACTTTAAAATTATGACTTATTTTTGGAATTTGTTGTTTTAACTTTATGTTTGCAAATTGTAAACCAAAGTAGGCGTTTAATAATTCATTTCTTGACAAATATTATCTATCTGTCAGTTATTATTACCGCGTTACTGACTTTTATGAAACAGCATCTATTTCGCTTTAATTGAAAACCTACATTACTTATTGTTGATTTTTCTTTGCAAAATTTGTCATTCACACGATGTACTGTTCTCAACAAGTCATAATGTCTTTAAACCCTATTGTTGTGGCAAGAATTATAGCGTCGATTAAAGATATGCAAGGAAAACGTAAAACTGCAAAGATTGTTAGTAAAAGCCTTTATGCTGTACAAAAGGTGTATCAGCGTTACTTGGATACTGGCCTGATAACCAGAAGATCAGGATTTAGGCAAAAAAATCACCACAAACAAAGATGACCGTTTTTGGTGTCCACAAGTTTGCGGAATAGAACAGATTCTGCACTTTATCTACGAAATCAACTCCATAAAGTTAGAGATGTAATTGTTAGTGAATGGACCGTTAGGAGAAGGCTTTAGGCTGCTGGATTATCTTCTAGGAAGATGGTTACAGGTCCACTTTTACAATGCCAACATTGTGTTTGTGGCTTTTGCCGCGAAAAAACATACAATTTAGTTTGTATTAATGAGCGATTTCCATTTAGCGGTGGGTCGGTTATGGTTTGGGTAGGAATTTCTTCCAAAGCAAGCACAGAGATGGTCTTTATAAAGAATGGCTCTTTAACAGCTTACAGATACAATATGGAGGTTCTCAAATCATGTTATGTTCTTCATGACAACTATGGGCAAGCGCGGCATTTTTATTCAAGATAATACTTGACCTCACGTAGCCAGAGTTGTCAGAAATTATCTGGATGAAGTGGGAATTTGGCGGTTTGATTGGCCAGCTTTCAGCCCGGACATGAATCCCATAGAATATATCTGGGATAAGTTGAGACGACGTATTCAAAAGCATACACCTGCTCCAAAAACTAATCAAGAGCTAAGACAATTGGTATTACAGGAATGGAATAATGTTGACCAAAATGTGATCCTTAATTTAATTCAAAGTGTTCCTCGTCGACTTCAAGCAGTCATTATTGCAAGAGGGAATAATACTCGTTATTAGTGATAAGTTTTTTTTTATATTTTTTGTTCCATATTAGTCCTAGGAACAAAAATTCAAACTTTGTCTGAACTGTAAATTTGTGATATTTCCAAAACACGCAATAAAAACAATAAATATGGTTTACGATTTAACATTAAATTTTTTATTTAGTGTGCAAAATACAGTAAAACTGTTAACAGTTTGCTAACATAAGATTAAAACAAAAAAATCTAAAAAAAAGTGACCTCTATTTTTTGCTCGCCAGTGTATTTACAAAAATTTTTTTATAAACTTTTGGTTTGTACCAATTAAGTAGCATATAGTTTAAATTTACAAACTTAAGATGGCATTCAACAAATCTAAATTCAAACTGAACTGTCATTGCATTATGAACTAAACTAAAGCAATAGATTCACTTTTTGACTAGCAAAACGTAGATTATTTACGCAACCGTTCATTATATCTTTGAGGAGAAACTTATTCCTGTACAGAACAGTGTTTGATATTTTGGTAACAGATTTGAGCTCTGACTTAGCAACCAAAATGTGTTCCGGCACTCAACTTACTTAGGTTGTAAAAAGCTATAAAGAGCGAATAACAAATTATGGTTCTATTCTATCCACATTACGTATTGTAGATCTTGTTAAGCAACTAACTTAGAAGACAAAAAAAGGAGCAACAAACAGCTGAATGGGAGCAAAAAAACAAAAAAAAGACTAAGACAACTATGACTACCAAGGAATGGAAGGTAAAAGGATAGACAAGAGAAAAACCATTACTAAAATATTAGTACCAACAAAAATTGCAGAAATAAAGAAATAAAGAAAAAAACTGCCCAAAGAAAGCAAACTGACGGAATTAACTAAAAAAATTACGATAGAATACGACAAAAAAGGGTAATAAAAATAAGAAACAACTAAAAAGATACCTAAGGACAATGCAAATAACTAACACAAAAATGAGAAACGGAAGTCAATGTAGAAACTAAGACCGCAAAGCCAAAACCAACCCACTTCAAACTAAAAAGTGGGCTATCTTACTTTTGGAAATTGATAAATAAAAAATTAATGAATATTTTTACAAATTTATAAATTTATTAGAAAGATTGGACATTTTCATTTAAGAATGAAACACAACATCATTCAAATGACTGCAACGGCTGACTTGACCCATTTGATTAACCCAATTTTTTAGTACATTTTTGATTGTTCGGACTCCAATCGCATAAATAGCAACTTCAATTTTGTGTTTCAATGCATTAGTCGTATCTAGATGGTCGTCCTTAAAGTCTCCCCACAAAAAAAAATCCAACGAGTTCAAATCACAGCTCCTAGTTGGCCAATTGACATTAGCATTTCGGCTGATTATTTGATTTCCAAAAACAGTGCGCAAAAGATCGATGGTTTGGTTGGCTGTATGGCAAATCGTTCCGTCTTGTTCAAACCAAATGTCATCCATTTTATATTCTTAAATTTTTGAAAGCAAGAATTTGTTTAGCATGGCACAGTTGTGGATGCATAGACTGTTCAATTGTCATGAGTAGATTTCCCAAATGCGACAATTTTGCTTATTGACATAGTTTCCGAGTTAAAAATGAACTTTATCGGAAAACACAATTTTTCAATAAAAATGCTTATCTTTGGCCAAAAAAATTTTTAGCCTATTGTGCAAACTGAAAATGCATCGGATGGTCATGAGGTTTTATTATTTGGACTAATTAAATTTTATGGGCCTTTAAACCAAAGTTTTTCAGCAAAATTCTCCTCAGAAAAGTGGAAAAAATGTTCAGTTCCTAAGAACGATAATGAGTTGATGTTGATGTATGTTCACTCACACTCTAATCAACAATATTATATTTTTATACTAAGTGCACTGGACGAGAACGTAAACGTGTTGATTTATCTACTAACAATCTAATTTCGCAAACCCTCTTCACAAATTAGTCCACAAACTGCGTTGAAGGCATTTCTTTTCTATCAAATTTGTTTTGTAAATTTCTTATCGTTTGAGTAGAAGACTTACCACGTTGGAAGTAAATTTTTATTATTTTCCAACTTTGTTCAAGCGTCCCATTTCGTAAATGTCAAACATAAAACTAAATTTCTGTCAATTCATAAATGTCATTATACCTATGAAAAACAAAATAAACGGTAGTTCAAATTTCAAACGTAACATGGCTTACACTTTAATACCACATTATTGACAATAACAAGGACAAATTAACAGTAAGACTAACGCGAAAGAGAAAACCAAAAAGTATTGCCATGCGCTAGTCATTCTCAAAAGCTTGGTTTATAATATTATCAATAGGTGTTCCAAAAACTTATAGAATCTTACAAAAATATTGTTAGTGAGATCCGCGTCTGTTATCTAAACAAATTTGCTGTCCCCACATGTTCCAACGCTTTAAGAAAAATAATTTATTGTCCAACCTCAACTATTTGGAATGTCAAAGCTTGTACAAATTAAACCAGCAATTTGGTAAACTACACGCACTCTAAATGGCATTTAACAAATTTTGACATTAAAAAAAAAAAAATTTTTCTTTCGTTCTCTAACTGTCCGTGTACACCCGCGGAGAGTCCGGGTATTTAGCAACAATATCAAAAAACTTGCCACTCAAGACACCTGAGCAAGTTTGTTCTGGAAAGTTAGATTTGGACAAATTTTTATTGTCAACATCAGCAAGAACTAACCATAAATACCATAAGATATATAACATTAGTACTCTCCTACAGTTCAAGCACTAGGCCGGTTAGTGATGGTAGACTTGAGTCTAGATTTGCGTTTTTTGTCGGTGAATTCAATTCATTTTAGGCAACGGTTTGTCAAAAAATCTTCTTAAATTAAATACCAGAAAGGCATCAAGTATAAATAAAATGCCACCAATTATTCTTAAAACATTTGGAAATGAATTAGCTCCTATTTTGACCAAAATATTTGCCTTATCATACAAAAATAAAACGTTCTCAATTGAAAAAAATGCAAATGTACAACCTATTTCTAAAAAAAAAAGACAAGTCTGATTCTTCAAATTATAGACCAATTGCATTATTGTCTAATCAGTCAAATTTTTTTGAAAAATGTATCAATTTTCACATTGTCAAGTCCTTAGAACAAAATAACTTCATCTCAGATACTCAATATAGGTTTTGATCAAAACGTTTGACAATAGATCTTTTGACTTATGTTAGTCACAAATGGAATTCTATTTTAGACAAACAAAGAGAGCTCTAAACATTTGCAAAGCGTTTGATAGGGTATAGATTCTTAATTTTGTCAACAAGCTCCATTGTATAAGTCTTGATAAAGAAACTGTAAATCTCAACAATAGTTTTTTGACAATAAAAAAATTATAGTTAGAATTGATGGTTTTAACTTTGACTCCAAAATCATAAATGCTGAAGTTCCTCAAGGTTCTGCTCTTTTGCCAACTTTATTTTTGATTTACATTAATGAATTTCTTTAAATAACTAAAAGTCTCATTTATAGTTTTGCAGATGATAGCACTTTTTATATTTCATACTTTCTAAAGACGATATTAACAAATATGGCAGAACGTCTAAAAATTGTTAGTTAGGTTAGGTTAAGTTAGGTTAGGTTAGAGCCCAATAAGGCCATGGCAAAGAAACAAGGCTTATTAACTGACAAACGCACGGACGTCGCCATTCAAGTGCTAAACAAAAAAAAGCTTTGAAACAATTGGGCAGCAAGAAAAAGTCGGTTTTCAAATTATTAGCACTAAACGCTATAATATTGCTAACGCGTATGTGTCCCCAAACATAGCACTGTCCGAATACAAAAACAAGGTGGAGGAGATTTTTGACGCCTTAACAGTTCTGGCATCAAATGCAAAAGACTTTGTCTTGCTAGGCAATTTCAACGCTAAATCCACGTCGTTAGGGTCTCGCATTGAAGACAGCAGAGATGCATACCTCCTCGAATAATAATAATAATAATAATAATATAAATTTATTCATGTATGCCAAATTATACATTTTACACAGATAAAACATAATGATGGATATGAAACGTCTAATATATATGTGGATGAGATGATATAATAAATACAGTTGTAATTAATTAATATATATATAATAGATTGCCAGCATCGACGGGGTAATCCAAAACGATGGTGTATCACCAACGTTTGTACTTAAAGCTAGTACGTCATTTATAGATTTAACAATAACGTCAAAAAAATTAAAAAACAATTCTGAATGGAAAGTTCTTGACAACGAAAAGTCGTTTAGCCTTCATAAATACATAACGTTTAAAATAGAAAGCGTTTAGGCAAAAAAACCTTCAGAAAACTCTATCTGGGTGTTAGACAAAAACAAGGCAAAAGAAATTTTAGAAAAAGACGGAGAAAAATGCAAAGACCTAACAAAACTTCTGCTAAAAACCCAAAAAATGACCATCCGGAAACTGGATCACAAAAAAGCAAAAAACATCTACTGGTGGAACAATGGCACGGAAGAAAAAAAAATGTGCAGGCTGGTCAGAAGAAGGATAACTAGAGCACGAAATAAAAATAACGCAGAAGGCTTAGCCCGTTATATTAAAGATTTAAAAGAGACAAGGAAGAAAATTTTTATGGCTAAAAATTAAGTGCTAAAAAGCGTTACTGAGCGATCTGAACCACGATTCTTTTGGACAAGGATACCAAATTTTGTGCCGCGGGCTGAACCTACGTCATAAAAATACGACACCAAAAATCAGTAATATTAAAGAAACAGTGGACGAACTGTTCCCTGACTGTATCGACTCTTATGAACAAGTAGACAACATCACAGAAGAAGGAAAGCTGCTATAGACAAATTAAAGCTAAAAAAAACGCTCGGTCCCGAAAAAATAACAGCAGAAACGATCAAACTTGCTTTTGCAGTGTTACCAGAAAAAATGCTGGGCTTCTTTAACAAAATATTGGCAGGTATCAGTTTTCCTTTGCAATGGAAAAAAGCATCGCTAGTCTTTATCCCAAAAAAAAAATTGCAAGGTCAGAGCTATAAGCATTATCAGCACTATGGGCAATGTTTACAAAAAGCTGCTTAAGAAAAGACTAGAAGATGAACTGAATGAAAAAAACGGTCTCTTTAACAGTCAATTTGGTTTCCGCAAAGGCCTCTCAACGGTAGACGCCGCTTTTAAGATGAAAACGCTTTCAACACGGCAAAGTGGAGCCTTATCCAAAAAAGCCTGGCGCGGATAGGGGTATCCTAATATATCAAAATTATCGTTAAAAGTTTCCTCACAGACAGAGAAGTAGTTCTAAAAAACTATGAAAAAAAAAATCACACAAGGGGTCCCACAAGGCTCGGTGCTAGGCCCAACGCTTTGGAATATACTGTACAATAATGTGCTCAACCTAGAGCTTCCACAAGGATACTTAACAGTTGCGTACGTCGACGACCTGGCGCTAATAAGCAAGGCGAAAGACAAAGAAGAACTTACCGCAAAAACGGAGAAGTTAATGTCCCGGGTGTTGGAAGGCCTACTAAGGAACAGCGTCCTAGTATATCTGGACGACATCCACGTATATTCAAACGACTACACGGAACACCTGGGGCACCTGCGACGAGTCCTGGAAAGACTCTAGGAATACGGTTTAAAATGCCACATCAAAAAATGCTCGTTCGGAATACAATCAGTGGAATGCCTGGGACACATCATTAGCGCGGACGGTAACCGGCCACGGACGCACCACCTGAAAGGAATCCAGGAACAGGCACCCCCACATAACAAAAAACAGTTACGGAAGTTTTTGGGGTTGTGTACGTGGGTACGAGAATACGTGCCGGAGTACACCAAGATAGCCGCACCCCTGATGACGCTACAGGGAAGCAAGAAACCCTTCGTGTGAACCAAAGTTGAAGAAAGGGCGTTCGAAGCCATTAAGACAGCCATAGCAAAACCACTCAAGCTATCCAGAGCACGACCAGGAGTGCCGTTTGTGCTACAGATAGACGCGTGCAACGTCGGAGTTGGGGCGGTCCTGTACCAGAAAATAGATAACCAACGCCACATCATATCATTCGCAAGCTCGAAACTAAAACCGTGCCAAACCCGCTTTCACTCCAATGAGCTCGAATGTATGGCCATAGTGTGGGCAATCGATCGGTACAGGCCGTACCTAGAGGATGAACCATTTATCCTCAGGAGCGATAATAAGGCTCTGGCCTGGCTTGAAAATTCGACAGACGCGAAGGCCAAATTTACCCGCTGGTCGCTGATGCTACAAGAATTAGACTTCACCATCGAGCATACACCTGGGGAGACAAACCAGCTACCAGACGCGCTTAGCCAATACCCCGGCGCAGAAGAAATGACTGATGTGGCAGATGAGACCCAGAGGTTGTTGCCACCGGAAACTCCGGGAGAACAACAGGCACCTACGCTAAACCACCTTTATACGCGCCTGGACCGATCGTACAGGACAGACTTCGCCAGGCTATGTCTTCTGGAAGGCGAAACATTAGCCGCGATGGTCCGACGCGCACAAACCGATAGCCAGAACATCCAGGACATAATCCAAAAATACCATGAAATGGTCGAAGACGAAGATCTAGGGTACAAAATTGGCGAGCGAGGAGAACTCTTGAGAACAAGCGATGGACCCATCCAATTGGTAGTGCCGGTACAAGCACAACAAGAGGTGATCAAGCACCACTACACAACAACTATCGCAGGACACCCAGGCCGAGACGAAACCACGACGGCCATCCTGAAAGCCTATCACTGGCCAGGAGTTCGAAGAGACGTGAGAACGTTCATTCGGAGGTGCTTGACATGTGCAAGGGTAAAGGCTGGAGCGACGCCACCCAAAGCCCCGCTAAAATCGCAGCCGCCGGGAAAACCCTGGGAACGAGTGGCTATAGAGTTCGTGGGCCCACTCGACACCACCAAGGCCGGGAACAGATACATACTTACCATGATGGACACTTGCACAAGGTGGCTAGAAGCCATCCCCGTAACGGCCGCTACGAGCAAAAATACGACCAAAGTATTAGAGCGAAGCTTGTTCCAACGATGGGGATACCCGAAGACAATACTGTCGGACAATGGTTCGCAATTCACAAGCCAACATTTCCAACGGGCTATCAAATCATGGACGGCCGTGCACCACACGACGGCAACCTACCACCCGCAGGCTAACCCCGTGGAACGCCGCCACGCGGAATTGAAGAAAAGTTTGTGAGCCCTACAGGAATAGAAACCAAGGTTAGAATGGGACGAACATCTGCCCATGGCAGTATACCACTGCAACCGCCAAACAAACGCGGCCACAGGGTGTACACCAAGTGAATTGATGCTGGGATATAACCTAGCGGAACCAGGAAGCTGGGACAAGCCAGAAAGGCCAAAAGAAGAACAAGACGCTAGACTGCAACAAGCCAAACAACGGCAAGCCGCCTACAAGGCACGCAGATACCCTAAACACGCCAACGTGCAAGCATACAAAGCCGGAGAAATGGTGATGGTACGTGAACGGGCCAAGGGCCTCAACAACAAATGGCTAGGTTATCATGACAGCCGGGTCTCACTGCTATTGAATGGAAGAGAATCCGCACAGACCCCCGGTAAAACTCCACCTAGACGACCTGCGACCAGCTCCGCCAGCAGACACCGCCAAAACCAGACGACGCAGTCGCAGTCCAGGAAGTTGGAGGGGATTGATGCCGCCAAGGGGCGGAGCATCACCTACAAATCAGGGCGCAGCGCGCTAGTATAAACTCAAAGCGTTTACGCGCAAACGGCAGTTCGATCCTAGACATCAACAAGGAAACTACGAATAGGCTATTCCATTCCACGTTCCGCCAAAATGAATCCTTCCTACCGCAACCCCTGCAACCTGATGACCACCGCGACGACCCATGACAACTCTACGATGACGACTTTGACACCAACGCCTGCACCGGGGAGGTACCACCTGCTCCCCGGCTCCGATACCCCGGATGGCATTGCACCCTCCGCCACGACGACCCCCGCTACGACCACGGACCGCTTCCTGGACTACTTCACGACACCGACGCACCAGCCGGATATGCGCTACGCATATCCGCACCATCAAGCAGTCCGTAGCACAGCACATACCACTACCGACATGCGCCCGAACCCTGGGGCTAGCTACGACCCGTGGGGTCCGCTACAGGAAGTGGTCATACACACACCACCACCTCCACCACTAAAGAGAGAGGCCCTTATACCTGGGTACCCAATACATGGCTTCACGCCTGACCAGGTGACCCTCTCTCCAGGGCATGAGTATTATACCATGCACCAGGTAGCCCCGACCCCTGGGGGACCACAGGTGGGTTATCAAACCCCACCTACACACAAGCAGTACCCACAGTACTCGCCAAGCGGGTACCAATACACAATACCCTCCAAACCGGCGGCGCCTCCACCACCTGCAGGTGCCTGGCCGGTAACAAAGTGCATGGCAAGAAAGCAAACACGGAGAATGAACCAAAAAGCTTATCCAAAATCTAGGCATGTGGGTTGAGTGTCCACACAGAAAAACAGACTATTTCCTGACGCAGTTTCTGTCCGGGCACGGCTCTTTCGGCACCTACACGCATCGAATAGGCAAAACATCTAGCGCTAAGTGCTGCTACTGCAATCTGGTAGACACGCCTAAGCACACTATGTTTAAATGCGAGCGGTGGGCAGAAGAAAGGAGGATTTCCGAAACGGAGATAGGAACAAAACTCAGTACAGGAAATAGACAGAAAAGGCTGTCTAAAGTGACTGCTGCGCAGCTAGAATGATGTACTGCCCAGGTCCCAGCTACTAGGCGATGTGAAACCCTGCCAATAGGGTATGCCATATGCCATCTAGTTTACGTGAAGATTGACGTCTTTTAGTGGGTGTAAGTCCCACACTCCTGGCCACGTTGAACAAAGTGGTCGGGGAGCATTACGCTTTTTCCTCACCAAAAAAAATGGTTAGGTTATGTTAGCACTAATAAACAAAGACCTCAAAACAATATTTGTATGGGGCACTCCCAACATAATCAAATTTAACTCTGATAAAGTGTTTCAAAATCCAAATCCAAGGTATCATCAGTACCAAATATTAAACTAAACAACAAATTCGTATCTAAATCTTCTTCAATTTGTCTTTTAAGTGTAACAGTCTCACATAATCTTCTCTTAAACGACCATGTTGTCGACATAGCACAAGCCTTTATGCCAATTTATACAAGCGTAAAACGAACATTACGTGCAAGTTGTATACTGTACTTTATCTACAAGTACAATAAATTTATAGAAACTGATTGATCACTTTTAAATAATAATGAAAAATAAATTTTAAAGTTATATAACTTTTGATAATATCAATATAACAAAAGAATTAATTGTATTGTAAGTAACCATTTAATATTCAAGTAGAAATAAAATTAAAAACGCACCCAAAAACAAACTTCTAATTGAATAAAGTTACAGATATTAAATATAATATAAATGATAAAACATTGATATGATAATATTAATTGAATATAATTTTCTATAGTATGAAGTTTGAGTTAATTAATCAGTTCATCTGCATTGTTCAGTATGTAGTTGTAGAAATAGCGGATGTCGCTTCTTTAATACATATACGGGTATAGCATATATGAGCTGAAATTACATTTACGGCTTTTGAAAGATGATTTAGTATTAGGACAAATCCTTGTAGCGAGAATCTATCTGCATCATAATTCCATGGAAAAGATTAGCGCTCGAAATGCGTGTCGAAACCAGCCAGCCCCCATCACACACAACAATTTCAAACAAAATTAAACCGCAGCGCACATCACTTAATATTTATTAAACCATTATAACAAGATTAATTAGGATGAATAGAGAAAAAAAACGTGTTCCTACACAACTGCGGCAAATGCAAATGTAATTTAATGGAAAAAAAGCTCTGATAACCTCGATAGACACACAATTAAATACACCAGGGACCCGTGCAGCTAAAAGTTATTATAACTACATATTTTTAATTGGAAATCAATGCATAGCAAACTAGTTATAAATACAGCATTTTAAAACGCATTCGTTTTGTTTGTTTCAAGCTGAAATGTTAATACAGCACTAAAAGCTGTCAAAAATACTGCTTTTGACATTTGTAACTTTAATTTGACTGGACATGCACTGAGTACAAATGACTTTTAACTTTGTTATTAAATAATATTAGAAGCGTATAAGCATACGCTGCAGGCTGTCTGGATGAATGATGATAAGGCAAATATGAGGATGGAAGAAATTGTGTAGTTAATAAACGCACATTTTGTAGTTCCTTTTTTGTTGTTGCGGCATCGAATGGTTTGCGAGCGAGGAAGCGAATCGAATATATTTATATGAATGATTTATGAAAATATCTTTTTCTATCTTATATACATATGCTGTATCAGGGGGCTTTAAAAGTTTTCTGCAAGCAGCACGAATTTTAACCCTGCTCATAAAAGTTGAAAAACGTTACGATGTAACACTGATCCGGCCGAATTTATAGGTTTTCATACTACAAATTTTACTAAAAATAAAGTCTCGGCCATGTCACAATTTTTATTTTATCGTTCAGAAAGCGACGGCGGAAACTATTCCGGACGTTATGGACTTAAAGAAGCATTCATAACGGACTAACGATGCCGCATTTAAATCGCGACGATGAGAAGAGAGCAGATAATTTATGCCAAATTATTTTTAGGCATGACTGAAAAAAAAGTTGCCGTTGTCGTATGAAAAGCCTAATGGTCATCCTATGGAATAAAACAATTTATGTTCGACAGAATATAATGGCATAAAAGCGGCGTTTGTGGGACAAAGAAATATAAATGCCACCGCTTGCAAATAAAATTTATTAGAGCTGCCACGTCCCAAGGAATCGTTGCCTACTTTCTTGCAAAACGATGTCCTTAAGTAATAGAAAGTTTGGAATACCAACGTTTTTATGCCCGCATACAGAATTTAGTATGAAATTTACAAAATATTTATAATATTTATTGTGAACTATTGCTTTAATGTCATATTTGATTTGTGTTTTCCATAATTAAAATTACACATAAATTTTAATAAAACCATCAATTTCAAACATGATTTTAAATTATTTTATTATTATAACCGAATCATATTTTTTCGTTGTACTAGTTTCATGTACACATTTAAATGTTTGTTGTTATTAATTAATTAAATTTACACAAAAAACCAAATAAATTAAAATAGTAATTAAGAATGCAGTTGAAGAAATTAATAATAATAAAAATAAAAAACAATTAATATATGCAATTTTATAGATAAAAATAAATAACATTGTACAACTGGTTAATTAATTAATGTTGATTTAATTAAAAAATCATATGAAATCTAATCGTCTTCAACGACACACTTAATTTACAACTTGTTGATGTCTTAACGTACTGGAACAAACTTGGAAGCTCTCCAGGCGGGACCGTTACGATAGTCCTCATATGCTCATTCGTATTATCCCGTAAATTTACCTCTGGATACATTTACCGATTAACATAATTTTATTGCTATACTTAAAGCATCTTTACTGTAACACTATCTTTATAAAGACAAATTTTAACAGTTTATTATTATACAGGGTTTTGCAAAGTAGAATATAAAAATACCGCATGAAGGCTGGATCTGCTATTTGGGGCCGAAATTTTGGTTTGAGTGGATTTTTATTTTCTATTCATACATGGGTGCGCTTATACACGTATTTTCTACAATAGTACTCATAGAAGTGTAATAAAAAAAATTCTAGTCATACTTGAGTGCTCATACACGCGCTTCTATATAGGGGTGCCCATACACGGTTACTCATACACGTATAACTTGAATCTTGTTGCTGCAATAAACTTCTCTATTTTTGTTAGAGTCTCAGGAAATACTGAATTTAGAAGTTTATTCTATTTGTCGATAGGTTAAAAAAACATTCTTAAAAGTTTTGGTGCGGCAAAGAAACTTGCTGATTTGAATTGGACGCCAATGAGCAAGACGTAGTCAGAAAGAGGTAGAAAGGGTCTCATTCAAAAGAGGGGGTCTTAAAGTTTTGTTACCGCTCAAGCCAAGGAGGAGCGTGCGTTTGCCGTCGAAGCCTACTTTTCCAATAGCCGTTTGGTGGTTGCAACTCAACGTGCCTTCCGAACTCGGTTCAATATTCATCCCACGGGTCCCGTTCTTGGCCAGCAATTGATCGTTTTGTGGATGGACGCATTCAAAAAAAGTGGCAGTGTAGCAAAAAAAGGGCCTGGAGGTCAACGGACTTTCAGAACACCAGAAAACGCCGAAAGGGTAAGGCAGTCGTTTTTGCACTCTCCCCGGCGTTTGGTCCGCAAACAAGCAGGTGCTCTGGGGATTTCTGATCGCAATGTGAGACGAATTCTTCAAAACAAACTCAAGTTTCATTTCTACAAACTTGCTGTGGTACAAGAGTTCAGTGAACGCGTTTTTGTTTCTTGCCAAACTGCATGTGAATTTGCTTCACAACGCCTTTGTGTTTTTTAGTTAGGTTAGGTTAGGCTTATTTTCATCTTTCCGGCTGTGTAAACAAACAAAACATGCGTTATTTAAGTAGTGCCAATCCCAATATGAACTTTATGACAAGTCACTTCATTGTAAACGTGTTACTGTGTGGAGTGCATTGTCAAGAATTGCGATAAATGGGCCTTACTTTTTTGTGGAAAAAAGAACACACTGTTACTGTTAATGCAGTTTGCTAAAGTGAAATGATTGAGGCATTTTTTCTCCTAAAATTTGAAGAAATGGACCTTGGAGACGTATGGTTCTAGCAGGTTACACAGCAAAAATTTCAATAAAACTTTTGAGGGAACACTTCCACTAATCTCCTTAAGGGGTGACTACTGTGGCCAGCGCACTCCCCCGATTTTTGCTTTTTGTGACTTCTTTTTATGGGAATATCTCAAATTATTCATTGTTTACAATGACAAACCACGGACTCTGCAACACCTGAAGGACAACATTCGCCAAGCCATTGCCAACATATCCGTCAATATGCTCAAAAGAGTGTAGCAACACTTCAAAAAGCGGGTGGATTAGTGTATCACTAATGAGGGTCGCCATTTGTCCGATGTCATTTTTAAAACCACTTGATACAAAAATTTAGGATGTGTACAATACGATAAAAAAGAATTAAATCAGTATGTGAAATACTTTTTATTTTATTGACTTTTCAAATCAGCAAGTTTCCTTGCCGCACCCTGTATTTCGTTTTAACAATGTCTATTATAATGTCTATGCAACATTAGGCCTGTGTTGTAAAGTATCTAAATCATTAGTCAATTTTGGATCGGTAATTAAAATTGTTCTACTTCTCTCGTTTTAACAGTATTGCAACATCGACGGCAAATTCCATGGTTTGCAGTCCTTGCAAGTACTTTGCCCTTGTCACTGTGAAAGTTTGCTCAAAAACCACCAATTACTTTTGCCAAAAACCGGCCAAAAAAAAAGAAACTTTTACAAACAATAGTGAACTAACCTAAATGTAATAAAAAAAGTACAAGGCTTTGCAGCCACCCAAATGCAGGCGACGCGCAAAACAACAAATGAAAAAAAGGCATTTTTTAATTTTTGGATTAAACATTGCAATACCACTACAAAAATGTTAAAATGATGTCTTTTTTCTTTAAACAGTTTTTGTCTTTTGGGTAGTTAGCTAGCATTTGTCAAAGTTATTTAGAAATATCTCTTTAGTTATCTTAAATTTTTCAATTTGGCACATATATTACAACTATTTTTTTAAAGCTCTGATAGTTTGAATCGTTAAGCAAAGCCCTTGCAAAAACCCTATTGCTATTTGGATAACATATTTTTAGCTCCTCACTAAATCTGTCTACTATTAATCTTTCAAAAATTTTATTTGTCCCGTCTAGTAAGCTAATATATTGTACAAGGTAGAATTAGTATGTGTTTTTCCTTGCTTGAGTATTAGAACCTAGCAGTTTTCAATGGCGTTAGAAAAACACCATTAAAGATTTTTGTAAATTTTTAGAAGATTGTTCAAATTGTTATCTTGAGTAAACGTTGGAAATGCGGTCAGGTTTTTTAATTTAAAGCTGCAACTATTTTGTCACGGGTATATCAACCCGTAAAGACGCTTACTTTGGAAAACCACGCAGCCACGCGCAAGTCAATAGCATAAAACTTGTCAAATCCAGAACTCGGTTTGCAACGTCAACATCTCCCGCAAACATAGCCCAGTGACAGACAACCAGCACTCCGTCCAACCGTCACTCCAACTTCTCTCTTGGTAGAGACCAAACAACTACCACGGCAAAGACGTCCTCCTAGACCAAAATTCCGCTTCCGGCAAACCTTTTGCCGCCAGCTTACCGTAAACAACCCAGCAACCTAATCTCAATTTGGCACACCAACAACATTGCACTGAGGCTTGTCTCTACCCCGAAGGGAAACATTCAGTACGGCCACTATGGGTAGCTTTACGCTTCTTCACGTTGTACAACAATAACGTCACCTAGGTGACATCGCTCAGCGTGTTTGTAGTGACACTCCGGGCGAGAGTGTTTGTAGGTGGCTTTCTGTGTGAAAATGTTAGTAAAGAAAACGAGTAATTTGTTTAAAGAATGCTATCTACAATGAAACTAACCCCAGAAAGCAACCTTCCGGAAAGCGAAGATGCTCTCCACCTTGACCAGGGCGCCTTCTCCACCCCCTTAGAAAATACGCCGGTAACAAATGGCGCCCAAACAGGAAAATCTCGGACACACCTGAACGACAGAAAAGGACATCCAGAAACAGAGAGGGAAAAAAAATGTCAAAGACGTTGCCGCCACGCGACCAACCTTGAGTACGAATATCTCAGACCGCAATACCCAGCTACAACAGCTGCGCTTCAGACAAAACCAATACTGTCAACACTTTATGGTTAGAGGACAAAGGGATCAAAGTTTGCCACCAAACAACAAACTATCGCAAATTAAACCGCTACCTAACCAAGCATCCAGACGTCACTTCCAGTGACTATGGAGGCAGTGTAAGCTACAGAAGCGGTAGTATCAAGAACCATGTCGACCGCAGCTTGACAAAGAACCAAGTCAATCTTGCAAGATGCAAAGTCACCATCGCACAGCTCACCCACGAGACAATCGTGGCAAACTCCATCTTAGAGAAACAAGCAGTCCCGGCCGAGGCTTATGTGGAGCATAAACCACAAACCTCATACGCCGCTTCTGCATCTATCCGAAAGGCTCTTTTGCCAAATATAACCAGCAAGATCTGCCGACAGATCGACTGGTTTTACGACTGCATGGTGATGATAGACATTAGCCAAGCTAACCCCCGATAGCTGGAGTACATCCTCTAAGCCATAGATGTTCGAAAGGCCATTTATGGAAACTTGAACCAATACTTGTTACCGGCCGGTGATGCAATACACGCACAATTACAGGCAAGTATAAATAACCTTAACCCCGCTAAACCAATTGTCCTTACAGCCAAAGTCAACGTACCGGAAGCAACCGTAGCAGAAAAACCAAACAAGACTAAAGAAGAAGCTGATTATAACAAAACCCCCGCAGTTAAACCGGAACCCATAGAAACTGAAAATGCGCCGTCCCCAACGGTTCCACTCATACAGTGAAAGGCATACACTCAAGAGGTACTGACATCGGTAGAATTGGAAGCTAAATCCAGCATTGTCCTCAGCGTTGCAGACGCCGTCCCAATCGTTACACACAGCAAAGACGCCGTTACCTCAAGCGTTTCCGACCGGAAAACTCGGATCATGGATTAGCGCAAGTTGGTTTCAACAAACCTCGGACACATTACCGGATAAAACATTGGCCTACCCTGTGCCGCAACCGTGCTATCAAACAACTCGCCACCGCACTGGAGTGTTTAATGCCTTAGGTTTGCGTGCCGGTAGAAGTATTGATCTTAAGATTTTGGAGTTTACAGACAGGGAAAAGACAAGCCGCAAAGCCTCCACCGGAACCCGGAAAGTAATTCTGGACAAACAATTACGACACCGCAACACTCAGGCTCATAGTGGTCTCTTTAGTGAACACTTTTAATTTTAATTTGTTTAAATTTAATTTATCTACGATAAAACCAACTCCAGGGAACAACTTTCCGGAAAACAAGAACGCTCTTCATCTTGACCCGACCGCCTCCTCTACCCCCTTGGAAAAGACGCTGGTAACAAACTCTTTGCAAAAAAATCGTGTAATGTTTACAAGTCAAGAATCTATCTACTTTGACCACTTTTGGTGGTCTAAAAGCGTTGTTTAGAACAGGACTTTTACTACTGCCGCTGTTCTTTCCGGCACAATTGCAAACTTTTCCGTTGGTTTGATTTTAATTATTATTAATAGCAACGTGTAGAGCAGTGTCAAAGAAAAAGAAAGGTTTGCTCAAAAACTGTTCTTGTGACTTTTTACTTCTTCCTGGTTATAGTCTTTCTTGACTTTATCCGTAAGTAAAAAATATATAAAGAAGAGACGCAATGTCCTCAAATGAGACAGTTGTAAAAGCAATAATTTCGAATAAAGCCTAGTTAAATAGGTAAATTTATACGAATGCCACAACGACATATGTAGCGCTCGTTACTATTTGTTCAATCGGACAACCCAATAATAACATTAAAAAATTAAATTTATGAAAAAATATTCTAAACTAAAAAACATCCATAGACGCGTTTTGAGGTTTACCTCTCATCAGTATGGCTTTATTTATTTAAACTAATTGATTTTTAACTTACTTCGTCAACATTGTTCACCACCACAATTCAAAGTGAATATTTTAAAAAGTGTATTGACTATTTATACTAACTGACTTAATGACTTTATTTAATGGCTATGGTTAATAGCATTCTGAAAATGAACAAATAAACTAATTATTTTGGGATATTAAGCTAATAATTTATGCAAAAAATTTATTCTATTTTTAATTTTCAAATTTCCTTTTAAATTCTTTCATGTCATTACCATCAGCTTAATATCCCAAAATAATTAGTTTATTTGTTCATTTTCAGAATGCTATTAACCATAGCCATTAAATAAAGTCATTAAGTCAGTTAGTATAAATAGTCAATACACTTTTTAAAATATTCACTTTGAATTGTGGTGGTGAACAATGTTGACGAAGTAAGTTAAAAATCAATTAGTTTAAATAAATAAAGCCATACTGATGAGAGGTAAACCTCGAAACGCGTCTATGGATGTTTTTTAGTTTAGAATATTTTTTCATAAATTTAATTTTTTAATGTTTATCCGTAAGCATTATTTTTCTTCTGGCTCTAGAAGCAGTTTTTCTAGCGGCGTTACAGGATTTCTGGCTAGTGCCATTTTTGTGTTCCACCAGTAGGTTTTTTTTTTATTGTCTTAATTAGGTTTGAAAACATCAACTGACCAAACACGATGAGTTATATCTACAAATGACTTTACTATAGATTTTGCATTCTGGTGGTGTATGATTGCTGCTGTCATTATAGGAATTGTCGGTGGTTTTTACGTTAAAAGTGATATAAAAGTGGTCGCGAGAGAGACTCTTCGTCTGCCATTTGCTACTTGCTTACTAACTATGAATACTTTGAAAAGTTAGCGTATCTCCTTCGTTACTACAACTTTATGTCTAGTTTAAGCATCTATCTATAGTTTCTTGCATTTGAAATTTTAAACACACATTTGATTGAATGTTCTCAAGTCCCAACGGTTACTTTCTAATTTTGCACAAAGGTTTGCTCAGGATCTGTTTTATAATAATCTAGCCTTCCTGGTAGTTATAGATTAAGACTACCACTATCTTAGAATTTTGCCGCAAATTCAGGAATTCTAACCTAAATGATTGAGTTCTTTAACGTGCATGCAACAACTAAAGTTTTGCTTCTTATTCAAAAAAAGGAGTACTCATCACAACAACCCCCCTGCGGGAGGGGGTGGTGCAAAAGAATACTTCCGCTAGCCCCTTTGCTGGTCGTAAAAGGCGACCAATAGGCGAGGAGATAACCTCGTTAAAAAACCCACAGTTCGTCTGGGACAAGTCAAACTTATTTGTGAGTTAATTTTTGACACAATTTACCGAACATCTTGTAAAACTCACTTGCGTGTTTGCCGTGCGCGGTGACCCGAAAGCCAGGAAAAGAGGATCCTAGTAGTTGAGGGGCTAATACTCAGGTTTAAAAGAGTGTTAGTTCCAACACACTGCTTTGGCCTTAGCTTCTGGTAAAACGGGAAGTTAAACCTAACCCAGTTTTAATCAATCGGCTTGTTTTGTTTAACGTTAGGGTGAGGAATTATTTATGTGGTAATAGATGAAAGGTTCATACTGTACTACGGTTGGAGCCCGATAGTATTCTGTGTGTTCGCGGAAGTCTTTCATTTACATTCATAAAACCTATATCGTTTGATTAGCCCTGGCGACTGCATCAGTTTGTGATGTAGCGTCCTATATGTGGCTCCGTGGTGGGTGGAGAGATTAAGCGATGAAATTGACGGAGTTTATTATAGTAGATTCTAAACCTCCAACCAAACGATCTTGCCCGTTTACGGACTAGAGAGCTAAAGAAGATAGTATGAGTACAAGTAGAAAGTTAGTTAGGTCTATAATTGTTAAATGTTATGAAAATGGCCAGAGTCTAAAGAAGGTATCTCCCTTCTTAATTCATAAGACCATTCCCAATATTATTAACGGAACCTTAAAATCGTGTAAGAAGTTAAGAGACGGTACTCTGCTTATTGAAGTAAAAGACAAAATGCAGAGCATTAAAATGCAGGAATGCACGTCGTTAGGTAATATTGCGGTGACAGTTGAGCCGCATAAATCCTTAAATATTTCTAAGGGAGTTATTTCATAGTATGAGTTGTTATACACAACTGTTGACGAATGCAAACAAGAACTGGCTTTGCAAGGCGTTATCGATATCAAAAAATTAACCAGTAGAAAAGATGGTGAGGTCAGAGATACAACATCTATGATTTTAACATTCGATTCCGAACGGCTCCCAGATGAAGTTAAGGTAGCATATGTTACTCGCCCGGTTCGCCCGTTTATTCCTAACCCAATGAGGTGTTTCCAATGCCAACGTTTTGGGCACACTGCAGTTAGGTGTTCAAGTGTTGCAACATGTGCAAAATGCAGTAAGGAGAAACATGACCCCGATCCATGCAAAAGTTCACCTTTATGTGTGAATTGTGGTGGTAAGCATCCTGCCTATTCCTGAGATTGTCCAAAAATGAAAGAATAAAAAAAGATAGCCGAGATCAGAGTAACAGACAAACTCTCTTACTTTGATGCTCAAAAAAGGTATAGAGCAATTACGGCTCCTACCTTTTCTAGATCGTTTGCTGCAGTTGTTGAAACGCATATTGTTCAACAACCACCAATTACGAAATTTACTGCTATTGAAGAAACTTCTTTAAATAAAGACAAGGACCTTAATGTGAAGGGTCAAAAAACAGGCTCAAAACCAAAACTGACTACGGCCCAATTTGGTCCAAGGTCACAACAAGTGATATTTCAAGCAAAACCCCTCAAGATGGGGGCTTATTTAAAGCCTAAACCATCTAAGGTATTGGCTCGTATCGGGCCAAAACCAACTAAGGTTGCGACTTCCAAGTCAAAGCCTAAACAGGCAAAGGCTCAGTCCGAATCAAAGCCTGCAAAGACGGCAGCCCAATCTAGGCTACCGCCACCTGAGGTGCAGGTTTCTAGCGATCCTGCGCCCACAGACCCCAATATTGACGTGTCGTTAGAGTCGATGGATGTGGAAGTTCTTTCCGCGCCATCTACTCTTACAGATGAAATTATGCCAATTAGTGGGAGTTCTACTCCCCCAGACGATAAATCAGAAGTTAAACAAAAAAACGCTAATAAACAAAGAGTTAAAATTACGTTCGCAACATAACGTTAAAAATGGTTTCAACCATTATACAATGGAACTGCAACGGATATAATTCACACTACGAATCCTTTAAAATATTATTAGTCGAAAATTTACCTATCTGCGTTTATTTACAGGAAACAAATTTTAAAGTTGAATGTTCTGCTAATCTTCGTGGTTATACTATTTATAGAAAAGATCGTGCATATGTTGATCGTGCTCAGAGTGGATCGGCTTTATTGGTTTGTGATACGGTTTTCAGTAAAAAACTTCGTGTCAACACTGCATTAGAAGCAGTAGCCGTTCAACTACATATCCCTTTCTCACTGACCATTTGCTCAATTTATATTCCGCCAAATGTCAGTTTGGACATTCGTGTGATAGATCAATTACTTAAACAACTTCCGTCCCCCGTTAATAGTCTTATTAGGCTGATACGCCAAAAATCTAAAAACAACTTCCGTCCCTATTCCTGCTAATGGGCGATATTAATGCTCATAACACTATGTGGGGCTCAAGTCGAACTGATGTGCGAGGTCGTAACTTGGCCAATCTTTTTTCAGAAACGGATTTAGTTATATTAAATAAAGGTAACAATACGTACTTTTCCGTGGCCAATTGATCATTCTTGGCTATTGACCTTACCATTTGTTCTCCAAGTATCGCAGCATTGCCGGATTGGGAAGTCTCGGATTATCTTTATGATAGTGACCACTTTCCCATAATCATTCGCGTGCTTGGTCATGTATTTAATGAAAACCGTCAACGAAATTGGAGAATAAAAGATGCCGATTGGAATATGTTTGTTCAAGTGTTTGATTACGATGACAGTGACCAAGCCACTATCGACGAAGATATTGAAACTTATACCGATTCTATCATACAGGCAGCACTTGCGAGTATACCGTTATCTTCCGGATAACCTCGCAGAGAGCCCGTTCCTTAGTGGACCTTTGATTGTGAGCAAGCTAAACTAAACAAACCCGTTCTTTTCGTAGATTTAACCACTCTCCAACAGAAGAGAACCTATTACTTTATTTGAGGTACAAAGCTGTTGCTCGAAGAACATGCAGAAAAGCTAAAAGAGATTCATGGTCAGAATATGTTACTTCTATTAATTTGAGAACAACCGTCAGGAAGATGTGAGAAAAAGTCAGAAAAATGTCTGGCCGAACCGCATCATTACCTATTAGTGGGTTATTGTCGGGTGATCAAACTATTTCCAATTCCCTTGACATTTCGAATATCCTGGCCGATGTTTATTTTGATGCTTCCAGCAATAATAATTACGATGATAATTTCCGAGATATTAAAATTAACATGGAGAAAAACGTTCTGTCATTTGTCTCTGCTGAAGATGAATTATATAACGCACCGTTTAGTGTTTGGGAATTTGACTCGGCATTATCTGAAGCACACAATACTGCTCCAGGTGTCGATTCGATACGCAATACTATGCTTAAGCAATTAAGTCGCTCTGCCAAACTTCAATTGTTGGCACTCTATAACCGGATATGGTCAGCAGGGTATTGTCCTAAGTCGTGGAAACTTGCTATCATAGTACCAGTACTTAAACCTGGTAAAGATAAAAAGCTCCCGACAAGTTATAGGCCTATCTCTCTAACTAGCTGCTAATGCAAGTTACTAGAAAGAATGATCGATAAGCGTCTTACTTGGTTAATAGATTCAAGAGGTTTAATTGCTGACATACAATGTGGTTCAAGGCGTCATTGTTCTACGACTGATTACCTTGTTCGGTTGGATACAGCAATTAAAAATGCTTTTGTACAGAATCAACATCTTGTCGCTGTATTCTTTGACATTGCAAAAGCATATGACATGACGTGGAAGTACAATGTTCTACGAACGCTTCATTCATGGGGTATTCGCGGAAGCATGGAATTGTTTATACAAAGCTTTTTAACTTCCCGTTCATTTAAGGTACGTGTAGGTAACAGCATCTCGGGCATACGTCAGCAACATAATGGTATTCCTCAGGGGTATATTCTAAGCGTGACACTATTTATGATAGCGATTAGTAGTAGTAACGGCATTAACGGAAATTAACGGCATAAGTCAGTTCATCAAGCATCCGGTAAGCGGATGTATGTATGTTGATGACGTAGCTATCTATTGTGCCTCGAGAAACATGCCAACATTGGAACGTCAACTTCAGTTAACAATCAATCACATTTTGAACTGGGCTAATAACAATGGATTCACTTTTTCTACTAGTAAAACGTTGCTTATTCATTTTTGTATAAGGCGAACCCCACACGGTGACCCTTTATTATATCTTGGGGGAGAACCTATTCCTGTACAGGATAGTGTTCAATTTCTCGGTCTCACATTTGACCGTGCGCTGACTTGGCGTCCTCATTTAATAAATCTGAGATCAAGATGTGTCCTGGCACTAAACTTGCTCAGGTCGTTGAGTGGAAAGTCATGGGGAGCGGATCGGAAAACAATGCTACATTTGCATCGCGCTTTGGTGCGCTCAATACTAGATTATGGTTCCATAATCTATGCTTCCGCAGCTCCATCCACATTACGTATTGTTGATTCTGCTCACCATACTGGAATTCGTTTAGCAACTGGCGCATTCCGCAATAGCCCTATTGCTAGTGTTTTGTGTGAGGCAGCTGAACCATCACTCTGTCTTCGGCGTAAAATCTTGACTGTTAGGTACGCCGCGAAACTAAAAGCTAAACGCTTGCATCAGACGTTTCCTGACGTGTACAATAATGGTCTCGACGATCTATACAACATCAGGATACGGTCCCAAAAACCGGTTGCTGTAAGAAATTGCAGTATACTTTGCGAACTGGATTTCCAACTAACTGATGTATATCAACTGTCTTACTGTCGCGATCCTCCTTGGACTTTTCAACGTCCAAGGTTAAATACTGCATTATCAAGAATGAGCAAAGCTTCAACTTTACCAGTCGAATATCGAACTGAATTTGCAAAAATTAAAGCAATGAATGTGAATGCCACTTGGATTTATACCGATGGCTCAAAAAGTAACGACGGTGTGGGTTGTGCTTTTCTGGTAGATGAGCTGCAATTTACATTTGGCTTGCCAAGTGTTAGCAGCGATTATACTGCAGAACTGTATGCTATCTATCAGGCTCTTCTCTACATCCAACTAAGCGCAGGTACAAATTATGTTATATGTACAGACTCGTTGAGTGCATTAAACGCCATAGATGATCAATATCCTGATCATTACTTGCTGAGGCAAATTTATTCAATTTTGCTTCAGGTGTCTCAGATAAATGTCACTGTTAACTTTGTCTAGATTTCCAGTCACGTAGGTAATAGTAGCAATTAAAAAGCTGATGCGTTTGCCAAATTGGCAATAACTAGCGCTAAATATGTTTCATTTAAAGTTTGCGTTAGGGATATTTGTAATTTTCTACATCAAAAGCTGCTGTCTAGCTGGCAAACTGAGTGGTTTGCTCTTCAAGACAACAAGCTGCGATGTACCAAAAGCGTTACTACACCGTGGAGTTCGTCATACAGGCCGAGGTGTAGAGAAGAGGTTTTCCTCACGCGGCTTCGCATCGGTCACTGTCGATGGACTCACAGGCATTTGTTGGTATCTGAGGTGCCCCCAGTTTATGATATTTGTAACGTCCCATTAACTGTTCGTCATATCTTATTGGATTGTCGGCAGTTTTCGGAACAAAGAATTGCGTCTGAATTATCACCCAGTTTGTCGATTGTCTTGGGCGATCAGATCATTGAAGTCGATCGTCTGCTCGAATTTATTCGACGAAGCAAATTGGGTGTATGGATATAATTGTTAATTTATTGTGATTATTGTTTATGTATCGTAAAATCCAGCAGTGTTTAGGACCTTTTACACTCTAAACACTGTTGGAATTATCTAGTCATTTTTGCTATAGTCATTAAAGTTTGTGAACGTTTATTTTATCTTTGTTGTTTATTTATTTATTTAATTTTATTCTTTAATATGCTATTTTACAGCATATTAGTTTACACTTTTTATAGTTAGAGAAAAGAATCGGCGTTAATAGTCTTCTTAGGCTGATACGCCAAAAATCTAAACTAACTCATCACAACAAATTAGAAATAATAAACGTTAAATATACGTAGATATATGCAGGTTATTGATAAGAGTATTTTAATAGTTAATATACGTATATTAATCAAAGGTGAAAAAAAAAAGAAAAATATTTACGTATAATATACAAATATACATAACTTACGTGTACAAGAAATGTACAAATAAACAAAGATTAATTAAAATGATTTTGTTTTTTTACAAAAATATATAAACATGGATGAGAGTTTTTGTTATCTGATAAGTGCACTTTAAAGAATATATGCATTTAGTATTTTGGAACTTAATAATAAATGTGTTATCAAGGAAATAATTAGTAAGATTTACAGATTTTTGACTAATGATTTTGTAAAATTTTGTGAACTAACTTTTTCAAGACTTTATTCAAATAATGTCGTTATTTAGCGCTCGCCACCTCACAGCTGCTCCAAAACTTACCTACAGCTAACTTTACACATTTAACTAGAAATTTACTATTTTTACTGTAAAGCTTTCTGGATAAACTAATATTTTAAAACAATATATGTTTAAGCTTGATTCCCATTTTTAGCAAATCTAACTAGTTAAACGTAACCACCTTACAGCAAAAACTGTTCACATAATTAATCATTTCGTTTTGGTGGTAGTTGATGTAGGTCATCTACTACTCCCCTAACATATGCGAATAACAATGGCAATTATTTATTTAATTAATAACGTAATATTAATTCGATGAATACATAATTAATTATAATTATCTTGTACATTTTGATGATATGTTTATCTTTATTTAATGTTAAAATAGCAATTGATTGTTTAATTAAACGCATCACATCATTGATGTCTGTATAATTAAACATTTGGTTATTAATTAACCATGCACAATTAATTGTGAGTGAAATAAACTCCCGACTATTGAGTCAAAACTAATAATGATAATAAATTATTGCGTATTTTTTTAAATAAATAATTTATATAATCCTCATCACTTTAAATGGAATGAAAATTATGGTTTTGGTAGTTAAATGTTTGTGGCTTTATACAAAACTTCGGTTTTATAGTTAATTGACAAAAAAAAACATTGCGAGGATATTAAAGTGTTTTGTGATTGTAGTTCGCGTAACATATGGGACTTTTGGTGGATTAAAGAAGCGATAAAATCGTGCACTAGTTGGAACAATTTTTAAATAGCATCCAGCAATTTTATCATGTTTACAATGTCAAAATAAAAAATAAAAACGGGGCGTTAAATAGATGAACAATGTGTAAAGTAAATGAAAAGTTTAGAGTAGTTTATAACTAAGAGTTTTTTATGTAGGTGTAGAACATGTTGCGACGTGCATTCAATTTATGGAGTATAACACCAACAGAGCAAAGCATAACTTTCAAGTTCTGAATTTCAAATTTTAATAAAGGTTATTCGTCGAATATAAGAATATGATATTATTATCGCTAAGCCCCATTATTGCATTAAGAAAGAAACGTGAGCATTTCGGGCGGAATTGCGCCGATGGAAAATGAAAAGTCGACAATAATGACACTGCGGATGATATGTAAATGGAGACGAGGCGACGATGAATTAACAGTAGAGTACGTGGTCGCGTCCCGACGCTCGAGGATCTAACAAGACGCCGTCTTGGCCCGTTACTTACGCTATAATGTTAGGTCACAGTCTGTGAAAAATAACGCGGCCGTTTGCAACACAGAAGGTTGGGATTAAGACACTTGATATTAATTTCCCAAGTGTACAATATATTTTATTAGTTGTTTCTCTCTCTAGAGTCGCACTTTCTTGCAACCTTAATGCAGTTAAGTACGGAATGCATAAATATTTAAGCTCTGCATAAAATGAGTATTCAACGCGGCAACTTTTGATAGCACGTCCATAAAAAGTTTCCATACAAAAAATGGCCCATTTCAAAAGTTTAATCTTTCATTATTATAGCGCGTGTTTGTCAATTCTTTTCCTTGTTTTAAAAACTTTTATCACACTCCACCACCAAAACTTACACTATTAATAAATTTTAGATAAGTAATATTACAACAAAAACAGAACCAAAATGCTCCAACCACCTCAATTTATTCAACATTATCTATATCCGAAAGCCTTAAAAAATCACCCACCAACCACATCCAATCGAATATAACTTTCCTGCAGCATCATAAAGATAACGGCGCCATAAATTGTCATCGTCTCACATCACCTCTTACATGCATTACATTACACATTACTCATTTAACACCACACATTACAAAGAATGCACAATAAACATCGAATGCACATGCAAATTTATCTCATCCTATAAAATATTAAAGCTATAAATTCTATTTCATTCTGTCTACTAAATAAGAACATGAATACAAAACTACTCCTTCAAACTAAAATCATTATGAATTATTCATAAATATTAGTATTTAATAAAATCTCAATAGTTGAAATTAGATTCAATTATAAAGTTTACAATCGAATACGAACAATTCGTTTGTGCTTTTATTACTTGTGATGCAAGTCTGAAAAAAACAGAAACAATCTCTCAAAAATCAAACAGAAAGAATGAAGCGTTTGTAAAGTCTGGCCAACGATCAATGTTTGAAAACTTTACTTTCAAGAATTGTGATGCTCATAAAAGTTTAACTTGCTAGTTGAAAGCTGAATTAAATGATTTTTAAACCCGGTATCATACTTTCTCAATCAACTTTCATCTTTTTAATATTCAATCGTCGTCGTTTTAATTATAAATTATGATTTTTTAATGTTTTATGCAAATCAATATCTTTATTTTATTGACTATTATAGTAAAGATAAATGAATTAAATTTAAAGCTATATTAATTGTCAGGTCAAAGGGTAAAGTTAGGTTATGAACTTGCACGATTGTCACATCATTAACCGTAGTTACGGGCTGCGCTTTGTGCCTTTTATTCTCCACGTATTCTCAACCATTGTTGAGTGATTTGCACAATTTAAACACTAATGACCGCGACAGGTAAGTTTTGCTCATTTATTCTTCTAAAAGTATAAAGTAATGTAATTAAAATTAGTTTTGAGTATAATATATGCCACCATAATTACATAAGTCGATAATAGTATTTTACAAGAAATATACTTGCATTAATTAATTTAATTCAATTATAAATTAAAAAAAAAAAAATCTAGAATAGATTTATATTTATTTTAAAATAATTAAAATATTCTCCTCATATTTTTCATTTTAATTTCAAACACAGGAGACCTGACAGCAAAAAACAAATTTATTTAAATAATAAGCATTATAAAATCTCGTACAAATAGTGCAAAATCTGGAAGCGTCCAAAGCGCATAATTTGTCGCAGGTTCGAGCCCCAGCTTCAACAATTTTTTTTAAATAAATTATGGCCTCCATTCTCTTAATTAACGGGTGCGATAGTGTATATTTTTGTGTTTAATTCCACGTATATATTCAAAGGCTGTTTGTGTATTAGTAGCATAAACGTAGTAAGCTTTAAAATATCGGCCCTTGCAAAAAAAGCCGTGGGACGGCTTCCGTTGCTTGTTGACGCAATGAAAAGTGCTTTAATTACGTCAATAACAATGCATTTTCTTGAACACACTTCTACTAAAACGTTCTTAACCTATGTGTAAATAACTTAAATCGGCTGTGAAGTACTTCAATAACCCTAATGCCAATGCACTTTACTCTACATACTCTCAAAACCTTCTTGAAATATGTTGTCCAGCCTCAATCAGCTGCAAATTACTTCAATGATCAAAATTTCAATGTACTTTGTTATGCTATACACCAAAGCCATTTTGCAACAAAACCAGACAAAAAGTAATTCTAAACTAGAGCTGGTCAAAAAGTGCAAACCAATTACCATTTTATCAATTGTGCTCCAAATATGCAATCAAATTTAGGCTATGCAATTACAAATGCAATAAACTAGTGGACTAGTACTTATATGTACATCACTTTTTACGTGGAAACCATTCATATCTCTAAAGTTTATAAAAAGTCTAGATAAATAACAAAGGTACAATAACAACCGCAACTATACACAAGAAGACCGGAACCGCCGCCGCCGCGTCGCCCAAGAAGTCCCCGGCCAAGCCGAAGGCGGCCAAGTCGCCGTCGAAGGCGAAGAAGGGCGGACCCACCAAGAAACCCAAGGCGCCAAAACCAAAACGGGCGAAGCCAGCCGCCTCTCCCAAGAAGCCGGCCCCAAAGAAGAAGTGAACGGCGCGAAGACGATCAACCCGCCCGATTATTGCCGCTGTACGCGGCGCACAAACCCCACTACTACCCCAGAATGCGGAATCCATGGTAAAGTCATTAATAAAAGTAATCCTTTCGCTTGCTTAGCTAATGTTCCCAAAATCCAATCAGGGCAAAAGAAAGAAGAAAACCTACTAATAAAACAAAAAAGTGGCGTCACTAGCAAAAAAACCTGTAACGCTGTTAAAAAACTAAGAAGTAACCAAGAAGAAACCGCCCAGGTGGTTAATGTACTCAACTGCTACACCAGAAGTTTCTGGTTTGAGTCCATATCTGGAAGTTCAATTTTTTTGGATAATTTTTTTTTATTGTGATGAATACTCCTTCTTTCGTATAAAAAGCAAAACTTTAAATGTTGCGTGCTCGTTAAAGAATCTTAACCTCTGGCGTCAATAATTAACTCTGGCAGTAGAAATAAACATAAATTAACTGATTAATTACCGGACAGGAATATAAGTTTACTATACATTGTAGCAAAAACAGATATTGAGCAAACCTTTCAGAATTAAAAAATGACCGTTAAGGACATCCACTCAAATTTTGGCTTAACAATTGCAGATGCAAGAAACCATAAACTAAATGAATAGATCGCTAAACTAGTTGTGGTAACGGAGGAAACACGCAAAGTGTTTATAGTTAGTAAGACGAGGAATCACTTTTGTATTACTTTTAACGTAAAATCTATTTCAAAATTTATAAAAAAAAGTCCAGATAAATGACAAGTAGTATAACAAAACAGTATTAAAAGTTACAATAACAGCCGCAATCATCCACCATCAAGACACGGAATCTATGAGTAAAGTCATTTATTGATATAATTAACGTGCTTGCTCAGTTGATGTTTCCAAATCTAATAAAAATAAAAAGAAAAAAATTCTATTCGAAAAACACAAAAGTAGCAGACGAAAAATATCTTTATTGCCTCTAAAAAATCCGTTCCTACCAGATAACCAGATAAAAAATAATGCTTACGGATAAATTAAAAAAAAACTATAAAGTTACCACAAAGAAGTATAAAATCACTAGCCAACTTTGTAACAAACCCCGTCAATATTTATTAAATAACGTTTATTGGTTAGCTTTATGTTTGATAGTTTTATGAACGCGCGCTTGTTATGCAGCATTATTCATAGACACTTTTGTCGAACGCACGCATAACAAGCCGCGTGAATTATAACACGTATGCTAGGCAACCCTGGTTGCAACTAGCTGTATACGGGGTAGCCTACCACGCTGCCATTAGTTAAACATCGTAATTAGCACTTTTCATGACCGCGACATGATGTTTAATTGATGACGCAATAACGTTTGTCGGCTTGCCACTCCGTTGTTTGAGGATGCACGCGGATCTAACCTATCAAACCACGTGCAATCCCATGTAATCAATAGGGCTTTATTACTCACATGCGAGTGTTGTAATCCCCAGTTTGACACTGCCCTTATGTGTGCACTGCACACACTGTACACTCACGGCACCCTTATTATTTGCCGAACATAAAATACCGCACAGCTGATGTAGGACATCAGCTGTTGCTTGTGTGCTAGGCCCCATAGGCGTCCCATATGGGGTTTGCCATAAGTGAAATAAACTTCCGCCAAAAGTAAGAAGTGACTAATATGTTCTTTTGTGCAGTAATTAGTGATTTGCTATAAATAGGTAAATCACTAGTTACTGTATGCAACCGTCCGAACCCGGCGGACGAAATTGTATTTAGCTTAGTTATTAAGGGAAATTAAGTTTTGGGATTTTTGTGGAGTAATTGTATATATTTAGGGTTCATGTTGGATTAATTTATTTTTAATTATTATTTTGGGGTGTATAGGCCACCCTCTACGCCCCTTCTATTTGTGTTAGCCACCCTGTTCCCGCTATTCCCCTTCCACCAAATTCTTTCTGGTTTATCCCCTTTCTTTTTTCCCTTTAAATACCGCCGTCCGGTCTTAGTAAAAGTCAATAAGTCTTGCGCTTAGCAAGACATCCAGATCCAGTCAGTCTTGCACTTCATCAAGTTTTGCCAGTCTGCAACCGCCCGTCGTTATATCCAGATCCCAGTACCAGTTAAAGACAAAACCGTAAGTTGAACCAACGATTTCCCCAGTCCCTTCAAATTTCCAAATTTTGTGTATTGAACCAAGAGTGTGCGGCGGCCGGAAGGCGAGCCACTTCCAGATTCCCGATCCAGTTCCAGGTCTCCACCAACAACTCCCGATCATATCCCATCTTTCAGCACCGCATCCCTGACCCCCGTTGTTCGTGTAAATTTGTAAATATAAACTCCTTTATTAATAAACATTGATTTAAATATACCTTGTTTTTTATACTTTGTGTCCACACTCCGGTGTGGTGGCGCCCGAGCACCTCCCGTCTCCGGCTAATTAAGTGGGAACCTTGTGATCACGACTGCTGATACCATAGCACAGGTGACTCTTCACGTCTATACGGAAGAGACGTTACAACTTAACAAAAACAGTTGCTGAGCAAACCTTTGAGCAAAATTAGATAATAATTGATTCTGTAAGACTGTTGTACAAATTGGTATTAAAACTTATTAAAACCAAACCAACGGAAACTTTTGCAATTGTGCCTGTTCCAAATTTATTAAACCTCTAAAAGTGGCCAAAAAAAATAGATTTGTCTTGTAAACATAACACGGTTCTCTTGCAGAAAATAACTGCGGTTTTAAATAAAAAAACACCAAAGCCTGACCGCATTCCCAACGTTTACTCAAGATAACGCCTTAAAAAAATAGCAAAAACTGCAAAATTTATTTTCAAACAAAAAAATTATTGCATAGTGACAATAGATACCCAAAACACAAAATGCTGCAGTCCAAAAAAGGGATAAAACACAATTTTAACATTTTTGCAGTAGTATTGCAATTTTTAGACCGCTTTTGTAGAATGTTGTCTTTCTCCCATTCAAAGCCTTGGCATTTTTATATTACATTTAGAATTAATTTGGCAATGTTTGTAATTTTTTTTTAAAACCAGAATAATTTGTTTATCCAAACGTTTTGATTGGCCGGCATTTGGTGGTATTTGGACAAACTTTTACAAAAATGACGAGGGCAAATAACTGCAAACCGTGGTATTTGCAATACTGTTAAAACGTAAAAAATAGAACAATTTTGCAGAAAAAGCTGCTCTAGCAACAAAACAAATAGCGGATTAGATGATGGACCGTAACTGACAGCTAACGCCGCACAAAACTGCAGTAACATAGATGTCTACACAAAAATAGGGCTTAAAATAAGAACAAGTAATTTTAACCTAAAAACACAAAAATTCATTTGCAAAAAGTTAAGGTAGAGACTAAAAAATTATTTAGTGCCTGTAAAAACAGCGGTTTGCGTCTAATGCCAAAAATTAGTGGTTCAGAAAATGCCAACAAAGCAACCCAGGTATGAGAGAATGCGCCGGTGCTTCAAAAAGCAAAAGGAAAACACTCAAACAGAAAGCGTTTAAGATTGCCAAAACCTACAGAACGGTATCTACGGATGCCTTGGATGTCTTGGCATTGATTATCACAAAAAACAGATGCCAAAATCTATTGTTAGAGCCAGATCAATAAAACGTTGACAAAATTGATAGGAAGAAGCGCAAACATAATATCTGAGTTTGAAAGTTGGAAGTTATTGCAGTAAGAGTCACGGTTTATTATCTTATCAGTTTTTGCAATTATTTACAAGCTACAAATATTTTTGTGGTTACCTAAAGCACAAAAAAAATGCTAGTTTTGTGTTGGTAAAGTAAACAATGAAAAGCACCTACTCTTGGATTGTTTAAAATATAAATATGAGCGCTCTGAGCTTACGAGAGCATTAAAAGATTTGTTCAACCTAAACACCTTAGTATTATTTATGGTTACAAATGCAAAAAATTGAAACGCTATTGCGCATTTTGCAAATTTCGTATTTACGGTCAAAGAATTCCCAAAGAGCAGATAAGCAAAACTATAACAGATGTGCGTGTACTCATGTGAGTAATATAAGGACACGGGCAGACAATATTGTGCGGTCCAAGAAAGTTTTATTTAAAACACTGGGTACAAACATTAGGAAAATTTCCATTTTATGTGTAAGTAAACCACTTAATTTTTAATAACAGTGCAATCACCAAAGACTAAAATAAGTAAATTTTCATTTTATGTGTCTGGTCTACTTGATAAAGTTACATATTTAAAGCCTTTCAAATAAACGGTATTTATGGCAATGTTCAATTAGAGTCAGCACGTCTCTTTTAAAATCCAAAGAAGTTAAGCAAGGCAACTCTATGTCTCTTGCTATGTGTAATTTAGTAATGGATTAACTTACTACCTGATTTTTTAGTGAATTAATGTCAAATACTTAAAAAAAAATTCTTTGCAAAAACCACGTTGGCATTTTTTATCAGTGTATGCAAATTTAAGTATTTTATGTAGCAAAGTTTTACATTATCAGGAACGTTTTGGCTTTTCTGTAGATACACCGCTTTTGACATTAAGAGATCACAAGCAAAACTTTAAGTGGTGCTGACAGAATACTCCGTTTCAGAGCAAAGAAAGCATTTTATCTCCTCAAATGTTTATTAGTATGCAGCAAACAATAATGAGGAACTTAAAGATTTTCTTCATTATATTGTGCCAAATTTACAACGTAACTAACCACTTTATATTAAACGTTCTCGACACTAGTACTGTAAATTTTATCCCAGGTTAAACTACTTCATACATCAAGAGCAGCCAACAAAACTATTAAGCAACCCTTGGTTAATCAAGTTAGATTAGATTAAGTTAAATTAAAAATATATCTATAAAATAGAAAGAATCTAAAGAAATAATAAAAAAAAAATGTTAGATAAGCTTAATATCGATAGTAAGTTGCTCATCAAGGCAACCTACTCTGAAGAAAATAATAATTCCAGAGTAGATCACTAAATTGTGAAGTGAAAAGGACAGAAAATTTTGTGGATAAAAATTTTACTTTTTAATTGGTAAAACTTTCCCTTAATCAGAATTAAAATAATGGTTAAATTAAGTTTTTGTTGTGCTTAGCGGAGAAAGCGTGGCGTAGTGGTCTAGGCATCCGGCCGCTGTACCGAAGATCGTGGGTTTGATTCCCATATACCGTGATAAACTTTTCTCATGTTTATACGCTCTCCCACCCCCCAACCCGCCTTGCCAGCGTGGGGCTTGCCAGCGTGGGGTTTTACGGCTAAAAACCTTCTCTGATGGAGTGATGAAATCTCTCCAGTGGTTCGGAATCCACTTAAAACAAAACTGTAGGTCCCTTGTAATGTAAGTTGCCAGCATTACAAGCAGAGAAGAGGCTATGCGCCAGCAGTGGCGTATCAATCGTTGGACTTAGCAAGTGGCCTTTAAGAACGACTTACGCATGGCATTGACTTCCAGTTTTCTTCTCTGCGTAAATCCTGTTTTTGTACTGTCTTTACCAATCTTTTTTTTTTTTTTTTTTTTTTTAATTGAGGGGGGAAAATGCTTTACGCACTTTGTGTGGGGCTTCCGGTTACCCGTACACCCACTAAAAACCCTAACCTCTAAGCCCTCCAAGCCTTGCGGGATTACCGTTGTGGTATTACTTCACAAAGTCTGGACACCTTCTATTTATCCTACTATCCTTGGCTTCCTTGTCTTGCTTTCTCCTCTTCCTCTTTTGTTGCCATTAATCACCGTATGCCATCATCAATGGCCCTCCAGTTGTATGCACTTTCAAGCATGAGTGTGGTCAGGTTGTTTACAGTTATCTCTTTACCGACTCTTAGCTGCATCTCTTCTCTGGTGCTTCTCCAGCGAGAGCACTTCACCAGTGTGTGCTCCGGGGTATCTTTCTCTCCACAATAGGGGCATTCGTCCTGTTCTGCTAGGCACATTCTTTTTAGGTATGACCCAAAACATCCATGGCCTGTTAGGACCTGTGTGAGGTGGTAGTTCAGGTTACCATGTTTTCTGTTTACCCACTGTGTCATCAAGGGTATGAGGGTCTGTGTCCATCTGGCGACGTCACCCTTGCACTGCCATTCTGCTTCCCATTTTTTCATTGTCTCCACTTTCTTGTCTTTCCTGTGCCCCTTTGGTTGTTTCCCTTTAACTTCGGCCCGCTCTTTGGCGAGAAGGTGTATGGGGATTGAGCCCGTTATTGCTTGTATGGCCTTGGACGAAACTGTTCTGTAGGCACTGGCTATTCTAATTGCCATTTTTCTTCTGACCCGCTCTAGTATTATTCTGTTTTTTTTTTTTTCTCGCAGCTTTATATCCAGATGGGTACGGCGTACAACAGTATTGAGTTCACCGTTGCACCCATAACTTTACGTTTCTCCGTCCTTGGACCCCCTACATTCGGCATGTCTTTGCCAATCTAGATTTGGTACTAGTTTGAGGTAGGCTGGTTATTGGTTGTCCCTGGTTTTCTCTTTTTATAACCCCTACCTTTGTTTGTCTCTTGTGTTTTTTTCGTTTATTTATTTTCTGTTCTGTGTTTTTATTTTGTGTGTTTGCTTCCATTGTATATTTTTCTATATTCTTCCGTTGCAAACTCATCAATTTTTTTTAGTATTCATGTTTAAAACTAGAAAGTACAAACACAAAAACCTACAACAACAAACACCCACCGATAAACGTTGCCAAGCAATAAATAGTTCCAAAAGTAGAGACTACAAAGTTGTTAAAAAATCTAACATTAAGAGTAAAGACACAAACTTTATTTGCCAAGAAGTGATGACAAGAATTTACATTTGCTTGCACAGTAGTAGACCCAAAGTTAACACCAAATAGAACATTGGTGATGCAAAAAACAATGCAGAAAACTTATTAAAAACCACACTGGTTAATATCAAAATGATAGAAATAGATTAAAAAAACAAAAAAAAATATTTAAAAAAATTGCAGCAAGGTTAAAAATTACCTCTAAGGCCTGCTCTACCAACTTGTAGCAAACAATATAAACTAAAAATACTTTGATAGAATGACTTGAGCCAGGTGTAGCGCAAACGTTAGTAACAACCTTGTTTCAAATTTTAGAATTTTGGGCCAACAAAATTGTTGTTTTTAGAATCAATAAACTTAAAAAAACAAACTGTAAACTTTCAACAAATAAGCGTTTGGTCCAGATAAACTGCCTAACAAAGTGCCAAATGACGCAGAAGAACACCATCTAGCTGATTTGCTAAAACTTTACAATAAGTGCAAAACGTACGGCGCGTTTCCTATGCAACAGAAAAAAGCACAACTGGCACTTATCTAGACAACAAAACGCATTCAACACGTTCCAATAGCCGGTAATCATGCAAACTTTTACAAAAATGTACTAATATGCTTGAAACGTAGAGTAAATAGTTTCTTTGACCAACGTTGGCTAACATACCCTTCAAATGGCACAATACGTGAGATGTCAGTAACTGTCAATATTCTTAACAGTTTAGTGCACTAAATGGGTTGCATTCTGAATATCTAAAAACTTGTTAGTCGAGGAAAGAAAATAGTTAGTTACCACAATGACATAATAGCAAAACCTCTAGAGCAAGAATAGTGAGTAACCAAAACCCATTGAATGCATCTACTTGCTCACTTAGATTCTCACCAACCATGGTAGCTTTAAAGTTTTTTTTGTGCCATATCAAAGGTACCGTCAAAAAATATGCAACAATAAAATTCACAATAGTGATGAGCCGTTAATAGTTGATGCATAAAACCTGACCAGAAAATTTTCTTGAAAAACCACCAGTACCAAAAAATTAGTAGCAAACAATCAAAAATTAATATAAAAACGTTACAACCAAACTTTTGTCTACAAAGAACAAAGACAGTCAACGTGCTTCTAGAAAAAGGACTTTACTATAAGCACTGAACTATAGAAAACGTTAAATAAGCTTAAAACGTGGATGTAATACTAATAAAAATCAGTAAAAATTTGACATTACATTTAAAGATTAATTATTACCTTTTGAAGAAAACTGCGTAAAATTGGTTCAACTTAGAAAAATGTACCTTTGCAAACTAAAATTATGCAAGGAATATGTGGCATTGCAGTGTCAGGTTCTACAAACATGTTTCAAATTTGATACAAAAGGTACGTTACAAGGTCAAAATTAATCAGCCGCATGACAGGCAACAAAAAGTAGACAGTTTATTTGGAAAACAGTTCCGTGCCTCTAGAAACCAACAAATAATCTCAAATCAAAAGTTACTTAAAAGCAATACGGTGGTGATGTTTGAAGTATCTATTGACTAAAAACTCCTCATAGTTTTTGGAAATGCAACAAATTTGAAAAGAAAAATATTTCAAAATTCTGTTCTTTAAATCAGCAAGAACAAAACGTTTTAAAAAATTGCTCAACAACAAGCTTTCAAAATATTTAACAATCACCCTATGCTAAGCTTTTTAAGCTCAATCAAAATAAACTTGTTGTTAATTGTATTTTGGAAGCATTAGCATAGCGCTTTTTCTAAAGCCATTTTGTGTCAAATTTGCTTTATTTTTTTAATTATTTTGCTATAATTTCTATGTATTATTATTTTACCGTAATTTATTTTTATTAATAATACTAGCGGCAGTATGACAGAGAGAAAAGGTATGATTAACAGCGCTAACAAAAGTTAAAAGTTACTTGGATGGGTGGCCAACAAAGTGATGCAGAGCGTAGCGTTCTTTTTAAATGGATCCGTTACTTCATATAGGCATCCAAACATACACCACACCTCTTCTCTGTGGCTCGGTGTGCCCAATATCTTGATATTTAACGGTATAAAAGTTTGTAGATTATTTATTTTATAATAATATTACCACACATTTACTGCCTAGTATTGTAGAGTAAATAACGGTAATCAAAGTTTTATAAAAAAATTTATTAGTATAAAATACTCGGTTTATGAATCTCTAATTATTATTGGTTAGATGTTAAAATATATAAATTAATGCAACTGTTCACATAAAATGTTGCTGTTTTAAATTTATTTATTCAAAAACTTAATATACTCAAAACAGTTTTAAGCAAATCAGTCTTGTCGTTAAACTATCACGATAAAAATTGTTCCCGTATCTTTACACTTCGATGGAGCTGTATTCATGAAGAAGCAGGTAAAAGAGGTCGTATAAGTAATATAATTTCCTTTGTCATTTTAAAATGGGCTTTTAATAAAAGACAAAAGAAATTGAAAAATTTAGTGCATTTTCCAGCAGCTATAATACATACATACATAACCTATTTACTTTTCCACACTTAAATTTAATAAAATAACACTGTTTACAGTAAAGCACATTTATTTTATAAGATAAATACGTCTAGTCACAGTAGTCACTGATGATTGTTGAAAAACTTTCAAGCACATTAAAGTTTATCCCAGTGCCCTCAAGTGTCCCAAGTGTCCTTTATAAAAGAAAATAACAAACCATATTGAAACAAATATATATTGTATACAACAAACAATCTAAAATGAAATTGCGATCAATATAATTAGTTCTAATTTAGTATTAATCTCTTGTAAACTATTGCATGAAATATGCCAATTAGTTACCATTATATTATTCAACAGCTTAAACCTGTTCGAATTGCAAAATTTATGTTTTAAAACAAGAATTCGATTCGGATTAACATATTGTACGATATATCGTTTTTAATAACGTTCACCTCAACAGTACATCCAACATTTCAAATAAAAAAATTCAGCGCTCAATTAATTGAAACTTTCCGTGGTCTGCATTTATAAACTGGAAAACCGGTCACAATAGATAAAAGAACCAATGCAGTTTAGTTGCAATAATATTTTAACTATTTTTCACATTTATTATTAATATAACCTGAACGTTAGTGTTTGATTTGTTGAATTATTAATGATTTATATAAAGCGACGTATTTCATATTATAAAAGATTTATTATTAATAAACAATTGTTTGATGTATAATTATTATTTATGTCTAAATGGATTTTGCACATTAAATTGTTTGATAAATATCTGCATTGAAATATCCAATAAATGTGAATCGTAACTATTTACATACATTATTCATCATTACTTATGATTAGAGAGCGGATTTGTATGTACTTAAAAACCTCGTTTTAACCATTCAAACAAACAAAAGCAATGTTTGTACATTTTAATATTTAAATTTATTATTTAAACTGAAATATTTTAATACCTCAAATATAAAAATGTTTACTAAATAGAAATAAAGTTTTTTCCAGTGGCGTACATATTTTAAAGTTGAAAAAAGAGATTTTTTTAAATTATTTTGAAACTAATAATAATGATTTTATTTCTTTATATGTACAATTCCATTGCAAAATAACATTTAAAAAAAATAAATGTCATTTATTTTATATAAAACTCTTTTTTAGTCGAAATGTTGGAAACACTTCAAGATTAAAAAACTCAATTAAATGACCCAACAACAATTTAATTAAATTATACAAATAGCACATTACTCAATCAACCTATTGAACACAACTAAAATACTTTGCAACACCCATTTCTGGTTGTCTGATGCATGGTACAATTAAACCGCTACTGTCCACCTTGCAGAAAAAGTTTGTATAACCTAAGCAATCAAAAACTTACTAGAAACTAAGACTGAATAAGATTTTTCTTCTTACAATAAAGCAAAGACAAAGATATAACTAAAAAACCTAGAGAGCAAGTATTACTAGATTCCTATAGCGTGGAGAAAAGTAAAAATTATAAAGCAAAATATTATTATCCAATAAACCTCACGCCTTTTCTTCTAAAAACACTTGAGAGTCTGTGCAAAAGATTAATTTGGAAATTGGCCTTTATTACTACGCCAACACACTCAAACCAACATAAACACCAAACCAGCTTTGCAATTTGCCTTGAGTGGTCATGGGCTGGAGATTTGACATAACAAAACAAAAAACAATGGACACGTAAAATAACCATTGTCACCAACTGCATTTCCCCAGGTGCTAGTGGTGTGACCGTGTGTACCCTCAAAAGCGTAGGGTTATCTCGCAAGGTCGTTGTACTTCTGTGAAAGAAGCTCTCGTGCGCAATATAGAGCTTTTGGTTCATATCGGTTCTTGGTTTGTTTGTGGTTTGTTTGTGGTTTATTTGTGGTTTGTTTGTGGTTCTTCTTGTAAAGATGCAAACCAAAAGACAAGGTTACGATAAAAGTATTGTGTGCGGTGGTCGACGGAACCGTGCAAGGTGGTACCCTGCAGTGGCTATGAGTGATAATCTTCAAATGGCCCAGTAAAAATTCCAGTCTACGTGAATCTGGTGATGTTATTACCATGTGGTCTCTGTTTGGCTCTTTGAGTTCGACTGACTGGCATTAAAAGTCGAGTATTTATAGGAACGGTTAACAAAGGACTGATATGCTTTTGGTGGAGTGTGGCTCCGCGCACAAAACAGCATCAATTCCTTCCCACCCTCTCAGACTGAACTTCTGACTTTCCAGTATAGTGATGGTATCCAGGTGTCGTCAAATTGTTTGTTAACTAAAAACTTAAAAGTGTCCACTAAGGTTCCACTAAAGTTCGGGTGTCGCGAGTTCAAAATGATATACTCGCAACACGAGCTAGTCCGTAATTATCTAAGTTTCGGGTTTGGCGGTGGTTTTTGCGGTGTTCAACATTGTGGTGGCACATAATGTTTAACATCTCGCGCGCTTTAGAGGCGGTGGTAATCGTCTAAGGTTGTCTTCTTCTTCTGGGTACATTTGTTTATTACGCGCACCGTGTCCCGTTTTCTTCTACGCAATCGGTTTGTCGTTTCCAGAGGATTCTGCGTATCGAAGTTGTCTGCTATGTTGTGATGGACAGCAATGAATGTGTCAGTAGCATGCACATGAGCTGTGCATGTTGCGTTAAAAGCTATGCCAAGCTCAACTGCAGGCGGATCCGGTTCCCCTGGAAGGTCGGATATGTAGATAGATAGAATATGACCGGTCTGTATATCCTCCGATACATCCAGGGCTTCTTTGGTTAAGTCACTGGTGGTGGTGACGGTAAGTAGAATCAAACCAACAAGCAATACGTTTTCATGGTAGTTGCCTTTGACGTGTGTAACGGTGGTTGTAACCTGGAGTGACGTAACTTGTTGTTTGGCCTTGCTGATGTTCATTTGTAGAGTTCCGATTAGTTCCGGTATAAGATCCTGGACTTTTTTGATTTCTTGGGCAAGCATATTGAGGTTAGTGTGCCTTAACTGACTTTGCCCAATCAGGTACCTTGCTCAGTCGTTCATGTAGTTAGTTACGTCCACCAAAAACATGTGTGCCTTGTGCGCGACTTGCGGGTCGCAGATGTACTATGAATTCTTCATCATTGTCAGCAGGTCTGTAATTTCACGTAATAACTAATGGATGACGTCGTAGCTAGTGGTATCTCGATTTGTTTCTGCTTTTACCTGGAAGGTGTTCACCAGGTAGGTCAGATGTCCCGTCATATCTGAGGAATCGTCGGGGTGATGAGTAACGGTACTTTTGTTGTGGTGACGAACGGATATAGCGCGAGGTATTGGTTCAAGTCTTTGTGGTTCCAAAACTAGTGACGTCGCAGAACTGCAGTTTGTCCGCTATAAAAGCCTGGGCGTGTCCCATGACGGTAAGGGGTGTGCTGACTGTGATCACATTCGTTTGGTTGACAAAGATTTCAACCTGGTTGGGGACTGTGGTGGTATGATCACCCAGATAACACGTGGTTCAGTCATTATTGGAAACTGTTTGCTTAAGTTTTTCAGAGCGTCTCTGGTGCCTAGTTTTCCTTTTCTCGGGTTGTGTGTTGCAAAACGCAAAGGCACTATGCTCTTCGACGCTCCACGTTGGGCGCCATTAGTCACTGGCCGCATTCCCCCAGATCCTCTAGCCCCTAGTGGCCGTGTGTGCCCTCAAGAGCGTTGGGTTATCTTCCAAAGTCGTTGTACTCCTCTGAAGGAAGCTCTTGTGCGCAATGTGGAGCTTTTTGTCCATATCGGTTCTTGGTTTGTTTGTGGTGTCTTCTGGTAAAGGTGCAGACCAAAGAACGGGGTTACGATAGTCTCGGCCTAACCCAGAAGTATCTATCGTGTGTGGTGGTCGACGGCACCGTGCAAGGTGGTACATATCAGAAGCTGCAGTGGTTATGGGTGATGATCACCGGATGACCCAGACGAAATTCCCCTCTATGTGAATCTAGTGATGCTATTACCATGTGGTCTCTGCTGGGCTCTCGGAGTTCGACTGACTGTGCCCGTAAAGTCGAGTATTTATAGAAGCGAGGAACAAAATACTGAGATGCTATTGGTGAAGTGTGGCTCCGCCCACAAAACGGCATCACCTTTTGGAGACCACAAGAAATTAAAAAATGAGCTATAAAAAAAAAAAAAAAACAATAAGTGATGGTTTAATGACATCAAAACCATAGCAGAAAGAAAATGAATGAAGACTGCAAAGAACAGACAAACATGAAAGAAATGAAAAAGGCTTATATCCAACACTGTAGTAACTAATGCCTAAAAAAAGTAACGGTGCATGTCACCGCTTGACATCTAGCAACAGCGGCAGCATAACACTTAAAATGTTTCTTTCCTTTGCTAAGAGTACAAGCACACATACACTTCTTCTTCTTATACTGCGTATATCCATTAATGGATGTTTTGACCACTTGCTGCATATTGTCCCAACTCCTAGAGGTATTCTAATCTTAACCTTAAGCAGTTTTCTATCCTGATTGGATATAGGCCTCCATCTCTGCACGTAATGCTGGCAACTTACATTACGAGAGACCTACAGTTTTAAGTGGATTCCGAACCACTGGAGAAATTTCATCATTCCATCAAAGAAAGTTATTAGCATAAAACCCCACGCTGGCAAGGCGGGTTGGGGAATGGAAGAGCGTATAAACATGTGAAAAGTGTGTCACGGTATGAGGGAATCAAACAAACAATCTTCGGTGCAGCGATCGGATGCCTATACCACTGCGCCACGCTCTCCTTATCCCTAGAGGTATAAATCAAATTTTATTTATTGCGTATTTGCGTGTCCACTGCTCGATATTTTGCAGCTATTTCTTCCCTTTTTTTAAATTTTACCTTCAGTTATAAATTATGAAACGTTTGATTCTGCATCACGTGGCTTAGGTAAACTATCTTTTGTCCCATTATTCTTCTCATCAAAGCTTGATCTGTATTTATCCGTCGTAAAATTTCCTCATTGGTGTTCCTTTTTGTCCACGTAATCTTTAAAATTTTCTGATAAAACCACATTTCCATAGCTTCTAGTTTGTTTTTAGGCTTCATTTTTCCATGCAGTAATGAGAGACTGACCAAATATTGCACAGTTTTGCCCTAAAGTTAAGGTCAAAGTTAGTGCTAAGAAAAAGTTTTTTGAACTTTATGAATAGTTCCACCTTAATTTGTATTTCAAAAACTGTACAATGTACAAATTTAGAAGCAACAATAGCAAAACGTAAGATAAAGATAAACTTTACAAACCAATGACTCTAAAGCATACTAAGCTTTAAAAATAAAAATGTATCCGCCTTAATAACCTGATTCCTAAAATCCATACTTCAAACCCAAGGTACCCAAAATTAACAAAACAGCAAACAAGCATAAGAATACATCAAAGCTAATACAAAATAAAGTAAAACACATTTTAAATAATTATGGAACGGGCCCATAACCAGGTCAGCGAGACTGACATCGTTAGATAGAGTAAACAATAAGGTCTCAGTAGTCATTATCCTGTAGTCGAGTAATCAACAAAGCTTTATTGTAGAAGTTTATTTCAAACACGCTAAACTAAGTGCCCCACCTACCCAACCAAGTGTTTGTAAGCAAGAAATTTGATTACAAACGCTTGGGTGGGTGGGCGGAAACTAAAGTTAAAACTACCGTCGCGCATTCAATGAACTAAGTGCCCCATCCACCCACCCAAATGTTTGTGAGCAAGAAATTTGATTACAAACACTTGGGTGGGTGGGCGGGAGCTAAAGGTAAAACTACTGTTGCGCATTCAATGAACTAAGTGCCCCACCCACCCACCCAAGTGTGTGTGAGCAAGAAATTTGATTACAAACACTTGGGACGGTGGGCGGGAACTAAAGTTAAACTAATGTCGCGCATTTAATAAACAAAGTGCACCGCCTACTCACCCAAATGTTTGTGAGCAAGAAATTTGATCACTGACACTTGGATGGATGGGCGGGAACAAAATTTAAAACTACTGTCGCGCATTTTAACAATATTGTGTGCACTAGTAACAAAAATATTTCTATCTTTTCAGGAAAATAAACAAGCACAATTTTTGATACTGAGCTGTCATCTCAAAAACTCCTCAATTTTTTTCACAGCCCAAAAGTAACCGTTTGCTGTGCTTTGTCCTTTGTGAGCTTTGGGAGTTTTATATTTTTAAAGAATGTGACTTTTGACAAAATTTGAAAAAATACAATACAAATGCCTTTTTACTTTAACAAGATAGAGCCACAACTTGTATGGCCCGTCGATCTTTCGCTTTTACAACAGAAGTTCTTCTGATTTTTTCACAAGAAACTGTTAGCTTTCCTGATTTAAGCCCCAAAAATTTTTGCTTATAAAGTTACTTCAAAACAGAAGTTTTTAAACAATGTCCTCAGATTCTACAAAAACTCAAACAAACCAATAAAAAAAAATTGTCTGAATTTTTTCAGATATGCTAATGAGAGTAAAATAATACTACAAGCTTTCATAAAACACACTTTTTTGCAATACGCCAATTGCAACTGACTATTTCTTACACAAAAATACATTCAGAAAATCCGAAGTATGAGGAAGACCACAACCTTGAGGACTTCTGGTTTTAACAAAATAAAACTACGGCACATACAGCACGTCGTCCGCGCCAAATTTTACAACAAAATTTTTTTTTTTCATGCATATTAGTGAGTCATAAAAACCGTATCCTATAGGCTGAGTAGTCTACACTGCTGCACTGAAGACCGTGAGGCCTCCCACTCTCCAACCCGCCTTGTCAGAGTTGAGTTTTGACGACTGCAGTAGTTCGAACTCCACTCAAAACTGTCTTTCCGTAATGTAAGTTACCAGCATACAAACAATATTTTTTGTGTATAAATTTATGTAAAAAGAAGTAATGCACCGCCTTCTATTACAAGTACTTACTCGTAATAGTGATCAGCCACTTAATCCCCCCCCCCTTCAAACAAGTCTGAGTTTTGAAGTAATATAAAATAGCTGTAAACCGAACAATAAAAAAAAAATAGAAAACGTTTTGTTTCAACTTCTCAAAACTTAGTTTTTACTTTACGAAGGCTATTGAGCTGGCAGCTTGAGTTTGATTCCCAGCAAGTAATTTGCAAGGCAAAACTTAATTTATTATTAAAAAAAAATAGCAAAGTATCTGCTAGTAAAACCCTTCTAATGGTGTAGTTTGCATTCCGCATTAAACTGTAGATCCCGCATGTTTGTGTAGAACTTATTATATTGCCCACCACAACTTACAAGAAGCTCAAAGCAAGCACAACACTATAAGAAGAATTAATTCAATTATTTTAGTCTCAATATTGACTTTTTAGTAATGTAAAAATATTTAATTAAACTAAAAAGTCTGTAGAAATCCGCTCTCTTTTCTCTTTTATACTTTTGATTAAATTTAGCAAAGATGTTTTCAATGTTTATTTTATTGTGCTGTAAACAATATTTATTAACATTCTGTATTTTATCCACTATGAAAATTCAATTACATTTTTTAATAAAATAATAGTAACATATTCTACTTCACTTTGCTTTGTATACAGTAAACAACAACTGCATAAGAAGTAGGGCATTCGTGTAATTTATTTTTGTATTGAGGTAATATGGTCCGTGGTATCTCTTATCGCAAAAAGTTTACTTTAAACAACTTTGACAGTACAGTCTCTACTTTAAAAGCGAATTTAATAGTATCCCAAGAAACACGGTTTCTTTTTTTTGCGTTTAATTTACTCGAATATCCTAAGGGAGAAAACGCTACTACTCTTTAATACATATAGAATCCACATACGTAATCGGAAACAATTTGTAAGTAATAAGATCGAATTTTATATGTTTAGGGTGTAGTTGCATTTTATGCACTTGTTAGTTTGATCTGTGGGGATTTCTGATATATTTTATTACAGAGTTTAGTCAAATCTGTTTATAAATTGAAAAGAGCAGTGGGATTAACATATCAAATCGTACTAACAAATATTAAATACTAATATTTAATTTAATTTTATAAATACAAATATAATTTTTATAGAAATTTATATTCATAAAAAATCTTTCTATTTTAATAAATTAAACAACAAAAAATGTATTATCCAATTTAACTGCAAATAAAAGAAGCTGCCCCGCAATAGAATAACTATATAATATTTAAAATGTACAACACGCTCATCATTGCACTCACTACTACTAGAGTTGCTTTTTAGGATGACAACTTAGTTAAACCTTGTGCCAACTAAACGCCAATCTACTACGCAACCGCTGTACTTAAGGGTACTTGAACTAAAGAAGGCTTAACCAGTTAATCACAACTGACCACACGTTGTTTTTTTTTTTGGTGTTATTGTACACTTTAATACCTGAAACCACCAAACAACTAACGTTTTCAAGCTTCTCTGCACCCGACATTTTTTTTATAGAGTTGCTCATAATATGGAAAAATCTTTACCAAATACAACTCAAAATCACTATAAAGTTATAAAACAAATAAGAACCAAAAAATATTTATTCTTACCTCAGACCACGTTTAAACTGCGTCAAGCAACTACAGCCTGACCACTACAATAGCCCCAGGTATAGATCTGGCTAACCGGAAGCATTTTTTTTTGTTTTTAGTTTTATCAGGTTCATTAGATTTAACGCCGGACCAATTTTTTTACAGCACCCCTAAAGGTGATACTCACCTCATTGTACTGAAACGTCATAACCAAACCAAACACTGAACAATTTTGCTGTAGCCCTTACACGTCTTCCAAAAATGTGGTTGCTGACCAAAAAAAATTGAAAAGTTTTTTAACCAGAAGAACCCACACCCTTCCGGATTACCGACGCTATCTCCACAATCACCTCTAGCACCGGTGCTATTAATAAATGACGCATGGTGTCTTTGAGTTTCCTTAAATACTAACCAGCCAAATTGCCCGTTAATCAACACAATTTGATTGTAGAAAACTTCTAAGAAAGTTTTTGCAAATTTAAACCTCAAACAAACCTCATACTTTTGACAACTAAGCCGCAGTAATTAGATAGTTACCTTAGAAGTTGCAATACAACTTTTCCGTTGACCACTTAGTGACAACACCAAAAATTAATTTGCAAATACTGTCCAACCGAGTAAAACCCTAACCAATCAACCACTTTGAATGCTTAACCTAGGTTGACTTTATAACCTATAGCACCAACAGACAGCAGTGCGCCGCTCCCGCTTTCAGGTAAACTAAAAATTGCCCATTTTGCAACCCAACTACTAACCACTAACTACAAGCAACGGTGGGAAACAATAAAAACTGGGCTTTACCTAGGAAGTACTGTACCAACGCCGAAAACACGGACCAATCCAAAAAAACTAATTGCACACCCAATTTTTTGTGTAAACCAATCTCCACAAATAGGTATACTTAAGAGACGCCAAAACATCAATTTAACCACCCACTAAACCTTACATAGGCAACAATATCCTACAACGTCAACACGAGTTGATCCACAAATCTTAACGGTACACCTAAACTTTTGTGTAAACTTATTTTAAAAAATGGAACATAAAATCATGCTTTGGTAGCAGCTTTCTTCAAAACTGCATCTTATAAGGTTAAACCACAAACCCACTCTCTCTATCCAAGATAAGCTAGGTTTATTCAAGCTACATTAGTGTCTGCCAGTCTACACAACGTTACCCCCAATAACCTGGACTTTACTATCTAAAACCTATGAAGACTCATAAAGACCCATAAAAACTCATGAAGATCCATAAAGACTCATGAAGACCCATGAAGACCCATAAAGAGCTACATTAGTGTCTGCCGGTCTACACAACGTTACCCTCGATAACCTGGACGTAAAAAACATAAACCTATGAAGACTCATGAAGACCCATGAAGACTCATGGAGACCCATAAAGACTCATAAAGACCCATGAAGACCCAAGAAAACTCATGGAGACCCATAAAGACCCATGAAGACCCATTAAAACCTATTTTAACAGTTGAGACATGAGATTATGTTTTTAAAACTGCATCTTATAAAGTTAAACCACAAACCCACCCTCTCTATCCAAGATAGGCTAGGTTTATTCAAGCTACATTAGTGTCTGCCAGTCTATAGAACGTGACCCCCAATAACCTAGACTTCACTATCTAAAATCCATAAACCTATAAAGACTCATAAAGACCCATAAAGACTCTTAAAGACCCATGAAGACCCATGAAAACCCATAAAGACCCCTAAAAACCTATTTTAATAGTTGAGACATAAAATCATGCTTTGATAGCAGCTTACTTTAAAACTGCATCTTATAAAGTTAAACCACAAACCCACTCTCTCTATCCAAGATAGGCTAGGTTTATTCAAGCTACATTAGTATCTGCCGGTCTACACAATGTTACCCCTAATAACCTGGACTTTACTATCTAAAACCCATAAACCTATAAAGACTAATAAAAACCCATAAAGACTCATGAAGACCCATAAAAACCTATTTTAACAGTTGAGACATAAGATCATACTTTGGTAGCAGCTTACTTCAAAACTGCATCCTATAAGGTTAAACCACAAATCCACCTTCTCTATTCAAGATAGGCTAGGTTTATTCAAGCTACATTAGTGTCTGCCGGTCTAGACAACGTTACCCCCAATAACCTGGACTTTACTATCTAAAGCCCATAAACCTATGAAGACTCATAAAGACTCATGAAGACTAATAAAAACCCATGAAAACCCATAAAAACCTATTTTGATAGTTGAGACATGAAATCGTGCTTTAGTAACAGCTTACTTCAAAACTGCGTCTTATAAGGTTAAACCACAAACCTACCATTTTTATTCAAGATAGGCTAGGTTTATTCAAGCTGCATTAGTGTCTGCCGGTCTACACAACGTTAACCCCGATAACCTGGACTGAAGACTAATAAAAACCCATGAAAACCCATAAAAACCTATTTTGATAGTTGAGACATGAGATCGTGCTTTGGTAGCAGCTCACTTCAAATTTGTATCTTATAAGGTTAAACCACAAACCCACCCTCTCTATCCAAGATAGGCTAGATTTATTCAAGCTACATTAGTGTCTGCCGGTCTATACAACGTTACCCCCAATAACCTATACTTCACTATCTAAAACCCATAAACCTATGAAGACTCATAAAGACCCATGAAAACTCATGAAGACTCATGAAGACCCATAAAAACCCATAAAGACCCATAAAGACCCATAAAGACCCATAAAAACCCATAAAAACCTATTTAAATAGTTGAGACATAAGATCATGCTTTTGTAGCAGCTTACTTTAAAACTGCATCTTATAAGGTTAAACCACAAACCCACCCATCTCTATCCAAGATAGGCTAGATTTATTCAAGCTACATTAGTGTCTGCCGGTCTATACAACGTTACCCCCAATAACCTATACTTCACTATCTAAAATCCATAAACTTATAAAGACTCATAAAGACCTATGAAGACTCAGGAAAATCCATAAAGACCCATGAAGACCCACGAAGACCCATAAAAACCTATTTTAACAGTTGAGACATAAGATTATGCTTTAGTAGCAGCTTACTTCAAAACTGCATCTAATAAGGTTAACCCACCTTCTCTATACAAGATAGGCTAGGTTTATTCAAACTACATTAGTGTCTGCCGGTCTACACAACGTTACCCCCGACAACCTGGACTTCACTATCTAAAACCCATAAACCTATAAAGACTAATAAAGACCCATAAAGACTCATGAAGACCCATAAAGACCCATGAAGATCCATGAGAACCCATAAAAACCTATTTTAACAGTTGAGAGATGAGATCATGCTTTGGTAGCAGCTTACTTCAAAACTGCGTTTTATAATGATAAACAACAAACCCACTATCCAAGATAGGCTAGGTTTATTCAAGCTACATTAGTGTCTGCCGGTACAACGTTACCCCCGACAACCTGGACTTTACTATCTAAAACCCATAAATCTATAAATACCCATGAAAACTCATGAAGACCCATAAAGACTTATAAAGACCCATTAAGACTCATAAAAACCTATTTTAACAGTTGAGACATAAGATTATGCTTTGGTAGCAGTTTACTTCAAAACTGCATCTAATAAGGTTAAACCACAAACCCACCTTCTCCATCCAAGATAGGCTAGGGTTAATCAAGCTCCAATAGTGCCTGCCGGTCTACACAACGTTTTTCCCGATAACCTGGACTTCACTATCTAAATCCCATAAACCTTTGAAGACTCATGAAGACCCATGAAGACTCATGAAGACTCATAAAAACTCATAAAGACCCATGAAGACTTATAAAAATCTATTTTAACAATTGAGACATGAGATCATGCTTTGGTAACAGCTTACTTCAAAACTGCATCTTATAAGGTTAAACCACAAACCCACTCTCTCTATCCAAGATAGGCTAGGTTTATTCAAGATACATTAGTGTCTGCCGATCTATGCAACGTTACCCCCGACAACCTTGACTTTACTATCTAAAACCCATAAACCTATAAAGACTCAAGAAGACCCATGAAGACTCATAAAGACCCATGAAGACTCATGAAGACCCGTGAAGACTTTTGAAGACCTAGGAAGATTCATGAAGACCCATGAAAACTAATGAAGATTTATCAAAATTCATGAAGACCATATAGACTTATAAAGACCTATTAAAACCCATGAAGACCCATTAAAACCCATAAAAACTCCTGCATACACTGGAAAACTATTTTCAACAGCACAAAATTTTACCGTTGGCTTATCTCAAGATTTTCTTACATTTGCTTCTCAAAGATGAAGCCAAAATTCTAAACAACAATTTTGGCGCAAACCCCTCAAAATTGCATTAGAAAATAACACGCAACGGGTCAATTAAGAGCCAAACACCGTAACCGACCAACCCAAAAGCAAAAACAAACTTCAAAAACCCAACACCTGACAATAGGTGTCATCACGGTATGGTAACCAAAATCATTTACCCCGCATATCCGACACTATCAACGGTCTAAACCAAGAGGCTAAACTTTACAGGTAGCCAAACCAAAAAACTGTAGAATTCTATTGCTCCCAACCTGAACAATGACGTAGTTTTAAGTCATGCCTGGCTGACAAACAACCATATGAGCCTGGATTAATCAAAGTTACAAACCATTATAAATGAATTTTTGCCAGTCTTCAGCAACAATCCGTGGCCCGCAACAACTTAAACCAGCACGCATAAGATAGACTTGACTAACACTATTCCAGTGCAGTTAATGCGCGTAAAACAGTTCTCATCTACCAATAAACGAAAAAGTTGTTGGCATTAGAAGTAGTCATAGTAAACAATAACAAGTTGCCTAAAATCTCTTGTTTTGACCAAGAATGAGGTGTTTTTGTTCCCAAAAATCTGCAAAACCTCAAAGGGTTCTTGCAAAACTAAGGTTTTTACAAAAATAGATCTTACAACTGGATACTAGCAAATTTCTATGCACAAGCCTCTAAACATCTGGCAACTGTTGCTGCCTTTGAACACCTATCAATTCAAATTAATGCTGTTTGGCCTAAAAATGCTCCAGTTACTTTTCAGAAAATAATGTTGTAGGTTCTAGTGGGGTCCATCTACAAACAAGAACTCTAAGACAACTTGCGATTAGCCTTGGAAAAACTACAAAAACACAAATTGTAGTTTAACTAAATTTAGCAAAAGATAAAGTCAATAGCCTGAGCCAATTTACAGAAAATTTAATCAAATATTTTAGGATTACTCCAGACCAAACACAAAAGTTGATGTACCTGGCTAAGAGAATATGTACCTGGTTTTGCAAAAAAAATAGTTGATGGTTTTGCAAAATTCCAAATAATCATTAAATAGTTAAAGAATTCAATTGACCAATTTGTCTTAGACTGCACTTCATGATTTAAACTGTTTAACGTTCAAAGGAACGAGAGTGACAGGACCACAACGTTCAAGATAAACTTTTTAACTGCATTCTATCTGCTCTTGATTTTATAAGCTTTAGCACAAAAACAAACAAGGCTATGGGCATCTAACCTAACCTAACCTAACCTAACCTAAAGTCTAGCAATTTGAAAAATAAATTAATACTAAAACAGAACGTGCAGAAGAAAATAAAGATAAAAAGCAAGGTAAATTTTAACAAACGTTAAAAAACAAACAAAATTGCTTTAAACCAAACCAATCTTAATCTTCAAGATGCCACTTCAATAGAACTAAAAGCATGAGACAGGTAAAGCAGAAAAACACAATTTTTTAAAAAACTTCAGCCTCAGCGGCGTTTAGAATAATAATCACAGTAATTCCTCTTGCACGGCGTTTTGTTAGCGGTCCGTGTGCAGCAAACAATTTAGAGACTAAAGATTTGGCTAGCTATAACGTCAACAACAAATCGGCGCCACAACTCCTTACCCCACCCCCTGTGGCGCTACCATACATTATGTTTCTTGAAGTAGGTTATCAATATCAATTTAATAAATTTATATTATTTATTATTATTTATTTAACATTAAATAAATAAGCTAATCCAAATTAATTTTGCGTTGAATACATGTTGCCAATGTAAGCTAATTAGAAATATATTTTGAGAAAATTAATTACGTTCCTAATTAATCAATCCAATCAAACAATGAATTTATATTAACTATTTTAGTAGAAAGCACATAATTAAGTTCATTTTATATTATCACTTGTTTATATTGTTAATTAATTTTATTGTTTACGAATATAATATGATCATACCGAATTGTTATTTAGATTAAAGTTACATGTGTGCTACAATGCCCCAGTAGTGTCCACACTGATTACCACAAAAAAAATCTATCTATCAGAATATCGCTTCTACTATTACTAAGTAATGCGCAGAAGTATTGTCACTCACCGTAAATCCATCTGCATAATTCTTTCATCTGCATATCTCTGATTTCAGTTTAGATTATTGCACTGAAGTCACTAGTCACTATTTCAGAACACAATTCACGCACTTATACTACAAACAAATCGTTTTAATTACCCCAAATATGCAATTAATTTGAAAGCTCAGTACTTAATGTATTAACACGCTGAGGAACCGGCGAGTACTGAGAGGGGAGTACTATAACAATCATGGCGTCTGTCCGTGAGAACATCAACTCGGCTGTTGCTACGCCGGACAAGTAACAAAAAATCGATTCAGATTAAAATAAAATAAATAATGAAAACATATAATTCAAATTGTGTATCATCATTTAATTAGAATTATTATTTTAATGAAATAAATTACTATTTTCTTAAAATGCCTTTAGCATAATTTCATTGAAAGTAACAAATTTTATATCTTCCTTAATTAATATTAATGAAAGAAACATTTTTGGTAACAAACCTACTAGCAAACTACTAACTCCAGAAAAAGGTTGTCACCATGTAGAAAGCATTTGCAAGAAACTTAGTGGAAACATCTGCAAACCAAATTAAGATTGAGGCATGAGCATTATTGGTTGCCAACTATAAAAATGACTTAAATCTTCTACTATTCACTAACAATTTAAAAACTCTTAATCTACTTAAAGAGCAAGAAGTAGAGCGTAGCCAACTTCTAGTAGACTTTAACCAATACCTCAAAGCTCTCTTGACTTGCAGTTAGAATTGATACTGCCTCAGAAAAAGAGAAAACAAACCCTTTAGAAAACTTTTGCAATTTGCCTTTACTTGCAATAAGCAAAATGTTACCAATTTTGCATCTACCAACAAAAAAGTAGTTGGCAATATAGAAAACCATTACTCTCTAGTTATCCAAACAAAAATATTAATCCCAATTCAATTGGACAGAACGTTTGATTGTTGATGGTTTTTGCCCACTAACAGTCAAACCAATAAAACTCAAACTGGTAATTGACTGCATAACCAGTCTAAAAGCATTAACCACTAACAACAAAGTACGTTTAATCTGTATACTATAGAATCAAGATAACCTAAAGGCGGACTAGCTTGCCAAAAAAAAAACCATAAAGACGCACTTAAACCCGTTTTAAGAATCCTTTAATAAACCGGTAACACAACGCATACAAATATAGAAAACACGCGCAAGATTTGCAACCAATAGCGTGCCCAGATGTCTTAAGGCTGACGTTTAGGCAATAACAATACTTGTATCAATTAAAAACATGTAGAGCTAATAACCGTCCAAATAGTGTAGTGGTTAGCGTACTTGACTTGTACCTACACCAGAGGTCTTGGGTTTAAATCTCCTATCTGGAGGGTCAGTTTTTCTACTTAACAAAAAAAGTACGCCTTTATTTGAATTAAAAAAAAAAACATTAGTAGGTCCCGTATACTGCCTCAATGTTGCGTTAAAGAACCCAATACTCTAGGTTGGATTGCCTGAATTTGCTGCAAAATTTAGTGTGGTCGAGCAAACCATAACTTTGGGCAACTCCAATCCCTCACAAGAAGCTTTAGGAGGAGTTCAATCTTTCTGCAAAAAGTTTTTTCCTTTAAAAAAAATAGATTAAGTTAGGTTAGGTTAGGTAAAGGACCAAAAAATAGCCAACAAACTTTTTCTAAAATGCCCAATAGTAAGATGGCCGGAAGTCTTCAAAGACAAAATGACCCTTTCACTTTGCAGAAGCTGCTGGAAGCGTCCACAAAGTTAAAAAATAAAAAACAGCCAAACCCAGACTAGATACAGAAGCGGCTTTTTAGTGTGGTCAAGCAAACCATACTTTTGGGCAACCGCAATCTCTTACAAGAAAAGCTTTAGGAGGAGTTAAATCTTTCTGCAAAGAAATTTTTCCATTAAGAAAAAAGAATAGATTAAGTTAGGTTAGGTTAGGTTGGGTAAAGGACCAAAAAATAGCCAAAAACCTTTTTCTAAAATGCCCAATAGTAAGATGGCCAAAAGTCTTCAAAGACAAAATGACCCTTTCACTTTGCAGGAGTTACTGGAAGCGTCCGCAAAGCTAAAAAATAAAAAACAGCCGGACCCAGACTAGATACAAAAGCGGCTTTTTAGTGTGGTCGAGCAAACCATACCTTTGGACAACCCCAAACCATCACAAAAAGCGTTAAGAGTTAAATCTTTCTGCAAAAAGTTTTTTCCCTTAAAAAAGAAAAAAGATTAGATTAAGTAAGGTTAGGTTAGGTAAGGGACCCAAAAGTAACCAAAAAACTTGTTCTTAAATGCCCAATAGTAAGATGGCCGGAAATCTTCAAAGACAAAATGACCCGTTCACTTTGCAGGAGCTAAAAAATAAAAAACAGCCGGACCCTGACCAGATACAGAAACGGCTTATTAGTGTGGTCTAGCAAACCATACCTTCGGGCAACCCCAATTCCTTACAAGAAGCTTTAGGAGTTAAATCTTCCTGCTAAAAGTTTTTTCCTTTAAGAAAAAAAAAAGATTAGATTAAATTAGGTTAGGTTAGGTAAGGGACCAAAAAATAGCCAAAAAACTTTTTTCTAAAATGCCCAATAGTAAGATGGCCGGAAGTCTTTAAAGGTAAAATGACCCTTTCACTTTGCAGGAGCTAGTAGAAGCGTCCGCAAAGCTAAAAAATAAAAAAACAGCCAGACCTAGACTAGATACAGAAGTGGCTTTTTAGTGTGGTCAAGCAAACCATAACTTTGGGCAACTCCAATCCCACACAAGAACCTTTAGGAAGAGTTAAATCTTTCTGCAAAAAGCTTTTTCCCTTAAGAAAGAAAAAAGATTAGATTAAGTAAGGTTAGGTTAGGTAAGGAACCAAAAAATAACCAACAATTTTTTTCTAAAATGCCCAATAGTAAGATGACCGGAAGTCTTTAAAGACAAAATGACCCTTTCACTTTGCAGAAGCTACTGGAAGCGGCCGCAAAGCTAAAAAATAAAAAAACAGCCGGACCCAGACTATACAAAAGCGGCTTTTTAATGTGGTCAAGCAAACCATAGCTTTAAGCAACCGCAATTCCTCACAAGAAGCTTTAGGAGGAATTAAATCTTTCTGCAAAGTTTTTTTCTTTAAGAAAGAAAAAAGATTAGATTAAGTTAGGTTAGATTAGGTAAGGGACCGAAAAATAGCCAACAAACTTTTCCTAAAATGCCCAATAGTAAAATGGCCGGAAGTCTTCAAAGACAAAATGACCCTTTCACTTTGCAGGAGCTACTGGAAGCGTCCGCAAAGCTAAAGAATAAAAAACAGCCGGACCCAGAATAGATATAGAAGCGGCTTTTTAGTGTGGTCGAGCAAACCATACTTTTGGGCAACCGCAATCCCTCACAAGAAAAGCTTTAGGAGAAGTTAAATCTTTCTGCAAAATTTTTTTCCTTCAAGAAAAAAAAAGATTAGATTAAGTTAGGTTAGGTAAGGGACTAAAAAATAGCCAACAAACTTTTTCTAAAATGCCCAATAGTAAGAAGGCCGGAAGTCTGCAAAGACAAAATTACCCTTTCATTTTGCAGAAGCTACTGGAAGCGTCCGCAAAGCTAAAAAATAAAAAACAACCGGACCTAGACTAGATACAGAAGCGACTTTTTAGTGTGGTCGAGCAAACCATACTTTTGGGCAACCGCAATCCCTCACAAGAAAAGTTTTAGGAGGAGCTAAATCTTTCTGCAAAAAAATTTTTCCCTTAAGAAAGAAAAAAGATTAGATTAAGTTAGGTTAAGTTAGGTTAGGTTAAGAAAAAGACCAAAAAATAGCCAACAAACTTTTTCTAAAATGCCCAATAGTAAGATGGCCGGAAGTCTTCAAAAACAAAATGACCCTTTTACTTTGCAGGAGCTAGTAGAAGCGTCCACAAAGCTAAAAATTCAAAAACAGCTGGACCTAGACTAGATACTTCTAAAGTTGCAAAAAAAGTGGTGAAGGCTGCTTCTGAAACTATCTCAAACGTAATAAACCAAAAGTCAGAAAGATAGGTTTTCTAAGATGTAGAAACTATCAAAACTGGTGCTTATAGCAAAACCCCAATCAACTAAAAACAAAAACACGAGGTAAAGACCAATTTGCCTTATAAATACCTTGGAAAAAAATACGAACACCCAAAAAGAGTGAAGGAGGATGTGGAGGTACAATTATCTGAAAACCAGTTTAGGGTTTGGAAAAAAAAGTCAACTATAGGCGCCATGCTGAGGCTAACATGGTAGGAAAGCTTACAAAAAATTGCATGAACATTAAAAACGCCTTTAGTACAATTCCATAGAAATGCATGGTACAGGCAATGGCTACAATGGGAGTGAGCAAAAAACTCATTAGTATAATCATAAAGTATCTGGAAAGCAGGAAACTGCTCATAGGAAATAGTAAACAGATGATGATCACGTGCAAAGTACTACAGGATTCTATCTTGGGTCCTCTGCTGTGGATCGTCTATTACAATAGCATTTTAGAAGTGACCATGCCAAAGAGAATAACACTGCTGTGATTTGATGACAATACGGGCATTGTCACAATGGCAAAGAAAAAGGAAGAATTGATAGCGACAACCAACATTGCGGTCAACAGGGTCATCCAAGTAATAAGTTAAGATTGGAGATTACCCCGGAGAAAACCAAAGCCGTCACTCTGTATAAAAGCAGAATTTTTTTTCATAAAAGATAGGCTCCAACATTGAAAACCACATAAAAATAACGTGCACAAAAGCAAAAAAGTGCTAAATGCAATCGTTAAACTGATGCGGTAAACAGGACAGATGAGCAAGAAAAAAATAAAAATGCTGGCAACAATGGCCACATCGGTGAGTGGACGCCATAAAAGTCAAAAAGAACAGATAAATGGTCACAAAAACACAGCAAAAGTAGGTCATACCGTACTGCCCACTTTCAGAAAGTCATTATACGTCCCGGCTACTCTGGCAGTCAAGAGAGCAGAGACAATAAAAAAGAGTCAAAAACCAAATATAAAAAAATAGTACAAAATAAAGCTTGGGCAAATAGGTTACCTTTGTTAAATATTTAGTAAACACGTGTGCTTTCAACACTATATAAAAAGAATAGAAAAAAATGCAAGCCAAAACTGCATCTACTGCTGGACTGTTTTACAGCAATTGATGACAGGAAAAAGAAAAAGATGCAAGACAAAGCATGGAACGCAAAATGTCTACAAAAAATTTGTAGAACAGATGTTGGATAAGGAAAAGAAGTAAAACTCCGTTAAACGTAAAACTGAAAACAACATAAGATAAAAAAGAAAGATAAAAAACAAATGAATGGAGAAAAGAAAAAAGAACATCTTATTATCCCAAAACCTGGTATATGTTTATAGTTCCTTTTTAATTGAAACTGGTCAGTTAAAACGTTTTACATTTAAAGCAGTTATAAATTTAGTTCTAGAAAGGTTGCGCATTATATCTTCTATAGGTATTATATACCAGATCATCTTTTGGTAGCCTTTGGCATCTGCAGACACCTAAAAGAAGCAAAATTAGGTTAAGTCCTCTTTGAGCTGTAACACGAGTGATTATAAATATACATTATATTCTGGCTGTAGCAAACGTAATGAAATGAAATTGGCGTTTTTATACTCTATGGAGCTCACCAACTTAGTTCTAGCAGGTGAAAAGTCTTTGCAATGAAGCAAAATGATAGATGATGAGCGGAGGTAAATATGTTAAAGTTGATATATTATATAAATGACTTGAGCAAAAACGTAATCCTGCAACACACTTGGCTGACAGTTATGACAATTATGACAGCTTGGATTACGCCCAGGAATACCTACATATTAACCGCAACCCGAGGTCCACCGCATATTAAAAACAACAACTCAAGTTGGACTTGAACGGAAACACCTACAAATTTAAAGTGATGCCGTTTAGCTTCAAAATTGCACCGACCACATTCTAGAAAATGATGTTACGGGTCCTGGCAAAATTGTTAGGTATATGCATCTTAGTGTATTTGGACAACATTATTGTCTACTTTAACAACGAGCATATGAGATGCGCTGTAAATTGGCAAATTTTGCAAATAAAATTTAAATATCTAGAACAAACTTTTAGAACATTACTTAAAGTTGATAAGAGACCATTTTAAACCAAGCTCTGCACCTGGCTAAAAGAGTATGTACCCGGTTTTGCCAAAATAGAAAAAACACTAATGGCTATTCAAGGTCTTAAACAAAAATTTTGTTGAACACCAATGCTGTTGTCAACTAGATCAAAAAGATTCTTGGCCAACCGCTCAAACTATCTCAGCCCACCCTGCAACAACTCAAGTTGGAGTACAACAAAAACCCACACCTACAAATTTAAAGAGTGATGCCGTTTAGCTTTAAAATTGCACTGACTACCTCCTAAAAGATGATGGTCCTGGCAAAATTGTTAGGTAAATGCGCCTTAGTGTATTTGGACAACATTATTGTCTACTCTAAATGACCAAAAGCAAATTTTGCTAAAAAAAAATTACTGCGGATGGACACAAACTCTTGGAACATCATCTACAGTTGTTAAGAAACTACTCTAAGCTAAGCTTTGTACCTGGTTAAAGAAATATGTACCCGGCTTTGCCAAAATAGCAAGAACACTAATGGTCATTCAAGGTACTAAAGATCCAACAAAATTTTTGTTGGACACCAATGGTGATGTCGACCAGATCAAGAAGACTATTGACCAACCGCTTAAACTACCTCTGCCCAGCCTGCACTTTCTGCTCCAAACCGACGCTTAAACAAGTGCATGCTCTTTTTTTGTCAGGGCCATCAAGAGATACAGACTGTACTTAGATAAAATCTTCACACTACAAACAGACAACTTAGCAATGGAAAGTTGGAATTAATGTATAGATTTAGCTTATAAGCGCTAATAGATAATAATAGTTGACAGACAAGTTTAGAACCTGTTAAATGTTGAATATTTAAATAAAATATTTATCTAGAATAATTTAATTTAATAAATGATCAAAATTAGGTTATAATAGTAGTAGGAATAAAATAATGCCGCGATTGTAGAATGAGAAATGATCATTAGTGGTACAATATAGTTATGAGACAAAGTTAGTAAATGCAGGTGTGTATATATATATAATGTTATAGATAATTGACATACTTCCAGCAATAACTAGTAGATTTTAACACGTGTTATATTGAGGTCGGATTGGGTGGTATATGTGAATGTATATGTGCATGTGTGGTAAGCAAACCGGTGGCAGTGCGTGTATTCATGCAACTGACAGACGCTTCAGTAATAAACCTATTATTACAAAATAATCACGACAAATCTGCGTTGATTATATGGATTAATATGTTAAGGATAACCGCCTCACAATGCAATGAAGAGAAATCGTTAATTAAGCAAGCAATAATTGTTTGAGTGGTAGATGTAACATGCAAGCAGAAGCTTCCAATTGAAAAGGATGATAATATATAGATAGGATAGAATACAAAAGAGAAGATACAAAATACGAACCATTACCATTTACTTTTCCCCAGTGACGAATACAAATTACCCTAATTCCCTAACATTATAAAAAGCATACGTAAATGAAACAATAAAAATGTATTTAATTTACCTAGTAATTTACAAGAGAATGTTATTTTTCTCGTATTTAGTTTACTTGTAATGTTATTATAAACACGATGTTCGGAGGACGACTCTTGTTATTAATTTGGATATAATTAAGAGTAATGTGTTTGGGAAAGTTTATTATTTACGAGTATGGTAGCCGTTAACAACAGCATGTTGGCTTTAACAACCATACCAGTATTACTATCAGTATCAGTATCGCAGATTATGTTGGTGAAACATTTGTTGATTGCAAGAGTTGCCTATAGGCTATGGCCATGCTCGTCCTGATTCAACTAGTGCCTCAACTCACCCGTTACTTCCCCCATGCATGTTTCAACGCGATAGCGTTGGCGTTACTATTTGCTCCCGTGCATATCTACTAATAAATTGAGACAGTTAATAATATTATGTTATAAATTGCGGTATTATATTGTCGCCTGGCCAATTTGCACCGCACTGAACTATTGGTCAATTGCCAACCGATTGTGATAATTTGCTTTAGTTGCTCGCCTGCCATGCACGGCTTAAAATAAGGAAAATAACAGTCTCCTTCTCCTTACAAAACGTTTTGTTTGTCACAATTGTTTTTTTTCTTAATAATTGTATGCAACTCACTCTACGACATATTACAAAGTAGATCTTAGATCGGGTATAAATCTTACACAATTCGTTTAACGTCGACAACAAAAAACTCACTTTAAACATTTCCCTAATCTTGTTAGCACATTATCGACAGGCTCCGGTTTATTGGAATTTATCTACAGAGTTCATTGAAATATCAAATTACAAAATAGAAGCTCCAACGCGCAAACACATACTTTTGTATTATGTTTGTTATGCAAACTTCTATGTATATCTATGTTTCATATTATATAATACAAATTTTTGTTGTGAACAGCATACAGCTTTCTTATAATTGCTTTTACACATACTACAGGTATGAAAATAAATATTTATTTAATTGAATTTATTCTTATGAATGTGTCTGTATATGCTAGCGCAGTTAGTGCATAATAAAAATAGTTACGATGGCAAAATTATATTTCTGTTACTACCGTATATCAGTGTGGTCTGCATACGTTAACATTATCATATACAGGGCGTTAAAAAAAGGTTGACAAAAGATAAAACTTTCTTTTTCTAAGAACAATTTAATTAATTGTTGGTTCATTTCAATTTTTCCAATATATCTTAAGCAATTGTGTATATTTTGGATGCCGCTTTGTGGGCAGAGCCTCACTTCACTAATAGCATCTTAGTCCTTTGTTCTCCGTTTCTATAAAAACTCGACTTTCACGGCCACCGTCAGTCAAACTACGAGAGCCAAGCTGAGAACTTATAGAGCCAAAATCACTCTGACCACCATAGACAAGAGTTCCGTCTGGGTCATCCGGTGATTACCATCATAAACATTGCTGCTTCCGACATGAACCACATTGCAGGGTGTTGTCAACCATCACACACAATAGATACCTTTAGGTTAGGCCAAGGTTATTGTAAACCCGTCTTCTGGTTTGCACCTTTACCAGAAGACACCACAAAAATAATCCGACCAATCCACCCATATCGCCAACGAGATCCTCTTTACGTGCCATGTCCTCCGAGGACGTCGGCGATCATCATTGTGATTTTTTATTTATTGGCAGCGGCACGGAACAAACTTGTTAAACTGATACCACACCCTCTCAGGTTTTTCAGCCAGGACGTGCGTCTTCTTCCTAGATTTCGTCTGCCTTGGATTTTGCCTTGCATGATGTTCTGCAAAATACGGTCCTTTTCATCTCTCATAACATGTCCAAAGTATTCCAGCTTGCGTTTCTTGGTAAACACGACTTCTGGTTGCTTCTGGAGACGGGCAAGCACCTCGGTGTTTTGGACTCTGTCTACCCATGATGTTTTAAGCAGGAAACGGAAGCACTACATTTCGAACGCTTCAAGTCGGCTACACATTACCTTTGTTAAAGTCTACCCTTCCATTCCGTAGTACAAAACTGGAAAAACGTAGCACCATACGAATACGTAGGGGTATTGACAAGTAGTAGTAGTAGTAGTAGTAGTAATTTATTAATGCTAAAGACTAAATAGTCATACACAAGTCATATTACAAAAACAGTTAAAAAGGTTTACACATAAAGTACAAATTAAAAAGTATAAAAACTATAACACAGAAAAAAAAAAATAATAATAATTACATTACAACATTAATTGTACTGGGTTTAGACAGATGTTATATTATATCATTTGTTTCTAAGAATTCTTCAATGTTATAAAATGCTTTCTTTATTAAGTAAATTTTAATTTTGATTTTAAACATATGTAAAGGTAGATCCCGAGTAGATTCCGATAGCTTGTTAAAAAATTTAATTGCATAGTATCTTGACCCTGTTTGAGTTCTTTGCAATCTGATTTGCCTTTGGTATATATCTTTCTTTTTTCTTGTGTCATATTTATGATGATCGTGCGTACAATACTGAGATCTGTGTTTTCTTAAATGCGTCAGACATTCCAAAATAAACATTGACGGTACAGTAAGAATGTTTAATCTGATAAAGTTTTCTTTGCAGTTTTCTTGATAATGCAAGCCTTCAATAATTCTTACAGATTTTCTTTGTAACGAAAACATTTTACTGGTACAGGAAGAATGACCCCAGACCAAAATACCATACTTCAAATGGCTATGTATGAGCGCAAAGTAAGCAGCTTTTAGAATAGTGCTAGAGACAGATAATCTAAGATTTCTTAAACAGTACATGTTCTGTGATAACTTTTTTGCCATTACTGTTCCGTGCTTTTCCCACCTCAAATTTGCATCAATATGCAAGCCTAAAAATTTAGTGCATTGATTGATTTGTGGTTCTGTCTTATGCAGTGTACAAAGCATTTCCACTGTTTTTGTTTCGTTTAGAAATAATTCATTTAAATTAAACCATTCAGAAGCTTGTATTAATGAAATCCTATTAGTGTTAATTATGTCTTCAAGGTTATTACCAGTACTAATTATGGTGGTATCATCAGCAAAAAGTATTGTCTCGGAGTTTATAAGTCATGAGCCTACTCGATGCGGGACCTTATTTTCTGCATGCTATCTCACTTACTGCTCAATAAACATCCCAGATATCTGAAGCTAGAGATTTGCTGAATCTGTTGGTTGCATGTAAACAGGTTTGCTGGAAGCTCAGCATACTGGCTAATAACCATAGCTTTGGTCTTGATGATATTTAACTTGAAACCCTTTTTTTGCTTTTAGCCACAACCCTATCCAGTATCGCCTGCCAGTCATCAGCACTTCATGCCAGTAGAACAGTATCGTCCGCATAACGCAAGTTGTTTATTACTTCTCAGTTGACAACAACTCCTTTTTGTGCATCGTCCAATGCCTTGGGAAAAATTTGCTCAGAGTAAATGTTAAAGAGCAGTGGAGAAAGGACATAACCTTGCTTTACACTTTGCTGAAAAGAAACATACTCGGTAGTCATGTCTTCAACTTTGACAGCAGCGGTTTGGTTGTAATACAGATTTTTTATAATGCGGACGTTTCTGTTATCTAAGTTCATATTCTGAAAAAGGTTGATAAATAGCCCGTGGTCAACACAGTCAAAAGGTATATAGTAATTGATAACACCCGTATACATCGGTGGACATGTCGCGGCATCTCTTTATTAGGACCTGTATGTCAAATAGGGCCTCTCTGGTCCCAAGCCCATTCCGAAATCAAAATTGAGTATCAAAGAAGTGTTCTTTGTATTTACAATATAATCGATCATGTATTATTTTGAGGAAAATCTTTAGCGTATGGCTCATTATGCTAAGCATGCGGTAGTCTCCACAAGTTTTTGGCCACGCCTTCTTAGGTAGTGTGACAAAAACAAACTCCAGCCAATTACTTGGTATTTTTCCAGAAACATAGATGGCGTTTGAAAAGGCTGACCAATTTCTCTGTAGATTGGCCGATGAAAAGCTCGATTTGGAAATAATCGAGTAGACGTCGTCTGGTCGGCGGACTATCCAGTTTTAGCTGCTCTAATTGCGTGTATTATTTCGGGCCCCTTACAGAGGTTGTCGCAAATGTTCACCAGCTGACGGTCGTTAGCAAAAAGGTACTCGACATACTTCTTCTACTCTTTCAGTTTTTTGTCCAGGTCTAAGATAATGTTGTCATCCCTGTTTAGCAAAAGTGCCGCGTTCCGATTACGTTTTCTAATTCCAGCAGCATCTTTGATTTTTTTTTGTAGATTGAACACCTAACGTAGGGCGTCAAAGAACATATTGCCCTTGCGTTCTCGCAACAAACAACCCAAGAAGAAAAAGATTAGGCAACAGAAACGCTTTGAAGAAGTCACACAAACAGTCTTTGATAATGACAGAATCATGTCTCATTTACGTAACCATACCACCACGATCTACAACCAGATTAACCGACTTGCTGTGACTACAGTCAGCACATCCCATACCGTCATTAGACATGTACAGGTTCATATTCCAAACCAACCCCAAACGGTTACGGTTTTGCAACGTCACTAGTTTAGGAACTACCAAGACATAAACCGATAGCTACCGCTACATCCGTCCGTCATCACACAGGAGTACGGCGGCACTGTAGCCTATGAGAACAGGGTGATTACGGTAACTCATCACCCCAATAATCCCTCAGATATGACGAGACAATTTGTCCTACCTAGTGAACGCCTTCCAAAAAGATGCAGAAATTAATCAAGACATCACCAGCTACGACATTATCCATTAGTTATAAAGAGGAATAACAGACCTGGTAACAATGATAAAAAATTCGCAGTACATCTGCAACCCGCAAATCACGCACAAGGCACACATGTTCTTAGTGGACGTAGCCTACGACATGAACTAACTGTGCAAAGTTAGTTAAAGCACGCTAACCTCAATAAACTAGCTGCAAAAACCAAAAAAATCCAAGAACTTATACCTAAACCAATCAAAACCTAACCTAACCTAACCTAGCCTAACCTAACCTATTTTTTCTGAGGATGTGGAAATCTTTCATAAAGCACCCCAAGGGGTAGTGTCAGATTCTTACAGACTAAAACCACCTCCTCTTCTTCTTCCGGGAATGACGATCTTTCTCCACCTCGAGATTGCATTTAAGTATTTCATCAAGGTGGAAGTCCCGCGCGACCGACTTTATTTGCGCACACAGTTCAATAACAACACAACATTTTCCATGTAACACCACTTTTTTTTACGGGTGGGGGCACTTTTTTTTGTGGTACAATTTGCATGTTTACTCAGTTTTTTTTACATTTTTATGACAATAACAGTCTACAAAACATACATAAGAAAACAAAAATTTACATAAATCCACAAAACATTTATGAGCAGCTACGGCCCCACCCCCTTCTTTATTACATTCACACCACACCAAGGAGCAAGCTCCCTCTCTTCTTCTTCTTTCATACGTAACATGGACCCTATCATGGTGGCCACAATGTCCCAATTGGACACTGAAGACAGCATTACTACCATCCGGGTTCAAGCTCTCTCCCATCAATTTTATTCTTGCTTTTTCACGCGTCTCCAACCATCTCTCGCAATGGAACACGGGGTGCTCAACCGTATCCCTTTGCCCACAGTACAGACATTCATTATTTTCAATCAATTTCATCCAATGCAGGTACGCCCGGAAGCAACCATGTCCCTTTAGTACCTGCGTGAGGTAGTAGTTTACCTCACCATGGCCCCGACCCACCCAACGCCTCACGTCTGCGATGAGCCGTCTGGACCATGCCAGTTCGCTACCACTCGACACGAATTTCTCCCAACTCTTCTGCCATTCCCCCCACATCCATTCTTCCGTTTCACACTTAGTAAGACGACCCTCCCAGACCGCCGTCTTCACTTGCACCACAAGATCTAACGGCTTCGTGCCTGCCACAACCAAAAGACCCGCCGTCGGCGCTGTCCTGTATGCGCTGCAGACCTTTCGGCAACACCTTCTCTGAGTCCGCAGAACTAATTCCCTATGCCATCCGTTGTTGCACACGGCATCCCCCCATATTTCGGCCCCAAAAAGCACTATGGAGGAGACTACCGAGCACATCAGGCGCCTGGTGGAAGATCTCGCTCCCCCCAGGTTCGGCATTAGCCTTGCTAAGGACCGAGCCGCCTTCTCCGCTTTCTCACACACTTCTCTCACATGAATTCCCCACGCTAGGTTAGGACCTAGCGTCACACCCAGGTACCTTAACTGACGTTGCGACTTGACGGTAATTCCCGATACAGTCATCTCCACTTGTGGCACTCTTCTTGAACAGGAGAGCACCACAAATTCCGTTTTTTCTGGGACCAATTCAAGGCCCAGCTCGTTAATTCTACGCTCTATGAGAGCAAGAGCGCGGTTTTCCGTTTCCTCCAGTTGCCGCCTAGAGCGTTTTGTAATTATCACCGCCAAGTCGTGGGCGTAAGCTACCCTTTCAACACCCAGGGGCAATTCCAGACCTACCACAACGTCGTCGTAGAGAACATTCCACAACGTAGGGCCTAGAACTAATCCCTGTGCCCCCCCCCCCCCCCGTTGTTAAAATTACTTCCTCCCTTTCCCACTAGCAAAACCCTGTCCCACAAATAGCTGCTGCTAATGATATTTAGCAGGTATTTGGGAACACCTTTGCTCTCCAAAGCCCTCAGAATCCTTCCACAGTTTGCCGTGTTGAAGACGTTCTTTACGTACAGGGCAACCAAGACGCATGCTTTCCGATGTGTGTAGCTGTATTTCTTAGCAGCTACCACAGCTGCTTTCAGCTCAGCAAGCGCGCTCAGGGTTGACCGGCCGTTCCTAAACCCGTACTGGCTCTCACTGAGTGCTTGGTCACCCCGAAGTGCCTCCAGCAGCCTTCCCACTATTAGGTGCTCAAAAAGCTTTCCGGCTACGTCCAAAAGACCTATGTCCTCTTGGAGCTCGTTTTCCAAAAAAGGACAAACATCATTCGCCTCTACTGGCCACTCTCTACGTACTCTCCTCCTGTTTTGGAAAGAGTTCCCCTACAACTGTTTTCTGCATTTCTGCCGATACCCTTGGTGGTGTTTTCTTAATTTTGCCCATTACTATTTTGTACCGCCTACCCCATATGTCCCCGTCTACCTCCTCCACCAAGAGGTTCCACTTACTCCTCTTGGCGGATTTTATTACACCCCCTAACTTTTTTCGCAACCCCTTGTATTTTAATACTGTTTCTATATTTTCCTTCCCCGTGGCGTTGCCTCTGGTAACCGCCCTTTAAGCCCGGTTGCATCGCGCCCGCGTCTCTGCGATTTCGTCATTCCACCAGTACTTTGCGCGTTTGCTTTGCAAACGCCCTTTCCTGGTAAGATGTACGTCGCAGAGACGGCCTATGCCTGACAGTGCTGTCGGGTTGTCTCCCGCCCCTATTGCCATAACCTTAAAATCCCTAATTATGCTTTCTAACCCTTCCCTTGAGCCTAACCTAACTTAACCTAACCTACTTGTGCAAAGTTAGTTAAAGCACGCTAACCTCAATAAGCTAGCTGCAAATACCAAAAAAATCCAAGAACTTATACCAAAACCAATCGGAAATCTGCAAGTGAGCGTGATCGAGACCAAACATCAAATCACGAGTACCACAAAGACGTGACCCTACTTTTCGTCACTAGCACCTGTGACCTAAACAAAGAACACAAACTAAATAAAAGCGGCTAACATTGCAACGGTCTGCACCCCAATGTTATGAACAATCTAAGCTCAGATCACAGCCTAGTAGTCTTAGATCTCAATGAGAGGTGTGAGAATAGAGTCGATTCGGTTTGCAAGACCAACTGTCCTCTGTTTTCACATATCTTAGAAGAGAGAATCAAATCACTACCTGACATTCAAACGGCTGAAAAAATCGACAGCGCGTTTGGTGACTTCATCTCGTTAGCAATGAAAAAATCTACCAAAACTGTTCCAAAAGTTTTATCAAACAGATTGGATTTTGACAAAAAGACTAGAAAGCTCATCTGAGTTCAAAATCGTGCTACACATTTATGGCAAAGATTACACGACCAGACTGACCAAACCGAGTTAAACCGGCTAAATGGTGAGGTAAACAAGGCAATCAGGATGCACAAAAATTAGTGCTAAAAATCCGCTCTCGAGTCCACCAATGTGGAGGATAACTAAAACGTTTCAAAATAAGCGTACAACGCTGCCTTTCATTAATGGCAAAATAAGCCTTAAATACATTTTAAAAAGCAAGACCAAAACATTTGCAGAAGCCTTAAACTCCAATGCAGGCCAAACTTTAAAAACAATTTGGATTTGGACCAGGTGGATAGGGTTCACAAAAAAGTAAGACAGTGTATACAGCGCACTGACACGCTTCTATTCTGGAATCGGTTAGGATGTCTACGGTAAGATCACACATCTCAAGCCTAAATAGACACCTGGTCCGGATTGCATTCCAAACAAAGCTTTAAAAGTATTTTCTCTCAAGGCTGTTATGTTCCTCACAAACATTACAAATGCAATCCTAAAGACGTCTTATTTCCCGTCGTCTTTGAAAAGATCTCATTTGATTCCTATCCCAAAGGTAAACATTTTTGCAAAATTACCGCGCAATTAGTTTCCTGTAGACCCTAAGTAAAGTGAAACTGTATTTTTTGATAGAATTTGAGATCACACGGCGACTGAAAACTTGTTGCCAAATTATCAACACGGCTTCAGATTTGGGCCCTTTACAACCCATCAACTAACTAGAGTTAAAAACAAAATAAAAACTGGTTTTTGTTTAAAACATGCTACGGAAGTCATATTATTTAATGTCAAAAAGGCTTTTGATATGGTCTGGCACAAAAGACTACTTGCAAAAATGCATCGTATCAAGATTGATCAAACTTATCGCTTCTTATCTGAAAGGCACGACACTGGTCGTAAAGCTGTTTGGGCACGTGTCTACCCCTCATCCTATTGAGGCAGGTGTTCCTCAAGGTTCAGTTCTATCACCAATGGTCTTCAATTTGTATGTAGCCGACATGCCATTCATCACTCAAGGTGAAAAAATTGCTCAGTAGGCAGACCCACGGCACTGGTGTACACTTCAAAGAGTCCAAAAATCATCACGCTAAGACTTCGTGTGAGACACTAGTACGAAAGCCAAGTTTTGGTAAAAATCAATCCGGAGAAAAGCAAAGCTATTCTTTTTACCAAATGTCACAAACAAATTCCTCATGAAAACGTTTATCTTAACGGCGCTCTAATTCCATCGATGGATACTGCAAAGTATCTAGGAGTAGAGTTTGATCGTGGACTAACTTTTAGGAGTTAGTCGGTAGGCATTTCCAAACATTTGAAAAGTAAATCCGACATTAAGTCTTTAGAAGATTCCCTTCCCCAGCCACTGTCAGTCAAACTCTGAGAGCCAAGCAAAGAACATATGGAGCCAACATTACCCTGAGCACCATAGACAGAAATTCCGTCTGGGTCATTTGCTGATCACTATCATAAACACTGTAACTTCCGACATAAACCATCTTGCACGATGTTATCGACCACCACATACAAAAAATACCTCTGGGTTAGACCAAAAAAAAAAATGTGTCTGTTCTTTTGTCATTTTAAGTCCCACATGCGTTTTAGTTTAACAAAATGTAATTGTTTTCTCACGTGTTTTTTTGATCACTAACTCTTATCTTTACTATTAATTCCGTCGGTTGTTGCATTAATCTAACTGCACGTCACGTCTTGTCCGTCTGTTCGTTAATGTATTTTACCGCACTCTTATAGCTGCTAATTTGCTTTGATAAACCGTACATGAAAAAGACAGTTGGTCTAAGTTTCAAAAGAAAACTAATAAAATATATCAATATCAAAACAGTATACTCTATTATACTATAGTAACAAAAACTGGTAGCACGTTATTATTTGTTAGCTAAAAAAATCTAGTTACTAAATATTGATCGAGAAGGTAGCATGTCAACATTAAATTTTATTTTTGTATTATTGTATTATTGTATTATTAATAAATATTTATTTATATCTGTATATACAAAGTTCTGAGAATAGACAGTTATTCCAAAATTAAGGAAATAATGTCTTTTGTATTTCACGTTTATATAATATATTAATGAACATAATTGAGAACGCCATCGGCAACTTGTTCTTGTTTGTAAATTTCAATTACACATATTACATATTAAAAATAAATGATGTTATTATTGTTATTACTAGATTGTTAGTTAATTAGTAAGATTTAATTAATTAGTACCAAACTAAATTGTGGTAATATTTTAGAACACATTTCTGTTCTGTATTTATTGTATGCAACGTCTATATTCCTTAAAATTACATTACCGCTGAAGTACAGTAAATTACACAAGTACCTAATTACCATCATTAAAACCGTGCACCTTTCACAAGGGCCGCCACACTTCAAAGAAATACACGTTGGCTGCAATCTAAGCAGTTTTTTACATTCGCGCTGCTTGTCAATATTTTATTACTATTTTATAAATAGATATTTAGAATGATTGTAGTTTCATTGGACATTGATAATAAATCGCACATCAACAAGGTCAATTTGAACATTTCTTCCAGTTCATTTCATCATGGTGGCACAATTTCATCACGGCATATTACATCCCGACATTTTTCATCGCAAATTGTTTTATCGCGATGTTCTTTAATCATGCAAACTTTAGGTCTTTATTGTGATTACATTTAAACCAATCGTTTATACTTTAAAAGCATATAGTCAGAAGACACGCTTACTTCAATTTATTTTCTAAATGTAAAACAAAAATTACACGTCACGATATAATATAAATAGAAATAATAAGTCAGATCTCATATTATTTTTAAAACCATTTTATAAAATGTACTCTCTTGTAGTCGTGTACTAAGCATGGAGAATATTCAACTTCTACTAGAGAAGCCACTGTGGACTAGTTGGTCGTGAATATGTTATCGCATTAAGGCGTGATACATATATAGTTCTCTACGGAAAACCACCAGCTTGAAATTTCGGGAGATCCTTATAAAATAATTCATTCTATCATAACCAAATTACTTTTACTACTATAATCTTAATTTATGTTTTCTGAACTCAAATAGTTTCATTGTTTATTAATCATTTACTGCCATCAAAATAAACGCAAAATGTTTAGTATATACATAACAAATTCTATTGTTATAAAATTCTTTTCAAAACAATTTCTTTTTTTATTGATGTGTTTATATATATTTTGTGGTAGCTGACAGTATTTTATTGTTAAATACGTATATTTTACGGTCAAAGTAATTAATTGGTTTTTATTAAATAAGAACCTGTCATTATTAATATAAATCAAATAACCAGATTAAAATGATTAATTTATGAAAATTAATCCGGTTATTATTAATACTTAACAGCATTTATTGGTAAATGTAATAATATCAATGCGGTAAGTTTGAAATCCGCAAATACAAGTGCTGATGCAAAGCTAATAGAAAAAGTTATCATCTTCTAACTATCCCTACATACAATATCCAAGATTCCCACATTGGAGGCAAACACTAAGGAACTTTCTTCTTACTAGAATCGTTGTATTCAAGTTGTCTGTTTTAAAACGTAGCATGCTCTCCCTATAGCCTCTATCTTTGTCTGTCTCTTTTGCGTTTTTTAATTTTTTATTGTTTATCCATTTTGCTTTTTAGTATATTTTCTAGTTTTTTTTTGTTTTCCTTCCACGCGTTGCATTCTATTAGAGTGAGTTTTACATTATCATGTGTTTCTTCCTGACAGAATACACATCTTTTGTCTTTCTTATTTTTTGCAAAATCTTTCCAAAAATGAAGCCTTCAATTAGTATTTGTGTTGTATACTAGCATGTCTTGGGTTTGGTCTCTACCTTTTAAAGACGTAGTGAGGTTTTGGCCTCAGCAAGTGGCTCTTGAGAATAACTAACGCAGGGCAATACCTTTCGGTTTTCTTCTCTACGTTAGTTCTGTTGTCATTTTGTCCTTATCATGTCTGTCTCTAGTCTATTATTTGTTTGAGATGAGCTGGTTTCGGCCTTGTGGGATTCACACAGACCCTGCGGCAACACATGCTGTCCCCGGATCATCTCTCCCTATACCCTATTTGTTGTCTGTCCTATACTGACGTTTATCTCTCCTTTCTGCCATTCTATTGTTATTCAGCCTAGTTGTTTGATTTGTTCTTAGATGTCTTCTTAGTTTCTCTAAGTCTTCATTCACTTCTTTGTCGGCGTATCCTTTCTCTTTCATGAATATTTTGTGGAGCTCCATTAGGTGTACCCCCTTTGGTAATCATAGATTTGCCAATTTAACTTTTAAGAATATTCTTGAGTCTCCATTTAGAATTATTTTTTTGTATCCCCTGGTTGCCAAGTATACTCTGACCATTTCAAAGGTTACATTATCAGACAACCTCGAAATGGCGTATCTACCATTTGGAAATTCTCTGGTCAGTTCCGTCAGTTTGCTTTCTTTGAGCACCTCATTTCTTTTTTTTCCTTATTTCTGCAATTTCGGTTGGTACTAATGTTTCATTGTATATTCTTTTCTTGTCTACTTTGTCCTCTTCCATTCCTTGGTAGGCATAGTTGTCTTGGCCTTCTTTGTATTTTTTCTCTTCATTGCTTTTTTCTATGTTCTATTGCTTTCACTTAGCTTCTCTTTTCTTCTTCCTTTGTCTTCTGTGGTTTTTGATGTGTGTGTTTACTTCCATTTTCGTTTATCTATATATTGAGTTTTCAAACTCCTCTATCTTTTTTCTCTTTACTGCCGTTGTATAGTTTCTTAATGCTCTCCATTTGTTTTCGTTATTCAGGCAAATATAATCTAATAATCTAACTCTTTCTTATCATTCTCCCACGCTTCGCACTCTATTAGCGTATGTTCTGCGTCATCATACGTGTTTTCTTGGCAGAATATACATTTCTCTTCTTTCTTCATTTTATTTATATTTTGTAAATACTTTCCAAAGGCTCCATGTCCGGTGAGTAGTTGTGTTGTATAGTAACACGTCTCCGGTTTATTCTCTACCCATTCCTTTATTTCTGGTATTAACTCTCTTGTCCATTCACCTTTTTCTCCGTCTTTTCACTGTGTCTGCCATTTTTTCATTGTATTATCTCTTGCTTGTCTCTTTGCTTCTTATTTACTATTTCCTTCATTTACCAGTTTCTTTATGTTTAATCTTTCTTCTACCATCAAGTATGCGGGTAGTGTCGCCGCGATTACCTCTAGCGCTTCTTGCGACACCGTTCTGTAAGCCCTACATATCCTTAACGAGCTTGCTCTAGTGGCTCCTCTTATTTCTTTTCTGTTTTTTTGTCTTTAAATCATCTCCCCATGTTTCTGCGGCTTACATAGTTTACTTTTGGCCGCCGTTGCTATTAGCCTTCTTGCCTCTTGTCCCGGTCCTCCTTTTTTTGGCATGAGCCTACTAAGCATTCCTTCCATTTTCTTTGTTCCTCTTACCGCTTCCTTAATCTGTTCGTTCCATCCTTTTGTTTCCAGTGTAACTCCAAGGTATTTAATCTTCTTCCCTATGGTTATTATTTGTTCACCTACCTGTATTTTTCCAGTTCCTCTATTTGTCCTCTTTGTCGATAACCATGCCGCTTCCGTTTTCTGCGGTGCTAATTCTAGCCCTTTACTTTTCATCCATCTCTTTATCATACTAATTGCCAACTCTAGCCTTTCCTTTAGTACTTCTATGTCTGCATCCCTACCTACAAAAGCTAAGTCGTCAGCAAATGCCGTTATCGTCACCCCGTCTGGCAGCCGCATTCCGAAAACCTCATTATATACTAAGTTCCATAATTTGGGTCCTAGTGCTAAGCATTGTGGTACCCCTCTGGTCAGTCTAAATTTACCCTTCTTGGTCACTAAGTTTCTTCCTTGTAGATAACTTCATATTATCTTGATCGTTTTGTCAATTCTTTCTTTTTTGCTGCTTCTATTATTGCTTCCCATAGTACGCTATTAAACGCGTTTTGTATATCTAACGCTATTATGATGCAATGTTGTCTTTTCCTATGTGGGCCGCTGTTTGCTTCTTTTGCTACCGCTTTTACCTTCTCGATAGCTCCTAGCGTCGATCTCCCTTTGGTAAATCCGTATTGTTCACTTTCCTATCCACCCCTTTCTTCTATTTCTTTCTCTAATCTTCTCACAATAACTTTTTCCATTATCTTTGCTAATGTATTGATTAAACAAATCGGTCTATACGTCTTTGATTTACTTGTTTCTTTCTTTTTCTCAATCAGCACTAAGTTTGCCTTTTTCCAACATTTCGGGAATGTTCCATCATTTAGACATCTGTTTATTGTTTGTGTTAGTTCTATTTCGTTTCCTTCTAACGCTGCTCTCACTATCTCCGCTGTTATCTCGTCCGGACCTGGTGCCTTATTGTTAGGTAGTTCTCTTATGATCTGTTTCATCTCCTCCACTGTTGTCATATCTCCTTCCTCTTCTTCACTTGTCTCCGTTGGTTCTTTTACCGCTCTTCCTTTGGGGAACAATTTCTCAATTATTTTTTCTTCCCCTTCCTCCTCCTTTAAGCACACTCCCTTTGATCTTCCTCCCAGTTTATTCATTACAATTTTGTACGGCCCCTGGGGGAACCCAGGGGTTCTTATCTATGGAATCTATTATTTCTTTCCAGCATCTCTTCTTGCTGTCTTTTATTGTTTTTCTCAGTGCTTTTCTGTCCATTTTTAATTCTTCTTCTGTCTCTGCAGTGTCCTCCCTTTTTCGTTTCTGTCTTTTGATCTTCCTTCCGGTTTGTATTGCTTTTTTCCTGCTTTTCTTTATCTCATTGCACCACCAGTACGGCCCCTTTCTTCCTCCTTCCTCCTTCCCTATACCTGGGGATTGCTTCTTCCGCTGTCTTTCTCAGTTTTTTTGAGTATCGTTTGCATCTTTCCTCTATGTTTTTGCTTTCTGTTACTTCTTCTACCTCCATGGCTTTTTTTTTATCTTCTCTCTGTCCATCCTCCTTTTCTTGTGTTTTCTTTTTCCCCTTTTTCGATCGTGGTGTATTTTATATATTTATGTAGGCTCAGCGATTCTTCATCTGTCACGTTCCAGTTGCCCACTACTCCTGCTGCTTCCCACGTTGCTATGGTAATATCGATATGAGACTTAGTTCTTCTTCTTACAAATGTTGGTCTGTCGCCGTGGTTGCATATCGTTAGATTTACTGTAGCAATCATTTCTTCTAGAATTTGTCCTCTCCTATCGCTTTTTGTCCCTCCCCATTTTGCTTTTTTATCTACGGAATTTGTTTTCTACTCCATTCTTTCTTTTTTCCTCTATTTCACTGTTTCTTCTATCTTTCCATCGTCTTCTTTCTTGATCTTAACTTTGCTTCCCTTTTACTGGTTCTTTGTTTTCTTTTCTTTCACCATCATAATGTTGTCGCAATTACTGTTACTGCCTCTTAGTCCTTATTGAGATGGCTCTTGTAGTTCTTCTTATTACATTCCTGTTCTTTATGGCTTCTTCCCATGTTTCTGCGGCGTATAACAATTTGCTTCTTGCTGTAAGCCTTCTGGCTTCTTCTCCTGGACCTCCGTTGTTTGGCATTAGTCTACCAAGTTTTCTCTTTATTTCCTTTGTTTCCATGACCGCTTACTTAACCTGTTTATTCTATCCTTTTGATTCAAGTGTTGCTCTGAGGTATTTGATTTTTTCCTTATGGTTATCACTTGGTCTCCAACCTGTATCTTATCTTTTTCTTTATTAGTCTTCTTAGTCGATAGCCATGCCGCTTCTGTTTTTTGTGTTGCTAAGTTTAAACCTAGTTCTAGATTTTCTTTTAGTACTTCTATTTCTATGTCTTTACCTACTAGTGCTAGTCACGCCTTTCGGCAACCTCATTTAAAGTCACTAATTATTATTATTATTATTATTATTATATGTCTTTATTTACCCAAAACAAAATTAATACAGATTCAATATAACAATATAATCAGGCGAAGTTCAGTTTTACCGCAGAAACGGCAAACCTGCTCTTCCACTTAACCTGGAAAATTAAAAATAACAATACATATTTGAAATTAACAATAATCATTAAATAAACATAAAAACACACTTAAACACTAACAAAACTAATGTTAAAATGTATGCCAACAACACATTTTCAAAACATATATATCTATTGGTTTTCAAGAAGATATTTTTTAAAAACTTTCTTAAATTTTATTATTGGTAGAGCTTTAATCCATTGAGGTATTGCATTATACAACTTTGGAACATTATAAGAAAACGATCTTTCATAAAATGTTGTTTTATGAGCTGGTGGAATTATCATACTATGAAACCTTAAATTTAAGTTATGAATGTCAGTTCTAAAACGAATTTTGCGGTAAAGATATTGAGGCGTTTTGAGAGTTATAATTTTATGATAAAGTGTACAACAATGAAGTGAACGTCGATTAGCCATATTTAACCAGCCCAGCTTGTACATTCCTTCAGAAGTTCTGCATGATCTACGTAAGCCAAAAATAAATCTAATACACGAGTTTTGTATTCGTTGAATTCTTTTCTTGGTTTTTCCATTAATGCACGTATTATAGACAACGTCTGCGAAATTAAAATTACTTAACACAAGAGCCTCACAAAGTAATTTTTTAGTATTTATACTCAAAATATGTCTATTAGAAAATAACAATTTTAAGGCACCAAAAGCCTTGCTAATGCACCTGTTAATATGATTTTCAAATCGAAGATCAATATCCATAGTTACTCCCAAGTTCCGAGCGCTAATGTCAATTGGTAATATATTATTATCAATCATTATCATTATTTCATTTTTAGCCTTAACTACTTCTTTTTTTTTGCCAAATAGCATAACTTTAGTTTTTATAGGATTAATTTTTAATGAGTGTTTGTTTGATATTACATATAAGTTTTTTAAGTCCTTATTGACTTTGTTGTTTGCATCTTCAATTTCATTTAATTTAAAAGAGTAAAGTAACTGTGTGTCATCGGCATATAAATTTGATGAACAAAATTCTAATGAATTTGTCAAAAATGAGGAATAAATGCTGAATAAGGTAGGACCTAATATAGATCCTTGAGGCACCCCTGCTACAATAGCTCTTAAATCACTGATGCAGTCATCTATCACTACTCTTTGTTGCCTGTTTTCAATATAATTTTTTATTAAACTAAGAGAATTTTGACCAAAACCAATGTGATGAAGAACTGCAAGCAATGTTTTGTGGCTAATAGTGTCAAAAGCTTTGCTGAAGTCGACTAACACTAGTAAGCTTAAGAGACCTCGATCTGTGGATTCAATATACTGTCTGTAACATTCAGCAAAGCAGTTGAACAACTATGATTAGCTCTAAAACCAGATTGCGTTGCAGGTAAAACTTCAAAATTATTTAGGTGTTGTTTGATCTGAAAGTTCAAAATTTTTTCAAAAATCTTAGAAAGAGCAGGTAATATACTAATTGGCCTAAGCTGTTCAAAACTTTCTGGATCTTTTATTTTTGGCAAAGAAATAACATTCGCAATTTTCCATAAATCAGGAAATACTGACTGTTCTAAACATGCATTAATTATATGACACAAAAATTGTATTATATAAGGGCAGCATAGCTTCAACATATGAACTGTTATTCCATCAAATCCAACTGAATTAGAATTTAGACTAAATAATATTTTTGAAATTTCCTCATTTGTAGTCAATTTAAAATTAAAAGTTTCATTAATATTAGATTTAATTGAATTTGTATAGTGATTAATAAGTGCATCATTGTCGTGACTTTGTATAGAGTTTATAAAAAAATTGTTGATCTTGTCAGCATCAGCTAAATTATTATATTGTTTTGGTGTGATAATGTTATATTTTCTAAGATTTTGCCACATATTTTTTATAAACAAGGTTCTATAGTTTTGATCCTAGTGATGAGTCCTATGGTACCTCTCTAGTAAGTTTGAATTTTCTTTTCTTGGTCACTAAGTAAGTAGCTCCATATGATCTTTATTGTTTTCCTGTACAGCTTTCTTTTCTTTGTCGCCTCTAAAATTGCTTCCCATAACGCGTTTTGTATCCTTTTTTTTTTTCTTTTAATTTTTGATCTATTCCCCCTACAATGACTTTAATGATATTATTTATCTCTGTTTCTTTTTCTGGTTTTTCTACCGATTCTTCCTTGGGAAACAATTTCTTAAGTATGATTTCTCTTCCTTTGTCTTCTTTTAGGTAGAGTCTACTACTTTTTGCTCTTTCTCCCAATTTGTTTATTACTATTTCGTACGGCTTTCACCAAGGATTGTCTATAAATTCTATCATTTTTTCAGCATCTTTTTCTGCTATCCTTAATTGCCTTTTTTTAAATTTTTTTGGTTGTTTTTTAGTTCCTCCTTCGTTTCGTCTGTATTTTCTCCTATTTTTCTCTGTCTTTTGACTTTCCTCGTTTGTATTGCTTTTTTTGCATTCTTTTGTTTCCTTGCATCACCAGTATAGAGGCGTTTTCTTGATTTGGAGAAGGCGTACAATGTGGAGATACGGAATTCTTTAAAGTTGCATGCATGGAAACTTAGAGGACGTCTGTTTTTTTGTGGAGACTTTTATGCAAGACCAAAAAAGCCAAGAAGTTGAAAATAGCTACATGGAACCTCAGAAGCATGTTTAAAGCAGGCAAGGCACACAACGTTATCAAAGAAATGCAAATGCTAAACATTATTAGTATTCTAGAAATCAGTGAAATGGGCTGGCCAGACTCAGGCAAAATTGATGGGTATCACATATACTACGCAAGAAATAATGATGCGCATCACAGAAATGGTGTTGGGCTAATGGTCAACAACAAAATCCAAAAATTGGTCCTCAGTTATAAGCCAGTGTCAGATCGGGTAATTGTTCTCCAACTAGCAGCACAGCCCGTCAACTTGACAATTGGTCAGGCATACGCACCAACTTGTGACGGTAACAAAGAAAATGTTGAAGCATTCTACAACCAACTATCTATTGCACTCAAAACATGCAAAAGCTCAGATTTAACTATATTATTAGGAGACTTTAACGCCAAAGTCGGAAGGGGTGAGTGCGGGCGGACGGTTGGTAGGTATGGACTAGGGACGCGAAATAAACGCGGTGACTGCTTGATATATTTTTGCGTGGAAAATAGTTTTGTCATCACTAACATCTTCTTACAACTGCCAACAAGAAAATTGTATATATCAAAATCTAACGCTGATAGCGTGGACAGGATAGTGAGAACTCAGATTGACTACATCATGATCAAAGATTGGTTCAAAAATAGCACACGCGCAGTCAAAACGTACCTAGGAGCTGACGTTAACTTTGACCACAACCCCCTAGTAACTACATTACACTTTAAGTTCAAGAGACGAACACCTAAATCAATAGTGTTACGGTTGGACATGAGGCTACTTAATACTCTTGAAATCCGAGACAAAGTTGGTTTAAAAATCAACGCAGCTATACAGCCACTAAACCTCAAGAACATGTCGGACACTGAGGAAGCATGGATTGGAATGAAAACACCTATCGTGAGTATCAGCAAAACAGAACTCAAGCAGTAAAGAAAGGGCAAGACAAAAGCTTGAATGACAAACAAAATCTTAGATCTGATGGAATTACGTCGGAATCTGAAGAATGATAAACCCAAATATTTAGACCTTAACAAACAAATTATAAAAGAAATAAGAGGCAAGATATAGCTGGTTTTCTGAAAAATGTGACAAAATCGATAGCCTAGATGTAAAACACGACACTTTCAATTTACACAAAAAAATCAAAGATGCTGCTGGAATTAGGAAACGTAATCGGAACGCGACACTTTTGCTAAACAGAAATGGCAACATTATCTTAGACCTGAACAAAAAACTGGAAGAGTGGAAGAAGTATGTCAAGGAACTTTTTTGCTAGCGACCAAGGAAGCAGGTAAACATTTGCGACAACCTCTGTAAGGGACCCAAAATAACGCACGCGGAAGTGGTTAACGCAATCAGGGCAGCTAAAATTAGAAAATCCGCCGGTCCAAACGACGTCTATTCGAAAGTACTCAAACTTTTCAACGACTAATCTACAGAGAAATTGGTCGGCTTCTTCAATGCCATCTATGTTTTTGAAAAAATACCAAGTGAATGGAGTCTGTCTTCGTCACACTGCCTTAGAAGACGTAGCCAAAAACATGATTATGATGATTTTCTTCAAAATAATACATGGTTGGTTATACCGTGAGTACAAGGAACTCAATTTGAATTTTGGAATGGGCTTGAAACCAGAGAGACCCAATTTGGCATACAGGTCCTAATACAGAGATGCCGCGACATGTCCACCAATGCATACGCGTGTTTTATCAATTACAAGAAAGCGTTTGACTGTGTTGACCACGGGAAACTTCCTTCAGAATATGAACTTAGATGGCAGAGACGTTCGCATTATACAAAATTTGTATTACAACCAAATCGCTGCTGTTAAAGTTGAAGACATGACTACCGAGTATGTTCCCATTCAGCGAAGTGTAAGGCAAGGCTGTGTCCTCTCTCCACTGCTCTTTAACATATACTCTGAGCAAATTTTTGCCAAAGCATTGGACAAAGCACAGGAAAGAATTGATTGTGGTCAACGGAGAAGTAATAAACAACTTGCGTTATGCGGACGATACTGTTCTACTGGCAGGAAGTGCTGATGATTTGCAACCGCTACTGGATAGGGTTGTGGCTAAAAGGAGACTTGAGTTAAATATCAACAAGACCAAAGCTATGGTTATTAGCCAGGATTGTGAGCTTCCAGCAAACCTAAGTACAAGCAACTAACAGATTCAGCAAGTCTTCAGATATCTAGGATGCTTATTGAGCAGTAAGAGGGATTGCATGCAAGAAATTAGGTCCTGCATCGAGTAGGCTAGAGCAGCATTTAGCAATATAAAAAAGGTGCTTACACCTCGTGACTTGTCAATACCCTTAAGTATTCGTTTATTACGGTGCTACGTCTTTCCAATTCTGTACTACAAAATGGAAGGGTAGACTCTAACAAAAGTAATGTGTAGCCGACTTAAAGCGTTCAAAATGTGGTGCTACCGTCGCCTGCTTAAAATATCATAGGTAGACAGAATCCGAAACATCGAAGTGCTTGTCCGTTTCTAAAAGCAACCAGAGGTCATGTTTACCATCAAGAAACGCAAACTGGAATACTTTGGATATGTTATAAGAGGTGAAAAGTACCGTATCTTGCAGAACTTCATGCAAGGCAAAATCCAAGGCAGACGAGATTCAGAAAGAAGACGCACGTCCTGGTTGAAAAATCTGAGAGAGTGATATGTTGTCAGTTCAACAAGCCTGTTCCGTGCCGCTGCCAATAAAATAAAAATCACAATGATGATCGCCGACGACAGAACATGGCATGTAGAGAAGAAGAAGTTTTTGTGTTGTAAATAAGCAAAAAATAGTCCAAAATTATACTCAAAAGGGTGTATCTTATAGGAAATTTTCCGTACAACACGATCCCGCCCTTGGTTTTCCAAATTTTTTTGCGAAAAATGGGAAAAATACTATTTTATTGAAAATTTTATATCTTTGATTCCGCTACACCTGGAGACTTGAAATATAAAAATAAAACTGCCGCTATTTACACTGTATTGAAGCTAGAAATCTAAAATTTTAGGAATTGTCATATTTTGAAACCCCAAATACAAAATTTGAGCAAAATCAAAGATCGATAGGGACGATTGTCCGAACTATCGTGGAATTATTTTTAAAAATTAAAAAAAAAACTGAAAATTTTCAATAATGAATGAAATATTTATTTGAAGCAATACATCAGTGTCTGCCATTTACTTTTTAAATATTATTTCATGTAAATGTTGCCCGCGGCTACGCCTGAGGTGGTCCATCCGTAAGCTTCAATTTTGGCATACTTTGTCCAGCATTTCGGCTTGTATCTCACCAACGGCAGCTGTAATGTTGTTTTCCAGAGCTGCAATTGTGGCTGGCCTGTACCTGTACACAAGAAAATTTACGTAACCCCACAAAAAATAGTCTAGTGGGGTCAGATCGCATGAACTTGGCGGCCAATGGACTTCTCCAAAACGTAAGATTAATTGCTCACCAAACTCGCCTCTCAATTGGTCCATGGTATCGGGTACCGTGTGGCATGTGGCACCATCTTGTTGAAACCACATGTCAACCAAGGCCAATTCTTCCATTTTGGGCAAAAAATAGTCGGTAAGCATCGTTGCGATTTTTATTATTTTTGAAAAAATACGGGTCAATGATGCCGCCGGCACCAAACAGTGCATTTTTCAGGGTGCATTGGCAGCTCTTGAACTACTTCTGGTTGCACAATAGACCAAATTCGGCAATTCTGTTAGTTGACGTACCATTTGAGCCAAAAATGAGCTTTGTCGTTGAAGATAATTTTCCGATAAAAAAGTGGATCTTCATCTAACTTTTCTAAGACCCATTCAGCAAACAAACGATGTTGTGGTAGGTCACCCGGCTTCAGTTCTTGCACCAGCTGTATTTTGTATAGTTTCATACCAAGGTCCTTACGTAAAATTTTCCAGGTAGTCGAATAACACAAGCCCAATTGTTGAGAACGGCGACGAATTGACATGTTGCAATCTTTATTAACACTGGCCGATACAGCAGCAATTGGTGTTGGATTAATGTTCAATAAAGTGAAGCTGGTGCAAAATTTGGTCACAAAAGCTTGAATAGCCTGTTCGGTGGGTCGGTTATGACGACCATAAAATGGACGTAGTTTGCAAAACACATTTTTTACAGAGCACAAATTTTTATAATAAAATTCAATGATTTGCAATCGCTGTTCGTTTGTTTAGTCTATTTATAATGAAATGGCAAACCTTACTAAGCATTTTTAGCATTGACTCATGTCACGAATCACACGTGCCGTTTAAAAAAATTTACACTGAAAAAACAAATAGCACAGTTAATAATTTTATAAAAAACCTAGGTAGGTAGTGTATCATATGGATTTTACATTATCCGCCGGCATTTCATAAACTTTTTATGGAAAGCCGTATTTCACTATTAGCTTACGACATATGTATCATTTGCAAGAGATCTTTTTTATAATAAAATTACATATTGAAGTTTTTATGATTCAATTTTTTTTGTAATATATTATTTTAAGAATTAATTAAATCTAGGTTTAAATTAACATAATTATTTCATAGATCCAAAGAACAATACACTTTGTGTATACAATATATTTTCTATCAATTCCTGGATTATATTTAATAACTGAATTATGATGATGTTCTATGTATACTTATGTTTTTCATTAGAAACTAATTTAGTACTTTAAAAAATTAGAAACAAATTTGTTCAGAAGAGCTTCTTAGTAAGTAAGTAGTTACAAAATTGTTTGTATTAAAGGCAATAATAAAGATTAATATATAGATAGAGATAAAAAGTTGACAACAAGTGAGTTGTTGAAGAGTTGAGAAACTTAACCAAAGCTGATCTAATTGAAAACACAGTACAAGTTTGTTTTCAATAAGTTGATTATTAATATAATTAATAATATGGAATTAGTATAATATTAAGAAAAAGATAAAAATTGTTTGTTTAAATGAAAGCACACGAAAAGCACTTTGAAAGTGTAGATGGGACGGATTAATAACAGTATCACTGTGTTAATACCAAACACGGGTGAGATTAGTGCTTGTAAAATAATGAACCACTACGAATAATAATCTCTACATTAATTATATTGAAACTGTTGACCAAAGATATTAGAGTAGAGCATAAACGGATAATATACTAATATGTTTACTTAATATTGCGACGGGTCGAGTAGGGCAAGCAGCCTAGGCGGGCGAGTGCCTGTTGTAGTAAGTAGCTGTGAGTTGAATTTGGTCGGTGTTGTCGGTACGCATTCCTGACATCCAAACAGAGGGTCTCAAAATCCTGAAAACCTTTAAAGCAGGACCGATTGTCAAACAGCAGCCTCGCGCCCATCCATCTCGTGCACGGATTTAAATACGAAAGCCAAAGGGATGAAAAACCTAGTGGAGAATGCACGAATAGAGAATTGTTTTTCTTCCGGTAGTCAAGCATTTAGGACAGGGAGGAAAATACCTCCCTTGAAATTCCGCACTTCCGTTCAGATCGTTCTCAAAGCCACAAACGCGACAATCGCCGACAATTAACATTTCATAGTTAACATAATCTTTATCATTACATTCTCAATCTGTGCATTAATTCAATGAAATCTCCATACATAATAATGTTAATCTTAAATCAAAGTTATAACAGCATTACGATATGATATTATAAAACCGAAAACGACCTGATCTGTATTCGGTTGCCGTATAACTGAATAATAGAAAATTCCAATCGAATTTTATTTACGTGATCGCTTCAATTTATTATCAGTTCAAATCAAAACTAAATAAGATCATTTTTACTTCCTTACGTTATATTTTTACTATACATATACTTTTTACAACCGCTTTTAATGACTACATTTACATAATTTTGCTCTGGGATTTTATATCGCAGTATAACAAAGTATACCGTAAAAATTTTAACATTCTGATCCTAATAGACATACATACTTATTATATGCTTCAACATCAACAAGTCAAAACTCCGAGTGCTGCATGTTAATTATAAAGATTAATTATCATTTTACTAATTGCACCTCATTAATTACAAAAGTTCAAATATGCTTTTCAATTCAATACTCAACATGGAACGTTTTAAATATTGTTTTTTATTTTTGTCAATTAAATTGTTTGTTTACTTATTATTTGTATGTTTATTCGTCTCTTTCGTCTCTTTGCCGACGTCTGTGTATTAAATTAAATATATTTTCTCAGAGCATTCAAACCATTAAAGTATTCGTTCGAAGACAGCAAGAAAAAATTAAAATTCAAGACAAACAAATGCCGAAGCGGAATACACAAAGAAAATTATCCTCAAATTATATTTCACGCAATTTTCTTTAACCATGATAATAAACTGCATTCATTAATTTAAATAAATATTAAAATCATGTTCACAATATTATGATTTCATTGTTTTGTAAAAGTAAATATTATTTTTCATAAACGTTCTAACAAAATCAACACAATATTGATTTAAAGAAAATATACAAATCAATTTAAACAATGATGGATGAAACTAATTAATTTCTCCTTAGCTTGTCACGCATTTATTTCAATGCTGATGCCACTTAGTTCTGTAGAGGTGTAGTTGAAACACTCGCATCGCGCCTTTCTATACTTCTTTGTCCTTGTATCTTAACTTGCATAATTAATGGTTTTCCCCTAACATGATATGTCTTAGGTTATTGCAAGATTCGTTTTTATTAGTTAATTTTGTTAACTGACTTTTAGTATGTCTGCACAAAATAATTAGAGGTATAATAATTTAGGTCTTAATATTTTTTTAATTTTTAACAATATGCAAACCTGATAACTCTTAATTAATGTTCGAATAAATTGCAAAAACAAAACAAATTTCATCACTTTTAAGATAACAATACACCCGAGGTGCCCTAGCTAGACATACACTTTGCTTCTACAACCACTAGTCGTGGGTGTAGTCTTCTCTTACTGTAATCTTTTCAGTCAGTCTCCCTTGACTAACTCTTGTTTTCTTCCTCCGATGTTAGGGGTTACTATCTTCTATTTTCTCCTCTTTTCTCTAACTCCTAATCCTACGGTGGTGGACCTTACCCGTGCCAAGAGGATGCATAGCCAAAAGAAGGTCAGTCTGGTCCCTAACAAAAGAAAACCTGACAAAAGGTATAAATTGCACCCCCCCCCCCTCAATAGATAGTGAAAAACGAGGAAACAACCACCAGGTGAGTACGGGCAGCAGCTCGGACTCCGCCCAATCGCCCAATCGGATCTGGTGTGAGCAACAATCCATTCTCGGAACGAAAGTTCCCCATAAAGTCCACTCGTAAAAGAAGACCCTCATCCTCTAAGGACGATACAAGCAACAGGCTAACGCAACCCGGGCCTGGCACTAGCACTGATGCAGAGCTCAATAAAGAGGCATCCAGCAAAAAAGAGGTGATACCGTCCGTTAAAGCCTATAAGGATAGAAGGGCGGCTTACAAACTCCTCAATAAATTTAAGGACATCCCGGAGGATAAGCGATCTGATCAAGACAAGGCAAAACTCGAGTGAGCCCTTAAAGTAACAAAAGAACATGACTCAGCGGCAACCCAGAGATCGTCCAAAAGAAAGGATAGGTCGATTGATGAATCCCCGCTCGTAGGAAAGAAAAGGGGACGGTTAGGTCCCTCGCCACAGTCCAACAAAAAGGGACTCCCAAAACGCTCATACAGCGAGATCATAAAAGATCACCTGGTATGGGCGGTCATGAACAGAGGTCACCAAGATGGGAGCATCGCGCCAGCCAAATGGGGACTGGTAGAAGCGGCTCTCTTGGGCAAATACCTAGACATTCTCCAGAAGAATACAGGCCCAGCTCCTTGCTGCAGAGACGCAGGTTGGCACCAAAGACACATCAAGCTGGTGGCTTGTGCAGATCAACAATCAGCGGGCCTGTATAAGCAAACCATCGGGAAAGAGGGGGAAGTCTTTCCGGGCGCCCGAATTGAGGCTGTCTTAAGAGACAAGATCCCGAGCAGACCGAGATCGAGAGCCTGGATCCCAACGGAACCCCCTGACCCGAGGACAATACTGAAAATAAGTCAGACCAGCATTCCCACGCTTCCAACTGAAGATTGGAGCCTAATTAAAGTAAGCGAAGCAACGGGTATGAGAAGGCAAGTGATTGTCATCCTCAACAAAGAATCTTTAGCGCCACTGACTGAAAGTAAAGGAGTACTCAGCTACGGCTTCGGCTCCACTACCCTGAATGTCTACAAGAATGACCAGAGAACCCTAATCCTCTCGAGGAAAGAGAAGCCTCGGTCACATTCAGACAGTGAGATGTCAGACATAGGGGTCAGCAACATGCTCGGACCACTCCAACTAGGTGAGATAAGCAAAGCAGAGGAAAATCTGACGCTAATCTCTGACACCAAAGACGACAACAACCAAACGATCGTTAAGGTGCCAGAAATACCTTTCAACGATGGTGGGGGTTCTACAATGTAACCACCACCACTCCAAAGCAGCCTCGCCAGCTTTGCTCCTCCAACTGACAAAGAGAGGAGTCCACATCGCCCTAATCCAAAAACCGTGGGTTGTGGGAACCAAGATCTGTGGGCTGGGCTCTGATAAGTACAGGTTACTGTACGCAAAAAACGCAGGTGTATCCTGGCAGATAAAAGTATCAACTCTTTTATGATACCTAACCACAGCAATTGCGACACTATCAATGTATCAATAGGATTTTTTAACCGTAGGTTTTGGATGATCTTAGGATACTTTGCCCAGAAGAAGGAAAGTCCCCCAGAAGGCTTCCATGGCATTATCAACAAAGCCAACCGAGTAGGGGCGGACGTGATCATTGAAGCCGATGCCAATGCCCACCACACTATATGGGGCAGCTCGGACACGAATAACAGAAGTGAATCTTTACTAGAATTTATACTAACCTCCGACCTAAAAATATGTAATATAGGTAACACTCCCACCTTCACTACAGCCGTGAGAGAGTAGGTACTTGACATTACATTCGTTTCCACTAAAACGCCTAACCTTGTAAGCAATTGGAAAGTGTCAAAAAAAAAACTCCTTTTCTGATCATAAGTATATAGAATTTAAGGTAGTCATACAGATACAAACAAAGCTTAGGTTTGTAGACAAACAAAAGACTGATTGCGGTAAGTATAAAACTACCTTATCGGGTCTTCTATCAAAAAGAAAGGATGAGCTAGACAGAACTGTAAAGCAGTTTACATCTGCTTGTAACAAGGCCATACGCACATCATGCAAAGTTGTGAGCAGGAAAGATAACAGCAAACCACGGTGGTGGACACCGTTAATAAACAACATAAAAAAGGAATGCAAGAGGCTGTTCAACGAGGCAAAAAACACCAATGAGTGGACTGCCTATAAAAACAGCCTGGGGAATTTCAAAAAACGGAGGTCAGAAAGGCCAAAATGTCATCCTTTGCTCAGTTTTGGGAAGAAATAGAGGAAATCTCAGAAGCCAACCGACTGCAAAAAATATTATCTAAGAATCCGGCAGTCCAAAGCTTCATACAGAAGCAAGATGGAAACTAGACAACCTCATGTACAGAAACGCTAGAGCTACTCATGGATACACACTTTCCAGGCAATGGAATAAGTGTAGTGGACTCCACCATAACTGCTCCACCTCGGTATCTGGCTGACAGAATTGTAGGTGGAGACAAGTGAATCTGAAGCTGCAAAAGTTTCAGACCGTATAAGTCACCTGGACCTGACGGGATCAGTCCAGTTGAGCTGCAAGAGGCCATTGATATAGTTATACCTTGGTTGGAGACTATGTTTAAGGCATGTATAAACCTTCCATACATCCCAAAAATTTGGAGAGAGGTCGAGGCGGTCTTTATCCCAAAAGGAGAAAAGGCCTCACCCACCTCACCCACCTCTCCCAAAGACCTGAGACCAATCAACTTATTATCGTTCCTGCTAAAAACGCTTGAAAGACTGATTGACTTGCACATAAAGGAGGCACTACACCCTGAAATGCTGTCAAAGTCTCAGCACGCATACATAAAAGAGAAATCCGTAGAAACGGCACTCCACGCCTTGGTAAACCAGATTGAGAGCTCGATGAGGCATAAGGAGTTCACGATGGTTGTCTTCCTCGATATAGAAGGGGCATTTAACAACGTAAATCCTGAAGCCATAGAATCAGCTTTAACTGGACTAGCAATAGACAATGCTCTATGTCACCTGATCGGAAAAATGCTCCGTAAAAGGAACATCAAAGCCACAATGAGAGAATCCCACATAAAAAGGAAGGTAAGTTGAGGAACCCCACAAGGGGCGTCCTCTCGCCATTGCTTTAGAACATCACGCTAAAAGAGCTGCTCCTCCAACTTAGGAAATCTGGCTGCAGAGTTGTCGTCTATGCGGATGACGTAGCAATAGCGGCCTCAAGGAAACACTTCAATATAATGTTGCAACTTGTTGAAATGGCCCTATCGAAACTAGCGCAATGGTGCAAAAGGTGTAGCGTAGATGTCAACCCGGCAAAAACCGAGCTAATCGTTTTCACAAGAAAACACAACATCCCAGAACTCAAGCACCCAATGCTAAAGGGCACTGAACTGACGATCAAGGAGAGCGCCAAATATTTAAGTCTTATACTAGATATACAAGACTGCAAACAGTGTTGAAGACTAAACACCATTCAACCTGTTATGGTTATAATAATCCCTTAAACCAATGTGTAATTAGTTTTAATAAATATTGTGATAATTTGTATTTTTTTAATGTTAACTGTAATTGTTTTAAAATATGTGCAAAATCTGTTATATTTCAGAATTAATTGTTTTAAATTAATGTAAAGGTTGATCCGTAAATAAATATATTATATACTAGACCGAAAGTTATTATGGAAGCTCAACATAGACAAAAAAGTACGAAAAGCAACGGTGGCGCTGTACTCTTGCAAGAGAGCGATAGGAAAATCCTGGGGCCTCAACCCCAAGATTACTTTCTGACTATACAAAGCCGTAGTTACACCAATACTCTACTACGGCGTATTCATATGGTAGCCGGCACTTAATAAAAGAGTTTATCAAATGGAGCTTACAAAAGTGCAAAGAATGGCGGCGCTCATGATAACGGGAGCCATGAGAACGATGCCTACGAAAGCCTTGGAGACAATCCTAGACATAACCCCGGTCGATCTAATGGGCAAGCAACTTGCCATTACCACAGCACTCAGACTGTCGGTGCAAATGTTGACATCGGATTATCGTGGTCATGTCAAAATAATCAATAAATTTAAAGGGGTGCCCAAAAACACCACACCGCTGTCTAGCAACAACTGCTTTTGGCAACAAATTCTTATACCACATACCCTCTAAAAAGAAGTGGATGGAGAAGAAAGGGATACCAGCAAGACACACGCAGGTCTATACAGACGGCCCACGGAGGAAGGACAAAATGGGCTGCGGAGTTTTCTCCAACAACCTCAACCTCAAAATCAGCTTACGCCTGCCTAACTACTGCAACGTTCTACAGGCGGAGGTAAGCGCCATAAAAGAGGCAGCAGAGTGGCTGATGGTAAATGGGAACCCTGGTGAACAGATCCGCATTTACACCGATAGCCAAGCTGCTCTCAGGGCAATTACTAGCGTGTGCACCAACTCAACAGTGATCTCTCTGACTATCGGAAAAAGCTGAACAAACTGACAGCACACACAAACTTGAGACTCATGTGGGTACCAAGCCACAGCGGGATCCCAGGAAACACAGAAGCGGATGAACATGCAAAGAATGGCACAAGCCTGCACTCAACCGAAGTATTACAGGGTATTTGTATTTCATTTGCCTCGTGCAAGAAGACCATAGCCAAAATTACCTCGAACCTAGCGGAGCAAAGGTGGAGGGATGAATACACCTGCAAGATAACCAGGCAAGTATGGCCTCACCAAAACAGAAAAAAGAAGCACCAACATCGTCTCTCTAAAAGAAACGATATCAGACTGGCAGTGGGAGTTATCACGGGACACTGTCCCATTAGCAAGTACGCTGAGAGATTGGGTATAGCAAAGCGGGACTACTGCAGAGGCTGCCTAGACAAGGAGGAAAAGGAGAGTGTTCAGCATTACTTATGCCAATGCTCCTCTCTGTCCGCAACACGATTGCTCTTCTTAGGCCGACCTTTCTTTGATGACCTCTCTGACCTCGCATCACTAGATGCGCAGACTCTCATTTACGGCTCAAAATGGTTTGACAAAATTCCCTAAGAAAGTGCAAAAGTACAGTTTAAGTACTGTGGTAACACAACGGGCCCATCTGAAGCCTATGTAAGCGGTAGCTGCCACTTAAACCTAACCTAACCTAAGATAACAATAAAAATTCAAAGAAACCACAACAAACAAAGTAGAGCAAGCAATATAAAAAATATTTTAAAAATGTAGTGTATTTTAGAATTGTATTGGATAGTTCATCATAATTTGTAAGACGACGCCTTACAAGTGAGCTCAATATTTCTTTATAGCCCACATAATGGCCATACATTCCAGTTTGTAAGGATGGTACCTGGTTTGACAAAGATAAAGTTTGGCACTGTTATACAATACGCATTGGACTGAACGTAGGTTCACACAAAAATTGTTTATTAAATCCTTACGATTTCATGTTTTAATTAACCAAATATTTCTTTCTAAAAACTTTCCGTCTCTGTCCTTAAGGTCGTTTGTATCTTGGGTAGCAAAGCTACTTATTCAAAGTGCAAACTAAAGCAAAAAGAAGAGCAGTTGCCTACTGTAAACAAATAGCCTGGAAGGCTGCGTACTAAACAAAAAAAGCAAGCACCTATCAAAGACAGTCAAGCAAGTTGAATAAACATTGGCACCTCAAAAATGTGTTTGCAGACAAAATAGACAAGACTCCATTCAAACCCAGTTTGGCACTAAGAGATAATGCAGAACGCAACGACGGAGTGGAACACCATTCTAAAAAAAGACTTCCAGAAATGTTTTTGGCAGTAAAAGAAATAGTGGGCCAAGTGTGTAGAGGCACAAGTGCCATGGGTAATACAAAAATTGATACAGTCGAGACAGACCTCTAAAAACCCAGTAAAATCAAAATATGCTTGCAGAAATATCCCACGAAAACGCCGCAACTATTCTTCATCGCACAGATGGATCCAAAAACATGGCCTACTGCAGATAGCAAAAACGGGATGACATACAGATCACTAGTCAGTCACAATCACAGAAGTAGCTCCACAGAAGAAACTCTAAGCTAAGTTCAAACATAAATTTCAAATAATTCAAAAACACGAGTAACCTTGTTAGAAGTAATATTACTTTATATAGTTTATTTTTTAGAACTGGTCGGAAAGACCAAATTAATGGTTTTTCTACAGATGAAGTTAAATTGTGTTTTATTTAACTTAAAGTAGTAAATAAAAGTGCGTTTTAAACGTAAGTATAGATCAAATAATAAACGTATAGACAAATAAAATACATTTTTCTAAATATTTACTTTGAAATTTAAACTTAAAAATTAAATGAATCAAATACGTAATATAATATAGAAATAATCCCGTCAAGCCGTCACGGTTACATACGTTAATTTTCAACAAGAGACCCAGTTGTTCAAATCTGGCATAGCACCAAGAACTTATAATGTGTTCTAGTGGGTATAGTCATGATGTGTAACCACAGAATGGAATTAATTGTTTAACACTGTATCTCTCATTCTAGTATAATTTGCATTAGTAATATATCCATATTTATTAAATATAGCAGTAAAAGAAGAAATCGTTTTCATGAAATAAAATAGTTTACATCTAGAATTTATAGATAATTAAATTGTTTTAATTTATTAACGTATCTAGTAAACATACGATGTAACATCAACACTAGCATATTTGCAATACAATTTACGTTATTTTTAAATAAAATTGCCGTGCGATTACAAAGATAATGCCATCGGAGCTATTTGTGTATAAAAAGTGTTATTTGTTCACATATTCAATATTGTTATTTATATAAAGTACAGTTACATAAAATTTGCAAAACAAAATGGTTACTGTGTAGTGTACATTTCGTTTGAACGACTACAATTATTTTACATATTAATTAACTTTATTTGTCAGTATAATAGTTAACTTTATTCGATGTGTAATTTAATTTAATGAAAAACTATGTTTGCATAACTAGATGCTTGTAAAATACGTAAATAAATATTGCATTTGTTAACTTTTTTATTTAATAATATAAACTGCAATGTTTTAAGCAATGATAATCACAGCAGGAAAAACATAAAATTAAATTATGATGGGTTGCTCATTTTTCTTTACTTTGCGTGTTGAAATACAGCAATAGATCAAAACTTACTTTATGATTTAATATTTTTAAAATTGTACTTCTAATAAATCAATGTACAAACTTAATATAGTAAGATATCCAATGTGTTAAATGTAGGTGTATGTAATTAACAGATCAAGTTTCTATTGATACACGAGCACTCTGATCGCTGCCCTTTTATTCTCTTTCCCCTCTAAAAAGCCGCACTAATGGCGTTTGCCTCTTCTACAACGTATCATTCATCAAAAATCACTGCTTTCATTTAGTTAAAAGAAATTAAGAACATAACGGCTATATTCTTTATCTTATGAACATATAATAATCATACTAAACATTCAATCAGAGCCGCTTGTGTGTAAAACCTAAATATGTAAATATTGAGAAAAACTTGCTTGTGGGCTCACTCGCATTGCAAACTCTTGTGTTTAGGTAGCTCCGCTATTGAGTATTCTATTTAAGAGAAGAAATGCTTACTATAGTATATTCAATTTTAAGAAGGAGAATAAACAATTGACTCACGTGGACAATTCCATTGCTGCATTCTTTTTTACTTTTCATAGAGTAGAAGGGAGGGAGGGGGGGGAGTATTAATAATATATTCAATTCTAAGCTAGAGCACTGATAAAGAAATATATAAAATTATAGAAAAATATAAAACGTACATAAGATTAGTTCGTTATCAATGCTCTATCTTAGAGTTGAGTATACTCTCTATACTCTTTATACTCCTCCCCCCTTTATAAGAGGACCTAAAAATCCTAAAAGTGCTTATAGATAAACATAGATGTGATCACCATTATAAATCGGAATAAATACGTATTTTATTCAATTCCATGGTAGAACGCAGAAAACAAACAACGCAAAACTTGCTGTACGTACTGAATCAAAGTACATCCACCATTTTACGTTATTGTATAATTTGCGCACTACGTATAGATGCTAAACCTCTAGCCAAATTCTAATAATAAAAAACTATAGCAAAAGTTGTATAAAAACACTACTTACCGACTGCGCCAGTTTGGTGTCTTACAAATTTTTATATTAGCACCTTTTACACACAAAGGTTAGTAAACCTGAAACAAGCCAAAACCACTTTAAGATGCCAAGATAATTGCAAACAACCGTCTTACAGTGTATTAGTAAGTGCTCACTATGAAACCCAGACAACTTCAATCTCAACTACAAGATCCTTTTTTTTTTCTTGCAGCCCAAAGAACTATAAAAAAAATCCACCTACTAACTGCGCCATTTTGATGCATATACCAAAAATAGCAGAAAAAACACTTTTGGTAGCTGAGCAAACTGCATCAGACATGACATAAAACTGCGCCATTTTAATTCTTATGCCAAACAAGATTTTATTAAACAAACAAATAAAGAAAAATAGTAGCTTGAACAAACCAAAAAAAACAAAACATTTCACCTACCGACTGCGCCATTTTGATTTCTATCTTAAACAAAATGAATGTTAGCTTAAACGTACCAAAGGCACCATAATTTTTGACCAATATGTCAGCTATAATTTTTGTAATTAAACTAAGTTTCCATCTACCGACTGCGCCTTTTATTATTTTAGGCTAACATAATGAACAACAAAAGTCAAATTTTGCATATCCCGATAAACCTTAACAGTGTTGCGAGTAAGAACAAGAACATTAGCGATAGTTGCAAAAACCTACTACGTCAATGTTAACTTTTTTATGTACATTTGCATATCACCATCCAAATGTGCTCCCAATGTTTGACTACAAAAAACCAACAACAAAGTTAAAGTACCATTGAGCAAAATTAATTAGTTTACATTTTTACATGTCAGTCTTAAAAGACTATTAATGCTAGTAGTATAGAACCAAAAAAAACACAACAAAACAAGCTTAAAACAGCATAAGCAAAATTTCAATGAAGTGACTATCTATGCCACAGAAACAATGACAAAAATAATTTGGTCACAGATACATATGACACCACAATCATCAACAGAAGCAACTTCATGAGACTTTAAGAATATCGTCTAGAAACTAGCTTAAGCCTTGCTTAAGAGTACCTCAAACCTGTTTGATAATTTTCTCGGAAAACCACAATAATGCAAAAAAAACAGTTAATAAATCATCACAAAGAATATGGCTCACTTGTTTTAAAATATTGACTAGCAACATGATTTGCTTTAAAAAAAATCAAAGACTAATTAGAACATTAGGATACAACACTGGCTTCAACTGGTACCTGGCCAAATTCTTTTTCCACAACTCTACCCAAAGCAAAATAAACTGCAATTTAGAAAAACTTGTAGAGCGTATGGTGAAATTGTAGCAAAGATTTTTGGGCACTAACCCAAAATATTGAGAAGGTCTCTCTCAAAGTAGGTTTTAAAAAAAAGTTTTTTTTAACTTTATTTTGTAGTCATTGGCGCACTGTTAAGTTGCAACGGCCCCCCATTCAATCATAAATCATTTGTATTACATAAATACTGAAATATGTTATGACAAACACGGACGGCGCTGGACGGTAAACAAGGTAAGTATAGCTTTGGGGCGCAATTTATCAAAGGACGCCGTAGCTTACATTAATCCATATTTGCATCTTATTATTGTCAAATATTTTCTTTTGCGTCATACACGTTTACACAAAGTGCGGATTGCTGTTACGTACACCCTCAGAGTGCGGTGCTAACTAAAGAACAGATTTGTTTTTGTTGTTCGTCATGATGACGCTTGCAACAAGCAACAGTAGCCGTGCAGAAATGCCTTGTACAAGTACAAAGATTTAAGTGCTTAGTTCTTCTCGGTTTGTTGCTCTACTTCTTGTAGCAATTTCTAGACAGAAACAAAACCCAAAAGCCAAGCCTTCTCAAGCATCAACACTAGCTCAAAAACGTTGTTATTCGTCACTTGCCACAAAGCTAGGCCGCACATTGTAAAGATATTTTTAGCTAAAAATGTAACCGTCCTGTTCCACATTTGCGTAACAACTTTCAGCAAAAAAAAATCTATTCCTTCCAGCACTCTAGATCTGTAAGAGTTTCATCTGATCACGAAAATACCCGGAAACTGAACTCATTTAGCTGAAATTATCCACTCCACTAGCCAACATGCTAGAGCACTGTGAGTCAGCACCAGGATGCTCTTACCTTGCCCAAGACTCAGGTGCTAACATCTAAAAAAAACATGTTTTCTGAACCGGCAAAGGTTGTGCGCAAAAACTAAGCAATTGTCAACACCAATTTTACATTGAAACAGCACCCAAAACCTTATTGCCTACAAGGTCCCAATGCCCAGGAATTGTAAATCAAGTACAAACTATAATAAGCCAAACCACAACCACCCATTAGTGATAATTTCAGAAATAACTCATTCATTCCAAAACGTAAATTTCCAGATGGCTTTACTTATTTTTTATTTTTTTTTTTAATTTACCTGAAAAATGTGTGCCATAAATGCGCAAGACCCGTAATAACTTCAATAGTAAAACAAAGTTGCAAAAGAAGAAGTAGAAAAATTGTTGCAGGCATAGATTCTGCAAGTCAACAAAATCCTTCGTGCCAAAACTCCACAGCCAGTTTCACTACCAAGTTACCAAAGCTATAACATTCAACTCTGCATTACCAGTCAATCACTGAAAAAAATCTATCTGCTGCAATAAGCCAAGACCATCAATTCCAAGACTCCTAACGCTGGAGGGTATCTCCATTGACCTCTAACAACCTAATTGTATTCTAGAAGATAACTGCTGCACCCATGTCTACAAAGGGACAGCTACCGACGCAATGGTTTCAATTTCTTATTGTAATTTTTAAAGAAAAATAGCCAATAATTTTTATCTTGTCAAGCACCAACACCAGCCTAGAACGTAACTGGATAACAAGCACGATTGCATAGAATAACGTCGGCTGTTTTCCTCCCACTTTTAGAGATCTAAACAATCTTGACCTTTTTTTTGTTTTCTTTTGTTGAAGTTTTTTAGTAATACAAGATCAGTTTCTAAAAATATCTGAAAAAATTTATTGTTAGGACTTCAAAGTAGGCCTTCACACACTTCCACTACCAAAAACACTTCTGGAAGTCTTCTTTTGGAATGGTGTTCAAATCCGCCGTTGCGTTCTGCATTATCTTTTCTTTACTCTTAAAACGGAGTTTTTTTAATGTCATCTTTATTTTTGGAAATAACCAAAAGTTGCAAAATCTGGTGAGTAAAGAGGTTGGTGAACAAATTCCATGTTTTGCCAAAAAAGTCTGTATCAGCTGCAATGAATGAGATTGTTGTGATGCAACTGCCACTTTTCTAGACTTTTGCTCCAAACTGCATCATAAAGATGGTGTAGAATTTCTTGATAGTACTTTTTTGTCACAGTTTGTTTTTCCGGTGCATATTTGTGATGCACAATTTTACGAATATCAAAAAATACTGTTAGTATCACTTTAATTTTGTTTCTCATCTGTTGCGCTTTTTTTGGTCTTAACAAAGAGGGATGCTTTCATTGCGACTTTGTTTTTATTTCCTGGTCGTACTTGTACACTCATGCTCATCTTCAGTTACACCCGTGTCTAGGATCACCATTCCTCAATGATGATAAGGGGTGGAGTCAATAGTGTTGAAAAAAATTAGGTTGTACCTTTTCATTGTTTCCTGTGGTGCCAACCGAATGGTTGGTGCGATGCTGCCACTTGGCGTCCATCTGGTGCTCAAGAGCATCTTGATGAAAGCGTCCTCCAGGGGTCGAGGACGCCTGGCATGTGTATGGAGTGGGCCCATAACTTGCAGGGGTTAGTGCGACTGAGTTAGGAACAAACCCGCAGCCCAAATAATGCACGCCCTAGTAGTTGTCGGAGTGGTGCTTGTAGGGTAGCTGTGGAAGCAACGTATTGCTCCCGCAGGCGTACCTACAAAAGTTGTCCCCTAGGTTTGAAACGGGATTCACGGCAGAGTGTGCAAGACCGTGAGCCCGCTGTAAACTTGGGGCAAAGGTGCAAAGCCCCAAATCCGTCAATAGTATAAAGTGTATTTTTGAGTGGTGGTTTAGGTGAGTAGCAATTCCAATCAGGAGTCTCGGTTATCGGGAGCAGATCTCCGGCCGAGTGTGCAGGCCGGTAGATCTGGTGCAGCTCACGAGTTATAGAAGGAACTCCTAAAGCAAACGTTAGTGTAAGATTGGCGGTAGTAATTGATCAGTTGGCAAGGTCCGTAGGCATTGCGGTGGCCGTGTACAAAGCAGTATGGTAGCAGTTCTGCAGTCGCATGGTGGCTTTGGTGTGACAAGGTCTTTCTTGAGGCTTTTGATGCTTGATAAACACTGAAGCTGCGACGTAAAAATTTTACTTTTATACTCCTTGCCTCTGCTCCCTTTGGTCGTTGGTGTTCCGCCCATACAGCGGCATCACTAAAAACGCAGGTTTAGTGTTGGTAGTAACCAGCAAGTCAAGTGCAACCGTAAGAAGGATTTTTTTCTGTTACGCTGACAAAAGCTTGGGCACAAATTTTGCGTTCAAATCTTTTCGCAAAATGTTTTGGAATCGTCTTTAAACACCTGCTGAATCTTACGAATTGTTTTGCTTTGAGAATCACCAAACTTCTGACACAATTTTATGTTGTTCAACTCGTTCAGTCATTTTGAAAAAAAACCCAAAACAAACACGTATAACAGCACTTCACTTGACGGGTAGTAGACTACAACTGACGCACCAAAACGATCAAGGGTCTGAGGTGGATTATCTAACAAATCCCAAAAATGATAAATGAGGTTTTGATCAGAACTTGAGGAGGCCATTCCATAGTTTAAATCACGTGGTGCTGAACGTAGTTCATGGTGATGGTTGTAGTATGGAGCCTTGCGTTGTCTTGCATAAACACAAAACATTGTTCTATACCATAAGTGGCTAGTATAACATAATCATCCAGAACAAGATTGATGTCCCGTTCAGCGTTTAATCTTCCTGGAACTGGCACAAGCTCTATTTTTTCATTAAAACTACAGACCCAACATCATATTTGTTGACTTCTTGTATGGTTTGTGCAGAATGGCGTTCATATGAACCATCGCAACAAGTTAAACAAACTCGTGACTCATTTGTGAAGAGTACTGGTATCCACTGTCAAAGTTGCCATGCGACATGATCACAAACCAAATGTAAACAATATCTAATGTGGTACGGAGTTAAAACAAGTTTTTGCACAAGTTTTCTTAGTTTCAAGATGGCTTTTCTCAGTCTATTCTCAACTGTCTACGTTATGAGTTGTTTGGAGACTGATTTGAATATTTTTGGCTGTAGATGTGCAAAAACGTAAAATGGATACAACTAAAAACCGGTCCTGAATTTGGTATGTTTTCCTTGTAAGACCATGTCCAATGCGTTTTTTTTATCTTCCGGTTTCTAAGTCTAGGTCTGACGTTAAAATTTCTTGCAACTTGTAAAATACTGATGCCATTCTCAATATAAGCAACAACACAAATAACTTCTCCTTATTTAGATGCTAAATTTTGATATACTGGTGTCAAACTTAACAAATTATGATGAACTATTAACATTGTTTGCTATTCCAAAGCACACTACACTTTTAAAATTTTTTTTTTGCTTGCTCCACTTTGTTTGTTGTGGTTTCTTTAAATTGTTATTGTTATCTTAAAATATCTTAAAAGTGATTTATTTGAACATTAAATTAAGCGTTATTAGATTTGCGTACTTGAAGTTTGTTGGAGGGGGGGGGGGGGGGAAGCATAGTTTAAATGATTAAAATATAATAATTCTTAATTAGATTATACAACATATTCCGCTAATTACATAAAAGTATTATTAATGTTTTGTATACGTATTATTTCTCTTGAATGGAATGTGAAGTTGTATAAACAAATAATTATAAATGTAACTCCATAAACAACTAAAATATATATGAAATAAAATGAAAGAGAGATTCGAGTTCGGTCAAATGCAGTGCGCTTGAAACTGACTGTTTCGTACCATTCTGCCGCAACCACAAAGGACACTCTTCAGAATATATGTTTCGCAACATATTGTAGAATTTTTGTTAAAACGCATAAGAGCCGCTAGAGACTGCTACAAGTACGGGAAACACTTCCACTCAATGGACTGAATTATCATATTCACTCTTTTCAAAAGCACATTTAAATGATAAGCAACACAAAAAGGCGTGTTTTTCTCTCCATTAAAAATGCTAATGTTAATGCTCTTACTTACAACCACAATTACTAGCATTGCAGGATTTGCAAACCATTACATTATTATAAGAACGAAATAAATTACATGGGATATTAAACGTTTGATATAATAATGTAAGATACGTAAATTATAATATAGATTAGGCTTCAAAGATAAATTGCTGGTGGAAATTAGGCGTTAAGAAATGTGAGTAGAGTTCAGCTCATTGATTATAGTGATAGAATGTTTGACTGGACTAACTGATGATGCAGTTTCCCCCAATTTTCTTTTCCCATCCCAAGCAATGACCGGGTGTTTTTCCATCGGGTCCTTTTTCCCCATCATCTGTTACATTCATTTACATGGTATCCCAATAACACACACATTCTTCTACTAACTCTAACATATTAAATTCGTATTCACTTACTACGATCTTTATGCAAATCGGATCTGATTGCATTGAGTGAAAAGGTGCTTTGATATGAGAACGAGCATAAATGGAATATGTGACTGGACTGAGCTTACCCTGATAATACTTTCGGAAATTTTGATTGCCGGTCCTTTCGGTATTGTTCGAGTTTAGCATATGTGTAGGCCCTAATGCACGTCACGCCGATAAAAATGTTAACGAGTATTCATTTGCGGGAAGCCATTGCAAGAATAATTGTTCGCGTGGTGGACGAATATGGATTGCGGTGGCATAAAATAACAAAAGCTGCCCCCCTCCCACATTTACGCTCGCGATCCCACCGCTTTTACCCCGTCCTCCGATTTGCGAAAACAGTAACCATTTGATGAGTTGGCATATTCGCGATAGTGGTTTTTTATGTCCCCTTATAATAATTCATTGTCCGTTCCGTCTATTCGATCCATCGGAAGTCATCTCTCAGTTTTGACAAATGTTTTAAGGCCATTCGCATAGTCGTGTTGTCAATATTTATTGTACTTTAATAATCTTTAAAAGAACAAACAGCACTCTCATAAAATGCAAAGCGCATTTAATAAAAATTTCAAGGAAAACATTTATTTAATAAAATTCAAATTAAATTAAATTTATTTCATTATTAAATACTATTATTGTATTATTTTATTGCTTCAAATATTTAATATAACGTTATATGTAAAACATGGCCATTTCGTAACGATATAAAATGATTTATTATAAATTTTTATTTATTATTCTATTCCCAAAGATGTAATAAAAATGTATGGCCTAACTTTCAATAAAATTTAACAATATCAAATTATGTATTTTGTTCTTAAATTGCTTTATAGATGGGCTAATATCCGAACACGTTTACAAACTTAATCAATACCCTATGCCCTATCTATACGATGTGTACTGAATATATAAATAGAAACTATCAACCCATCTTATAAAATAGGAAGCATAGTTTTGTTAAAAAAATATTATTTATATTCAAGATAATAATATTAATATAAAATTATGATACTAAATTAATTTGAACTATTTCACAAAGAAAATAAAGAAACGGAAATTTGCTTTTTACTTGCAATTAACAGACCAGACCGTATTTGACTATGTTAGAAAATCTCATATATGAAGCCAGTAAAGTTTGGTTTTGCAAACCATAGTCTACGGTGGCGTGTGTTGATTGGAGCTATTTGTCTGATTAAACGCTAGAAATCGTGGTATCGACAAATTTTGCAGTAGCAAGCTGGTCAAAACAAAAGAATGTACGTAAAGGGCTCAAAACCAGAGAGAAAAAGAGAGCAAGATTTTGCCCTGAGCAAAATTTGACTTCTAGCAGCCAAACCGTCAACACCAAAAGCAATATACTTTATCGCCCAACTGAAGCAATCCTTTGGACCAAATAAATGCAATTTTTCTTGCACCAACAAGCAACACAAATGATTTAATTGCGTATTAATTTACACCATTCACATAACTAATTCAACTAAGTTAAAAAAAATTTCAGCATAGACCTCAAACTGAGCAACGGCCGGCCAAATCATAGTACTGATGTATGTCCAGTTTCAAAAGCTAGAAGATCTTCTAAAAAAGCAAAACTAATAAATCAATAAATTTTAAAAGTTTATGGCCAATCAAAAAACAATTTCAAACAGATTATACTAGACCAAAAGGAACTCTTCTTCAATCTGCAAAAGGACATTTTGTAAAAAATCAAGAAAGTAAAGCCGCCTCCACAACGGCAATGTTGTTCCAACCCTTCTTCCAAAAAAATCTCAAAAACCTTTTCCAGCCATTGAAGCCAAGCCCCAGCCCCTTCAAGTCTTTGAACGCCACGATCCAGACCAGGCCAGTCAAAAGTCCCGTCACTGCCTCCAAAAACAAAGAAATGATAGATGTTAAGCTGGACAACTACGTTACGCCACACCGGAAGGCTTCATCCTGGTAGAAAACAAGAAAAAATCAAAGAAACAATAACGCCAAAACCATCATACACCAACACCAAAAGGTTTTCTTGTTTGGCCACTAAAACCCAGGCGACCACTTCAAATTTGTCCTTTAGCTTCGTAGCCCTTTTAACCCCCCCCCCCCCCCCGTGTTCCGCGTTAAAAGTTTTCAGCTACGTTCTACAACATGATAATCACCAACCGTCACGCCGTAAACGTGGTTGGCACTTTTTTTTTCATGCGGATTTCCAAACTGCAATTGCTTACTGCAAAAGCAGTTTTACACTACACTTTTTAATTAATGTCAAAAAAGATCCTAAAATATGTTAAGAAGAACATACCCGACTGCGCCAAAGCAGTTTAGAGCTCTAGAGTATGCTTCCTTATCGGTCAAATGCATAGGAAACAATGGAAAGTGAACGGAGCACTTGCAAAAAATCATGTTAATTACCAAATTGTGTAAACTTTCAGTTAAGAGTTGAGTACAAACGCAAATCCAGGGATAATGTCCAATTCCATTGTTACCAGTGTTATGGCCACACGGAATTTACATGTAATTCCTCTTCTACGTGCAAAATTTATGTAGCAAAATGCGCCGCATCAAAAAAACCGCACTTTGCTAGTTATATAGACTACCCAGCTTATTTCAAGCTGAAGGCAAGCCAAACTTTTGTAAAAATTGAATCCAAAACAACTGCTTCTTAAAAGCAGATTCCCGCTCTTTCCCAACGCCCGCAAGGAAAAATCTTATGCACAAACAACGAAAAATCAGGCGCAAAACGCAACCAGGTTGACAGTCAAAAATCACCTTTTCCTTCAAAACTGATTTTAAGAAAATGTATCTAATTCCTATACAGTTATTGGCCTAAAGAACTAGAAACCGATTTTTTGTCCTTTAATCTAAATTCAACATACCTGGTACAAAAGTTTGCCACAAAATCTATGCAACGTCTATAGGGTTGGCTCACTATGTGCATTTTTAATATTCCCTACTAAAACAATTATGAGTTAGGCAGGAAGGTCTATGCAATCAGAATTGCAAACTTCTAAGACATTTAAACGGGATTTAGTTGGTAAGCGCTTGTGAGGAATCCGGCACTTGTAAATCTTTAAGAAAATTCTTCTCCCAATTCCAAAAAAACGTCAATTAAATAAAGGACCTGAGAATAGTACATCTGTTTACATCCATGCATGAGTGTCTTAGTGCTGTTAAGCAAAATAACAGTTTAGTTAAAGCCCTTTTACTTTTCTACGGGTTAATTGTCTCAAAATGATGTTTGTGTGTGTTTTTGACCAAAAGTCTAACACCAAACAATAAATCAGAAAACAGTGAACTAATCGTCAACAAAGATTTAGCGGCGGTGATCAGTCTCATTTGTTTTGCAAATAGACCTTATTTTCAACTTTGCATCATCACTTAATTGTCAGGTTAGTATTCGGTTGCAGCGTTAGGCTGTAAGTGATCCCTGAAGGTATTTTTTGCCGGTTTTCTTGTTGTTGTGGACAAGGTTAGGTTAGGTTATAAAATGCCGGAGGGAGTAAAAGTGGTGGCTTATTTGGACAATCTGGTGGTGGTTGTAACAGATCGCTCTAAGCAAGAGGTTGAAGAAACAGGCAACCATGTTGTCCAACTTATAGAGCTTTAGATGAGCGAGCTGGGGCTACAATTGGATACGGAAAAAACGGAGCTTGTGGTGCTTTTGTGCTCTAGGGTACCACAGGTCCAAAATATATTTGAATTACCTAGGAGTGGTAAAGTCCAGCTGCATGGGATGGAGAGGGCAGGTACGGGAGGTGAGTATAAGAAGAGAAAAAGCGGCCCGGCCGTTGGCGGGTCTTATGGCAAATTTGGGGAGGAGCAAGGGCTTCCTACATACGCCTGCTGTGTTCGGTTGTTATTTCCATAGTTCTGTACGGAGCAGAAATATTTAGGAGATCACCTTGTGCAGCAATAAAAAGCACAAAAAATAGGTCTTGCAAACCAAGAGGTACTGCCAATGAATATGCAGTGCCTACAGGACGGCTTCTACTGCAGTTTTCATGGTGGTTGCAAGGACAAGACCGCTGAACTTTGTAGTCCAAATGAAAGCCGAAAAGCAAAGGTGATAAATGGGTGTAGAGAGAATGGCAGAGAAAGTGACAAATTTTGCAGTAGCAAGCTGGTCAAAACAAAAGAATGTACGTAAAGGGCTCAAAACCAGAGAGAAAAAGAAAGCAAGATTTTGCCCTGAGCTAAATTTGACTTCCAGCAGCCAAACCGTCAACACCAAAAGCAATATACTTTATCGCCCAACTGGAGCAATCCTTTGGACCGAATAAATGCCATTTTTTTGCACCAACAAGCAACGCAAATGATTTAATTGCAAATTAATTTACCAATTAACAACATTCACATACCTAATTCAACTAAGTTAAAATTTCTTTCAGCATGGACCTCAAACTGAGCAACGGCCAGCCAAATCATAGAACTGATGTATGTCCAGTTTCAAAAGCTGAAAAATCTTCTAAAAAAGCAAAACAAGAAAACCAATAAATTTGAAAAGTTAATGGCCAATCAATGAGTCTAAACGCATTGAGATTTAAAAAAAACAATTTCAAACAGATTATACTAGACCAAAAGGAGCTCTTCTTCAATCTGCAAAAGGACATTTTGTAAAAAATCAAGAAAGTAAAGCCGCCTCCACAACGGCAATGTTGTTCCAGCCCAAAAAATCTCAAAAACCTTAGCGTATTTTCCAGCAATTGGAGCCAAGCCCCAGCCCCTTTAAGTCTTTGAACGCCATGGTCCAAACCAAGCCAGTCAAAAGTCCCGTCACTGCCTCCAAAAACAAAAAAATTGATAGATGTCAAGGTGGACAACTACGTTATGCCCCACCGGAAGGATTCATCCTGGTAGAAAACAAGAAGAAATCAAAGAAACAAAAACGCCAAAACCATCATCCACTAAGGCCAAAGGGTTTTCTTGTTTGGCCACTAAAACCCAAACGACCACTTCAAATTTGTCCTTTAGCTTCGTAGGCTTTTTAACCCCTCCCCCCCTTTCAGCTACGTTCCACAACATGATAATCACCAACCGTCACGCCGTAAACGTGGTTGGAACCTTTTTTTTCATGCGGATTTTCAAGCTGCAATTGCTTACTGCAAAAGCAGCCATGTGTTTTACACTACACTTTTTAATTAAAGTAAAAAAATAACATAAAATGTGTTAAGAAGAACCCGACTGCGCCAAAGCAGTTTACAGCTCTAGGGTATGCTTCCTTATCGGTCAAGTGCATAGGAAACAAAGGAAAACTCTCCGTTCATTTGCAAAAAATCATGTTAATCACCAAGTTGTGTAAACTCTCATTTAAGAGTTGAGTACAAACGCAAATCCAGGGATAATGTTCAATTCCATTGTTGCCAGCGTTATGGCCACACTGCATTTACATGTAATTCCTCCTACGTATGCGTCAAATATGCTAAAGCCCATCTTAGTTTTACTTGCAAAATTTATGTAGCAAAATGCGCCGCGTTAAAAAAGCCGCACTTTGCTAGTCGGCTACTCAGCTTAATCCAAACTAAAGGCAAGCCAAACTTTTTCAAAGGCTGAATCCAAAACAACTGCTTCTTGAAAGCAGATTCCCGCTCTTTCCCAAAGCGTTCCAAACGCCCGCAAGAAGAAATCTTATGATCAAACAACGATTGACAACCAGGTTAACAATTAAAAATTACCTTCTCCTTCAAAACTGATTTTAAAAAAATGTATCTTATTCCTATACAGTTATTGGCCTAAAAAACTAGAAACAGATTTTTTGTCCTTTAATCTAAATTCAACATAGACCTGGTACAAAAGTTTGCCACAAAATCTATGCAACGCTTATAGGGTTGGCTCACTATAAGCATTCTTAATATTCCCCACTAAGACAGTAATCAGTTAGGCAAAATGGTCTATGCAATCAGAATTGCAAACTTCTAAGACATTTAAACGGGATTTAGTTGGTAAGCGCTTGTGAGAAATTCGGCACTTGTAAATCTTTAAGAAAATTCTCCTCCCAATTCCAAAAAACGTCAATTGAATAAAGGACCTGTGAAGAGTACATCTGTTTACACCCATGCATGAGTGTCTTAGTGCTGTTAAGCAAAAAAACAGTTTAATTGAAGCCCTTTTACTTTTCTACGGGTTAATCGTCTCAAAATGATGTTTGTGTGTGTTTTTGACCAAAAGTCTAACACCAAACAATAAATCAGAAAGCAGTGAACTAATCGTCAACAAAGATTTAGCGGCGGTGATCAGTCTCATTTGTTTTGCAAATAAACCTCATTTTCAACTTTGCATCATCACTTTATTGTCTGGTTAGTATTCGGTTGCAGCGTTAGGCTGTAAGTGATCCCTGAAGGTATTTTTTGCCGCTTTTCTTGTTGTTGTAGACAAGGTTAGGTTAGGTTAAGAAGATGCTGGATGGGGTAAAAGTGTGGCTTATGCGAACGATCTGGCGGTGATTGTAACAAAACGCTCTACGCAAGAGGTTAAATAAACAGGCAACTATGCCGTCCAACTTATAGAGCTTTAGATGAGTGAGCTGGGGCTGCAATTAGCTCCAAAAAAGACAGAGCTTGTGATGCTTTCCTACTCAAAGAGGGTATCACAAGTAGAGCTAACTGTTACGGGGATCACCGTTAGGTCCAAAAGGCAGCTGAAGTACCTTGGGGTGGTTGTATCCAGCAGCATGGGATGAGGCGGGCAGGTACAAGAGGTGTGTATGAGAAGAAGGAAGGCAGGTCGTTGACAGGTCTTATGCCAAAATTAGAGGAGCAAGGGCTTTCGACAGACGCCTGCTGTCTTCGGTTGTTTCTTCCATAGTTCTGTACAGAGCAGAAATATGAAGCAACATCTTACGCAGCAACAAGAAGCACAGGAAGTGGGTCTTGCAAACCCAGAAGAGGTACTGCCAAAGAGTATGCAGCGCCTACAGGACTGCTTCTGCTGCAGTTTTCATGGTGGTCCAAATGAAGGCCAAGGTGAGAGAGGGTTGCTTATCCAGGAGCAGAGATGATGAATAAATGTAGAAAAAATGGCAGAAAAAATGGGAAAAGTGCAAGACGAGTGGAGGCGGTTCAGCGAGTCAGCAAAGGCCACGGCAAGGTAAAGTACTACCTTACGCTGGTGTTAACGGGACACGGATGTTTCCGGGCGTATCTGCAGTGGGTAAAAATGTGCTAGAACAACGAATATTTGTACTGCGGGCAAAGAAACACTGCCGAGCACACCGTGGTTTGCTGCAAGCGTTAGACGGAAGTAAGGGAGAGAATGATGATAAAAATAAGTGAAACAAGCGTAAACCCTGACAATTTAGTGGATACAATGATGGCATTTCAGGCCGGCTGGGATGTTGTGTCCACCATGATAAGAATTACTGTTCAGAAAAAGAAGGAAGAAGAGAAGAAGAAGCTTGCTCCGGTAGAAGAATGGGGGGGGGGGGGGGGTTGACTTGAATAGGCCATTAGCTTAGTTTTTAATTTTTTTGTTAAAGTATAAATAGAATTCTGTAAAAATTGTGTTTGTATAATCTGATATGTATGTTTTGTTAAAAACTGTTTTTTTTTTAATTAAAGGGCGGCACAAAAGATTAGCTGCCGTCCGGGATTCTCCACCCCAAAGTAATGCTTTAATGCAATCTCGAGGTAGAGTAAAACAAATATATCCCACTGGAAGGAGGTTTTTAGCCGGTAGAAACCCGACACTACCGTGCAGCACCGGCTGCCGGTGTTTTTGGCGTTATTCCACGTAGATAGCCTGAGGAGTCTCCAATACGTAAGACAGTACTTTTTTTTCATTTGCAAAAGCCAATAGTGCTAACGTTTATTCTACAATCACACAAACTGCATTTGAATATATACCTGGAAACTAAACACGCAAATATATATTATCGCACTCGTTAATTGAGAGAATAGAGCCGCCACCTACACTCTCATATTAAATGTAATTTTGTTAAAATAAACACTAACCATATATTAGATTAAAGTTCTGCCATAATTTCTTAAAATTTTCTGCCAGAGCAGGGGCTTGAACCTGCGACCAATTATGCGCCAAGATTTGAGTTAGGCGCTTCACCCAACTGAGCCACTCTTCGATTTACGTAAGCCTTGACATGTTTTTTGAGAACCTTCCAGTGGCAACTTTGTAAGATTGTTCGACTAATTTAATTCCGTCTAAAGTGTAATTTTTGCTTGTGCATGGTTGGAGGTAACGCCATTTCTACCAATCATACAATACAGCTTGCTTTTGGGTTTTAACGGGTAACTTAGGTCCACGTCTTCTGTTTTGACCAACAATTTACGTAAACAATCAACGGTATTTTGACAGTAACTAAGAAACAAAAGCGGCCAGAAGAAAACTAAGGAAACAAGACAGCCCAAGAAGCGCAAGCAAACTGGTAAACCTTAACGGAATGCCAAAAAAACTTCCAAACACTAAGGTGAACGCAACAACAACACTTGACAACTTCTTCAACAGCTGCAGAAACAACAAAGGCAAAAAACAAAAATTGTTTCGCAGCAGTCACAAAAACAACCGGCAAAAAACAAAAGAAACAAAGAGATTTAAAAAAAACATTCAAAGACACTTTTACGGAAATTGCATTAACCAAGTTACCAAAAGAATACTCCAAATGTTCCTTAAACGCCAAAAAGGCAAAAAACATTAAGTCTTTCATTTTTTGCATGAAACTTCAGATCAATGATTTGAAGAAATTGCCAAGTCCAAAAAGAGTTTTGATGTGTACTACGACTACAACTAGAAGTAACTTTTGGAGACGTTAGAATATGACTGGAACATACTTTTAGGTAACTCAAGTAAACTCGTCAAAAAACGACTTCAATATATAAGGTTCAAAATTGTTGCCAGTAAACAAAAAATTGCCAAAATATATAAAAAACTTTAGAATAAATGTATAAACTTTAAAAAAACTGCAAAAACTTTAAAATTTTTTAGAAAAAATGTAGATTTTGCAAAAAAACAAATCCAAAAACTTTTGCTAAAGCTCCAAAAACTTTAAAAAGACTGCAAAAACATCAGAAAGACTGCATTAATTTCAAGAAGATAGCAGAAATCTCAGAAAAACAAAAAACAAACTTTGACAATTCTAGAAACTTTTAGCTTTAGAAACTTTAAAACTGAAGAATTTTCAAAAACTACAAAAAAACTAAAAATTTAAAAAAAACTTTAGAAACTTAAAAAAAAAATTAAAAAAAATCAAATTTCAGAACAAATCTATAATTTTCAAAAACTTCAAAAACATTAAAAAAAAATCAAAAACTTTAGAAACTTTAAAAAAAATGGCAAAACAAAAAAAAAACAAATCTAAAAATTAATAACTAGCAGAAAGACAGCAGAAACTTTAAAAAAATAAGAAAACTGTAAAAAATTTAAAACAAATCCAAAAACTTTTGCTATAAGACTGCATAATAAGCTTTAAGAAGACAGCAAAAGCCTTAAAAAACAAAAAAACAAAAGCTTTAGAAAAACTGCCAAAAAATCAAACACTTCAAGACAAATCTAGAAACTTAAAAAAACTTGAAACTTCAGAAACTTCAAAAACTTTAAGACTGAAAAAGTTTCAAAAACTTCAAGAACAACAGAAAATCTAAAAATATTAGAAAAGCTTTAGGAACTTTAAAAAACATTTCCGAACAAATCTATAAACTTCATAAACTTCAAAAAATCCAAAAACTTTAAAAACTTTAAAGGAACGCCAAAAAAACAAACTTTAGACCAAATCTAAAAACTTATAAAACTTTTAAAAAAGTGCAGAAGACAACAAAAGACTAAAAAAATTGTAAATTAAACAAAAGACTAGTTTAAAAACTTTTGAAAAGAGAAACTGCTACAACTTCAAAAACTTTAGAAAAACAAAAAAAACTATTAAACAGGCTGAAAGTACAAAATTGTTTTACAACTGAGACCTGGTAAGTGTATTTTAAAACTAAACCTCAAAGGCACTCAACACGTCCTACTTATGGATAATAGCATAAAAAACTATAAGACCAAACTGCATATAGATCTCACCAAAGTGACCCTCCAAGTACCGTACCATCTTAAAAAAGATGCAAAAGTTGAGCAAAATTTGCCAAACAAAGAAGAAACCAACGGTAAGTAAAAATCTTTTTGTTTCTGCAGCCCTCAATACAGACATTGTAAAATAAGACATAAACAGCGTTTTTGTCAAAAAACTCTAAATTCATAAAGAAAAGACAAAAAAGATAAGGTTCTTGTTAGCCAAACTTATATGTACTAATGGTCAAAAATTCCTCCAACAGGATTTTTTGATAAAATGAAAAGCTTAACTAAAGAAGAAACACTAAGAAGTTATTCAACAAAGTTAAATGAAAAACGGTAGTTGAGCCTCATACACATATTTATGTTGCGCTCAGCAAATATTGTCAACATTGGATTCTTGCTGACAAAAGAAGGAAATTACATTTGAAAGATTCCTGCAAAAACTACTGCAAACACACTTCACAGGCTCTAAGTGTAGTGGTTAGCGTAGTTGATTGTTATACCAGAAGGTTCAAATTTGAGTCCTTTATCTAGAAAGGTAGTTTTTGATTTATCGGACTTTGTTCTTGAAACAAAAGATTAATAAAAAACAGCTGAAAGAAAAAAAAAGAAAGAAAGGACAGAGAACTGTATGGACAAAAGAAGCTTACAAAGCTTTTATCTAGATTTAAAAATCGCTAGTTTGCAGGCCTATATTAATAGCCCCGGATTTTTCAAAATTATTTGAATTACAAAGTAACGCTTCTGAAATGGGGGTAGGAGCTTGCCTACTCCAATAAATTTGGACAACAGAAAAAGGATTATTGCGTACGCCAGTCAAAATGTACAATACAACAAAAATGTTTAGCCTTTTTAATAGCCTTAGAGAAGCTTAGGCCATACCTTCAAAATAACCGCGGTGACAAACCATTATGCTCTTTTATGGCTTCAAAATTATAAGTATTTAATAAAATTAGTCATCACAACCTAAGTTTATTTCACCAAAAAGGTAAACTATTAGTTATTATTGACGCTTTGTTGAAGATTCCAAATTTTGAACTAATTTGTGGTGAAATTAAAGATAAGTGGTATTTTAAGTTGTATGAGAAGTATTAGAAAACCCAGAAAGTTTTCAAAATAGAAGGTAGACAACTAAAAGTTATACAAATTTGTATCACCAAGATCAAACAAATTAATAAATAGCTGATAGTTCCTGCAGACAATAGAATAGAAATTATTCAAATTATCTACGATCCACCAATCTTGGCACATTTTGGGTTTTTTTGAACTATCTGGAGAGTCCAAAATCATTATTTTTGGCCAAGTATCAAGAAAAATAGTATATTGTTCACCAGAAACTGCAATGTATGTGGCCCTAATGTGGCAAAAGCTGACTTGGACGCCAAAAAACTGTTGCCAACGTTTAAAGTAGGCAAAAATATATGAAGAAAGAGTTTTGATGCCAAAGTAAAATTAGTGTATGTTCTTGAAAACCTAGAGAAAGAAGCATGTAAAGAACCTAAAATTGTGCAATAAAGGTTTAGCTGAATTAAACCTTTTTATAAATTGAGGAAACTAGCAAAGTTCTATCTAGACTGCCAGTTTGGCCAGTAAAATTGATGATTGAGGTTTTCTCAAGCATACTAAGATGAGTATAAATGTTTTGAAGAGAGTGAAGTAACGTTCGGTTTTTAATATAGGCAACCATTGTGCGCAAATTTAAAATAACGTTGGTTGCATACATTATAACCCCAAATTCAAAATTTAATTTGTAAGTAAAGTAAGAACGGCGCACGAGAACTTATTTTATTTTGTTTTATTTATAGTTCAATAATTTGTTTAACTATTTCAGGTTAATAAAAAGAGTATTGTACTATTCCCTTAGGAGTACCACAGCCTAGAGGTTATGATAGTACAGTATTGAATGGAACCTAAAACCAGATGTTCAAATATTTTTATAAATATTGTCTCTGATTTTGCCACGGTTTATTTTAATATTAAAATTTGGAATATGTAGAATTGAGTTTGTATTATATTTTAAATCAAAATAATTTACGTGAATTTTTTGTTAATCATATTATTTTAATTGAACTACACCCACCCCATTGAGTTAGTGGCAAACTGCGCCACAATATTTTTCTGTTTACTTGCTTTATGTAGATTCAATATATAATTAAATTTAAATAAAACGTTATAAATTATATCAACTAAGTAACAATTAACCTTTATAAATCTGTTCGGAGACTAGATTAATTCGACGATCCAGACAGGCTTAATTGACTGATCTTGATAGCAAGTTCTCAAACTTTTGCTATTTAACAAATTAAATACAAAAATTAAGATGAAGATTATAATAGTAAAGATTTCAATGATAAATATTTGTGTGCTCATTTCCAACCCATGTTCTAATCGATAACGCTATAAAAAAAAGACAATAAACTTTTGCGTCATCAATATTGCAATATCAATTTTAGACACACATAAGTCGCTACCATCCACGCGATATTTCTTCCATCCACACGTGTTTTCGTATGCAATTGGCCGCCGACGGGGAAATGCATCTTGCCAATAAATGGCCGTCTCGTTCAACTAATATTTCGGACTAAATCTCTCTGAAAAAGTTTCTATATTACTAGAAGCTTATCATAGAAAGAAGAAAAAACGTATTTTAAAGCCCTATTAATCCGGTAACAAACATAATGATGATATCGCTTTAGGCCATGTACTAGTTTGGGAGATGTATGTAATTAAATTTCGTGTATCCGAATTTCTAGCATGTATGTAATTCTACTATAAGTTTTATCAGTAAAACATCTGCGTTGTATTCATAATTCTTGCTTGCATTTTTCTTTTCATATTGTAAATTCTGTATCGATTCGACGTGTTTCTCTTTGCATGCATGTTTTCTTGAAATTGATTTCAATTGTTTACTATAAATAATACCACAACAAAAGAGTTATATATACATATATATTTACACAAGTTATTGATTGTGATCAAATAAGCGATAACTTTCATAGCATAGCAGGACAACAATTAATCAATTCATTGAGACAAACATAAAAATTTAAAATGAAATAATATTAGAAAGTGTAAGGCTATTATATTTTTGTGCACTCGTGTACGCCGCTCGTATAAGCGAGCATTCCGAATTGTCCCAGAGGTTTTGAGAGACGGATAGTTGCTAGCTTGTGTGTGAGCAGGATAGATACATTTAGACAAGCCTTGTCACACTCGAGTACGCCAAAATATATTAGAATGGCGCTTCTTCCTTATATATTAATCAACGCTATCACACTGAAGACGAGATTTAAGCAATCTGTAGTAGATTTGCTTAACTAGGAAAAACAATATAAAGATTTTAACGTTGTGCGCAAATACATAAATTCTTGCTCGTAGTGAAAGAAAAATCGGAACGCTGTCAGGGAACAAGAGTAGAAAAAATGTGCGAAACAGGTAGTTGTTATGTATCACGATTTACATGAGAGATACAGTTAGAAAGTCCCCCTAGAAAATAACATAACAATAACGCTTGTTGAAAATGGGACGCGTGAAAATCCAGCCAAGAACAGCAAGAGCCAGGAGGAATCTCATCTATCGGATAGATATCCGCATTCCCACCGCACCAGTTGGTGCTTAAAGAAAAGCGAATTTTTGTTCTGTTCGCAGAATATAAATTTACAATTATATATAAAATATGGGAGGTAAATCTGAATCGCGGCATTTGCCTAAAACTGGCAATGTGTTTTTATGCGAATCGATTGCGGTTTTCATAACGTGATCGGTTTCTTTACGTTACATTTCCGTTCATTCTTATGATTCCACATGTCTCTCCAGATTCCATACACATAAAATACGGCCGCTTTATTTTCCCCTTCCAATCCCTCAGTTCAGTTCAGTTCGAAGCCCATATATAAACTGTTGGAATTTGATGGATGTCGCTAATTCTACATAATGTTTCGGCTTTGCACTGTGTAATGTGTACACAAACTAAATCTTATACTAAACAAATAACCCCTACTCCCTGTCTGAACGCAGTTGCCGGTTGCTTATTAACATCGATGGCATGATAGTCGGTGGAAACTGGAACATTATTATTATTTCTTACATCTTGACATCTCTGCAGTCTCAGCAGACTCTGTAGTCACCTAAATGTTAATCTCTATACGCATTAAGTATTCATAAGTATTCGCAACGTCACGCACAATTACTTTTACTTATGCTAGACGTTACGTTCCACGAGAAGCTTTATGTATTTCTTGCTTCAACTTGTAAGGACACAACCGGGGTAGACGGGATGGAGTTTAAGGGCAAACTTTAATATACCATCGTTACAGTTTCTTATTTTCTTTCTTTGGTTCGGTTTATATTATACGCACATTCAACATGATTGTGATGTGATGCATCATACAAATGTTGTATTTTTATATTTGCCATGTCCTTTATCTATAGAAAAGGCAAATGTTTCTTTGAGGAGTGCACAGATAGCGAATGCGGAAATCGTGCTGAAAATATCTAATGAACCAAACCCGACACCTGCAGCCGAATCAATTTTAAACGTTAAACGTTCTTTCCAATAATATACAATTGATGTTTTTTCTAAATGAATTTAATCTATCTAATTTGCTACGTCCGAGTTATACTCACTTTTACTTTTACCCTTAAATAACTCCAAATAAAGGATCGTTTAACGTGACATCCGAGAGCACGAAATTGCATCCCCACATTTTTCCACACAGACCCAAACATATTACAACAAATAAAGGAAACACAACAATACCACTTAGTGCACGGCACAGATTACCTAACAATATTGCATTGACAAATAAATACATTTATCTTTTTATGTCAATAAGATACCGACACTGAAACCAAAACTTTAATAAATTAATAAAATTTTAAAAACATAATTATATAATTTTCTACTAATGGTGGATGTTAATTGCATCTGCCATATTTATATATTTTAATATTACTAAGATAAAATGAGTGTTAAGAGTCTGAACAAGCTACTTCAAATTTGCTACTAATTTTAGAAGACAATAATAATTAAAGCGTTTAAATCTACTCATTTAGAAAACTCAATAGCTAATCAATAGCTAAATTTTTTGAAGATCGTAACCTTTCCGTGGTTTTAAGGCTTGCGTGTATCCCCTTAGACGTGGTCAGTGGGTCCGGTCGGAAGAAAAGCCTTCTCGTATCGGATAAGAAGCTGCTAAGCGACTAGAAGCAAAGACTAATTACAATAAAAAGGTCTCGTTGGCTGAGTCAATTTATAGATTTGTCTCAGCTTTAGCCTAAACTTCTTCTTAAACGTGGGTCAAAACTAACGCACCTTGATCAATTGGCTGCGTTGTCCAGTCAGATGACCTACAGAGTAAGTCCTGGGAAATGAAGGAGTGTACACCAAGCCGCACAATTATTGGTTTGGTGTGTCTTACTCATTTGTATACAACCCAACTTTATAGCTTTGGTAATTTTGGCAATCATTTGTAGAGAATTTGAAACTCCAAAACAAGTGGACAAACAAAAAAATAAATTTTAATCTCTCAAGGGTAATTCCACGGAAATTTGGACAATTGTCCTCACATCAATTTCTCTGATATTGCTCAAATTTTGTACTCGTTTGATGTACCAAAATAAGTCAATTCCTAAAATTTTAGATCTCTAGGTGCAATAGTTTGTCTTCTTTCAGTTTTTGTGCTGTAAATAAGCAAAAAATAGTCAAAAATCATATTCAAAAAAGTGTATCTTATAGAAATTTTTTTGTAGAACACAATCCCGCTTTTGGTTTTCCAAAATTTTCCGCTAAAAATGATAAAATTACCATTTTATTGAAAATTTTATATCTTTGATTCCGCTACACCTGAAGACTTGAAATTTGAGTATGATACTCCTGAAACATAGTACTTTTGATTCCAAAAACAAAAAAAACTAAATTTGCTTGCTTTAGAGTAAAATATAACACATAATTGCTAAAAATTAGTTATTTTTAAGGGATTTTCCGAGGTCAAAGTAAAATAAAAATTGAAAAGAAATTTTTCCTAGAACGCAATCTTTTAAGTCCGTTTTATTTTAAATTCTCCTGAAAAAACCGTAAAATTAGTAAAACTACGGAAAATCCCTTAAAAGTTTTTAGCAATTATGTGTTATATTTCACCTGAAGGCAAGCAAATCCAATTTTTGCAATCAAAAGTACTATGTTTCAAGAGTATCATATTCAAATTTCAAATCTCCAGGTGTATCGGAATCAAAGATATCAAATTTTCAATAATAAGGTCATTTTCTCATTTTCCGCAAAAAAATTCGAAAAACCAAGAGCGGGATTGTGTTTTACAACAAATTTTCTATAAGATAACCTTTTAAATATGATATTTGACTATTTTTTGCTTATTGACAGTACAAAAACTGAAAAAAGAGAAAATATTCCTAAAAAATTAAAATAGCCCTCTTTACACTGCATTGCACCAAGTGATCTAAAATTTTAGAAATCATATTTTGGTACCCCAAACATGTGTACAAAATTTGAGAATCGGAGATATCAATGTGAAGACGATTGTCCGAATTTATGTGGAATTACCCTCAACTTAAAGAAAAAAAACTCAAAAACGAATTTAGTGAATCTTTGAGTGCCCCAAAAAACACAAATTCTGTAAGTGCATCTACAAATACTTCATTCAAAACTATTCCGCCTTTGAATCACACCCCACAGCGTGGGAACACAGTTTAAAAGTATCAGGTCGGTAATTTGATATTGTGTTCCCGCCTACCCACCCAAGTGTGAGTTATAAAAAAATTAAAAGTCACTATCACTTACCGTGTTCCTGCAACTAAGAAACATGACAGAATGAGTGACAGATGTCATTAAGTTAGTAATAAGTGATGTCGTAATCAATTTCTTCATAACAAACGAAGTTGGAGGGCGTGTTGGGCCTAATGAGTTGTTAAACGAACTAGCTTTGGTTGCTTGTGTCATAGTGTGCCCATAGCATCTTACTTTTGCTCTTTGCTTAACGGTTTAACCCTAGAACACTGAAGAATTGTTCGTAGCTTATTACTCTCACTTATTGTTCTGATTGATTGTATTTATACATTTTTAGGATCGAAGTTTTAGTGTTTCAGGGTTAAAACATTGAGCGATGCGATGATTAGAGCGGGAATCTTTGTTGTGATTATAGCTTTAAGGGCCCTTTGCGTTTGTTGGCTGATGGCCTTGATGGATTCTAATGGCTTTTTTAAATTAAATTACCAAAAGATTACTTGCTCGGTTCTTTCTTTAGTTTCTTTTTCTTGCGGTTCATTAAAGTGAATTCTTCTTCCGGTTGGAACGTGTCGATGGGGCTCTTATTGGACGTCCAAAACATTATTTTTTTTGAAGATTGCTAACACAATCGGGTTTGATGCAGGTCTTTTTAGTGAGGCCTTGCCCGCAACTTATGATGTTGTGGGGTGGCTGGATGGGACTTGTGTTTGCGGCTACTAGAGAACTGGAGAAGACTAAGGTTCAAACTTTCGATTTTGTAGCCGGCTGCGTTGTGCTTGCGGCTTTAAAGTAGTTGCTTTGACGAAGGCTTTGCTAGCACTAGTATTGGAATATCTTTGAGACATTATATGGAGAAATAAAGACCTAAAAACTGGTAGTAAGGTGAAAAACTACAAAACAGTTTTTTACTTTATGTGTTGGATCAGCAACTGTTAACTCAAAACAGAGTACGTCAAAGCCAAACCAAAGGCTCCCCCAAGAGACGCAAAGCCCGATGCCTTTGGACAAAAGTACACTTCCTTTAAAACAGGAAGAAGGAATAAAGAAAATTGCTCTTCCACGTCTGAACTTTCACTTGGACAATCTAAAAAAAGAGTAAAAGAAACAAAAAAGAAACCCAGTATCCATCTAACAAGAAAGAAGGGATTTATCCACAAGAAAGTTGTCTTATCGCATTTTTAAGTGGTGGTTATCAGCCTGGGTAAAACCAGCAATGAGCAGGCAAAGCTAATAAAAGATGTTTTTACCCTAGAGCTGGATAATACCTTATCCATTTTAAGCAAAACATCTTCCATCTTCAGTAGACTGTCACAAATAGAAAAACATTTTTAGGTTTACCTGTGATGGTAAGGCCTCACTAAGAACGCTAAAAAAAGTAAATTCCGGTTTACAGCCTTTTTAGCTGGAATCACAACTAGGCTAATAAATGCCATTCTGTGATTTCCAAAAAACTGGTGGTTATGAGTCGCAAAACGAGTAGTTCAAAGTCAAAAACTGCTGCATTGCTAAATCAAAGAAGCCTTAGTGCTGACTCCTTGTTCTAGAACTAGGTAAAGAAAACACATTAAATAGTAAAGGGAATCTGCTTAATGTTCAGCAAATCCACCATTAAAATAACAAAAAAATGATCCGCAGCAGTAAGAAATTTTGAAAACAGAAGTAATTGATTAACCCGGACAAAAAAACGAGATAGAAATACACCACTGTCTGCAAAGCAACACAATGCTGCAAACTGAACACAATAACCATGGATTGTACAAAAAGGAGTCTGCAAATTGGGCAAACTGAGTAAGAATGTGTTTTCAAACTCAACTAACTAACGGGAACGGTATGTACAAAGACAAATAGCAGATAACAGCGTTTCTTCGCCACACTTTCTGACAGTGACTTCAGAACCATCAAGATCAACAAACAAACGGAAACCAGACACCATTGTAGCGTCGGCATACCTTGCGTACAATATACCACCTCCAACAACGCAGTTGGAAAAATTGTTGCAGTATTGTAAGCAAAAAATACTAATCTCATAGTTGGATGTTACTCCCACCATATTATCGAAAGAAACAAAGACACAAATAGCACGGGTTAGCAATTACACGGTTTCATTATCAGTACTAACTTAGAAATACTGGCAACCATTAACGTTTTAAACAAAATCTGCAACTGGCACGTAGCTACGTTGGTCTTAACGTCAGATCACAGATGGATAAAATTTAATGTAGAACATAAATACAAAACAAAAATCAGGCCATACCAAAACCCGAGACTGTTTTTATTGATTATGTTTCTAACTTTGTTGTCTAGTAAATTAAAAACTATTGGATGGAGTCTACAAGCTATACTTTATTATATGTCTGAATGTCATTTAGTTTTTGCTAATAATACCAAATTGTTTTTTTAAACTATATCTTCTGTGTAGTTTTGATAGATATTTTGGCAGACGTGGAAGAGCTTCTAATGATGAAACATTTGTAGCGGAGTTTGTGTACCTGTGTAGATTAAAGTAAACCTATTAGTGTAAAAAAATAAAAAACTGTTGGTGAGTTAGAAATTTATTTAACACAAGCGTACACGGACTGGTGCTCACATAGGCGCTGGCTACCAAATCCAACAACACCAAATCTTGGTATTGTGAGAAACTTGATTGGCTTTAAAAAACAGCACAAAAATTTTTAACAGATCAAAAAACTCAATTAGACTGAATGTTATACAAAAATATCCAAAAAGATTATAAAAGACGCATACGTCAACGTCAACGGAAAACTAGGAGATCTTTGTAAAGATGTTGAAAACACCTTAATTACTGCAAAGTTGAAAAAAATCTTATCCAAAAACCCGCACCAACAGCTGGGTTGCCTGAAATAAATTGCCGGTTCATACACAGCCAATCTTTTGGAAGCAACGTAAATACTTCTAGAAAACCACTTTGCCTTAGCCCCAACTTCGTCAAAGGACAAATGAGAAACTACTTGCCACCTTGTTGAAGAGGTGCGTATAGCCGGGACAATTACTCTTCATACAAACCGCCAAAATCGGTTAGGGTTTTTTCTGCTCTTTTACAATGGGGCAAAAATATCATCTTAACGTATCTGGCAAAAATATATTGGACTTAGTAGTGTTTATACCAAAACTAGACGAAACAATGCACCCCTGCAAAATCTTATCAGCCTCACCTGTTTTGCCTAAAGACATTAGAGCGTTTGTGCAAAAAATCAATTTGGAAAACGGCGTTTATAACTAAGCCGATACATCTAAACCAACATCAATACACCTAATGAAGATCCACCAAATAATCTTGCACTTTGAGCGTATTTATAGGTATTGAATATTAAAAAATGCTTTCCAGCCACTGGTGGAAAACCAGCCTGGTTTACCCCAAATGAGCAGGCAAAGCTAATAAAGGATGTTTTTACTCGAGAGCTAGATAATACCTTATCCACTTTAAGCAAAACATCTTCCACCTTCAATGGACTGTCACAAACAAACAAAAAATTTAGGATTACGTTTGATGATAATTCCCTACTAAAAAGCTAAAAAAAGTAAATTCCGGCTTACAACCTTTTTAGCTGGAATTACAACTAGGCTGACAAAGGCCACTTTGTGATTTTCAGGAAAACCGCGGCCGTAGAGTTGGTCATGAGTCGTAAAACCAGTAGTTCAAAGTTAAAGACTGCTGCATTGCTAAATCAAAGGAACCTTAGTTCCAACTTCTTGTTCTAAGACTAGGTGAGAAAGTCAAACACTAAATAATAAAAGAAATCTGCTGAGCTTAATGTTTAGCAAATCTATTATTAGAATAATAAAAAATAATCCGCGGCAAAACAATGGAATTGATTCACCCGGACAAAAAACCGAGATAGAAATAAAATACTGTCCCCAAAACCAACCGATAACGCAACACATTAAGGTTATTTGATGCATTACTGTCAAACACAATGCTGCAAACTGGACACAATTACCATGGATTGTACAAAATGAGGTCTGCAAATTGGGTAAACTGAGTAAAAATGTGTTATCCATCTCAACTATCGGTAAGCTAAGCACATGTATTTACATACCTAAGCACATAACAGCGTTTCCTATGCCACAGCTTTCCACCAATCACAACTGCCAGGTTCAACTTGGCAGACAATCAAAAACCAGACACTAATGTGGCGTTGGCATACCTTGCGTACAACATACCACCTCAAAGAACACAACTGGAAGATTTGGTACAATATTGTACTTACTGATTTCATAACTGAATGTGATATTAATTACCACCATAATGTCTAGAGAAGCAAAGACACTAATGACAGGGGTAAGCAATTACACAATTTTATTATCAGAATTAACCTAAAAATACTAAACCAAGACGTTAAACTAACGTTTGTCACCTCTTACAGTAAGACAGTAATAGATATCAAACGTTGTTTTTAATATCAGATCACAAATAGATAAAATTCAACACAAAACAAAAATTAATTCCTACAAAAATTTGAGGCTAACTAATGCTGCTTTTTGAGATAACTGCTAATTTAAAAGAGCCCATTAGTGCAGAAAAAATTAAAAAATATGTAGATATGTTGAAAAAATCTTACTTAGGCGGATTACCAAATCCAACAACACTATATTTTGGTGTTGCAAAGAATTCGACTGACTTAAGAAGACTTCACAAAAATCCTTTAACAAAACAAAACATTTAATTAGACTGGATGTTATACAAAAATACCTTTTGGCCCTTAAGAAAACTTAGGGTTTATTATAAGTATGTTGAAAACAATTAATTCTTGTTCACTGGGTTGCTTGAGACAAATCGACGGCTCATACACAGCCTATCTATCAAAAACAACAAAGATACTTTTAGAAAATCACTTCCCCGGCACAAATTTAGTCTAATCCTGTCGGAGGACTGGAAAGCTTTGGGAAATAAAAACGTCTCCCCATATAAAGCGCCCGCCAGAAATGGGTAGAGTTTTTCTTACCCTTCTACAATGGTGCAAAGATATTATCCCAACTCACCTGCCAAAAATCTATAGAGCGTGCATTGCAATACATATCTTTAGCTTAATTATCATCTGCTCCATTTCACATCACTACTAGCAGATTAGCATCTTTTTTGCCCGTAATGCTGGAAACTTACATTGCAAGTGAAACTACAATTTTAAGTGGATTTCAAACTACCAGAGATTATATGTCTACTCCTGACTAGAAAAGTATCTTAGTCATAAAACCCCACGCTGACAAAGCAGGTTGAGCGTATAAACGTTTGAAATAGTTTCCGTTGTGAGATTCAAACCCATGATTTTTGGTGGAGCAGTCGGATGCTCAAACTACTGCACCACGCTCCCTTCCCCCCTACTTTTCCAATGGTCGTTTGGTGGTCGCCATCTAACGTGCCTTCCAAACTCGGTTCAATACTTATCCCACGGGTTCCGTTCCTAGCAGTGTGGTAAAAAAAGCCTGGATATCAACGAACTTCCAAAACCCCAGCAAACGTCGAGAAGGTAAAGCTGTCGTTTTTGCACTCTCCGCGGCGTTTAAGGCGCAAACAAGCAGGTGTTCTGAAGATTTCTGATCGCATTGTAAGACAATTTTTTTACAACAAACTTAAGACTCATCTCTACAAACTTGCTGTGGTGCAAGAGCTCCGTGAACACAGTTTTGTTTTATGCCAAACTGCATGTGAAGCGCTCCTTAACTTGCCTCAAGACGCCCTCGGGTTTTTCAGTAATGAGGCTCATTTCCACTTTTATGGGTGCGTAAACAAATGCGTTATTAGAGTGGTTCTAATCCTCGTGAACTTCCTGAGAAGCCACTTCATTGCAAACGTGTTATTTTGTGGTGTGCATTGTTGAGCAATAATTGGGCCTTACTTTTTTGAGAAAGAAGGACATACTTTTACTGTGAATGCAGTTCGCTACAGAGAAATGATTAAGGCATTTTTTCTCCGAAAACTTGAAAAAATGAAACTTGGGGACGTATAGTTCTAGCAGAACGGAGCCACGGCACACACAGCAAAAATTTCAATGAAACTTGTGAGGAAACACATCTACGAGCGCCTAATCTCCTTGAGCTCCTGTGACTTTTTTTATAGGGATATTTCAACTCCATTGTTTACAATGACAAACCACAAACCCTGAAACACCTAAAAAACAACTTTCACAAAGCCATTGCCAACATAACCGTCGATATGCTCAAAAGAGTGGAGCAAAACTTCAAAAAGCGGGTGGATCAGTGAATCGCTAATAAGGGTCGCCATTTGTCCGATGTCATTTTTAAAACCACTTGAAACAAAAACTCAAGATGTGTACAATACGATAAAAAAACTTTTTCTTTTATTGACTTTTTAAATCAGCAAGTTTCCCTGCCGCACCCTGTACTTAAGACGCAGAAAAAACAAACTTACGCAAAAATGATTCCAAAAAACCTTTTGCTTGACCAAAAGAACATCAGAAAAGAAAATTGCATTGACTTTTTGAAATCAATTGAAAATGATTCTTTCTAAAGCATGGAATAGCACATTTTAACCTATCCAAGACTCAAACAAGTAAAAAAAGCAAATAAAAAATCAAATTGTTTTTACTTGGACTCAGTAGGAACTGTTCTAAAAAAAATTAAGTTGACTGGGCCTATCACACCTAAAGGTACACCAAGTGTTCTCTATGCTTTGCACAACCAATCTAGTAATTTTCTACTGCTAAAGAAAAAAAAAACACTCTTTGCACCGCTTTAGAGCAACCTTTATCTTTACCACCATAAACTGCTATCATTAACCATTAAACTAATGCTAGATAACTGGAAAACCTCGTTACTAAATTAAAGAAAGTAACTTTATAACCTTTCCCATTACCCAGATTTGATTTTCATGGAACTAATTTTGGTGCATAGTTGTTTAAACATTAAAACGCATCAATTTGCACCCAGCTCGACGTGACTTTCCTTGATTGATTTTAGAGCGAAACTGCACATCATACGTTACTATCTAAATATGATTTTTGCAAAACCTAGAATACTTAACCCAGGAAAACCTTAACCGCGCAAATTTACAAAGTTTGGTTGTATTTTTTAGGTAAATTAGCCCAAGTATATAAAACTTTTATAGTAAACCTGTTTTTAAACGTATTCTCTAAAAGTATTGACTATTATTCATCATTATGCACTTTAGTCACAGAACAGACCGTCCAGATGGTGTAGTGGCGTTAGCGTACTTGACTGCTACATCAAGGGTCTTAGGTTTGACTCCCCTATCTAGAAAGTCAGTTTTCTGGTTAAGAAAAAATGTGTTCTGATGAGTACGCTTTCTTTTGGATAAGAAAAAAACTTTTCAATATGCTTCAACAGCCAAAACAAAGGTTATTTGTAAAAAACTTAACGGAATCCCCAAAAACTTCAAAGGCTATGAAACCAACTCCAAGAAAAAGCAATCATTGCAACACTTGTTGTGGGAAAGTTCAAAGTGAAAACATTTTATAATTTTTTGTTCAATAATGCAATAATGTTTTTTATTGAAATTTTTCTTTTGTCTAAGGAAAATGGTTTTTATTTTTAAATTCATAAAAAACATGTCAGAACAATGACAGCCTTATCTAATCTTAGTTTCTTGCAGTAAATTGTCAGTGAACAACAACGGTTTTACAATAAACAGCCGTTCAAAAGTGAATTAGTGATTAATTAATAAAGATACATTGTAAACGCACGGTGTGGTGGTTGAGTGGTTAAGCATGTGTAGCGTTAATTATATTTCTGCAGAGATTAAACAAAACTAAACTTTTAAACCTTATTCAGAGCAAAAAAAAAATTGTTGCCAACTTTCAGTAAAGAAAAAAACACTTGAAGAAAAAGAAAAATTGCGTAAACTTTATTTGTTTCTCTAAATTTATATTTTAGTTTATAATGTAATTTTTTTAATTATTAGTTTTTATTATTTACTTACTTAGTCAGAATTGTTATAAATTAATTAATTTAAACATTTTTTGGAATTCATTATGAAATGCTCTAACATTTATTTCTATCCAATAAATAAATTTAAAAATGTACAATTTATAAAGTTCATACATAGATAGTTATATTCATTTCTGTATGACAGCATTGAGACAAACCTTATATAAAATTCAATCGCTAAATATTTATGTAAATATTCTTAAGGGAGCTCGTTTATTACCACTGCTACTGACGAAGTCGTGTGTCGTAAGCGCACGTACGTCAAGAATAAGCATACTGAAGCAAATGTTTAATTATGCATATGTTGTTCACATGCTCTGTAACCACGACTACTACTAACAGTATAAAGAGTTTTTATATAATTATCATTATTTATTATTTTGATATTTAAGTATAATATGATAAAAATTGTTGTTGGTATCGATTTGGTATGATTTGTTTTCATTTATAATAATATTTTGACTTATTACATCAAGTAAACACAATTTGTATTAATTTTATGCAATGGAATAATGATTAATGAAGCTAGCGAGCACTATGTACATACATTACAAATGATAAATATATTCTTTGTTGAATTAGATAACAAATTTAGTTTTAAATAAGCTTAGAGAATAAAATTTATTCTGTTTGATGTTGCAGGTGGGCGGAGAGTATAGTGAAGAGGTAGAGATGGGATAGCAGCTTGGTGGTAAGCCATAAACCATCAATCGGACATCATAATTAAACCAAAGTAGTTCGATGTCCTAGTCGCAAGAGGAGTTCTGAGTCCTGCTCCTTACCCTGCATATATGCATGGAAATTAGTTGTTTAGATACGTTGTTTGCAGCCAGCTCGCTTTGCAATCGCCAACAAGCCTTCGTGTAAATATTCATGAAGAATATATACACTATACAGTAGTAACGTCACAGATCCTGCCGGTCTCTCTAGACTGGAAACTGGAAACTGGAAACTAGAAGACCGACCCTCCTTATTGGCATGTGTGCATATTAACAGAATGAATTAAACAACCCGGACCATCTATTAAGTCCCGTACCCGCTTAAACACAAACGAATACTAATTGAATACTTTAATGTATGCTTTTTTTTTAATCTCCACTCACACGGCCGTCAGAGGGTAAAAATACACTATTTTATTTAAAACCGCGTAGGTAACCATGGCTGCACGTTTTCCCACCTGGACTCGTAATCTCACTTTATATACACTATAAAAACACAATCTAAACCAATATTTATCGCTACAAACTTTTTATTTAAACCAGCATTCTTTCTTATTTCTATAAACATAAAACAATAAAAAATAAGACAATAAACAAGCAGTTATTATAATTAGTTTGATATAGAATTCTACACTAAAATGATGCAATAGAATAATATTTTAATATAATTAACTGTGAGTTCTAAGCAATGCATCGGTAGATTAATGTTTGATTGTACTGAGTTCGTTTCTAGATATCTCCAGCTAAAATTAGTGTAATTTCTGTCTGGTTTGTCCTAAATGCTTATAATAGATAAACCTAGTTTAGTTTCTGGGTTAAGGACATGTAGTGTTAGCTTCACACATCTCCCACATTTCCCCCTTTTATTATCCTTTCTTTGATGATATTTTTAAATATGTATCTAGTTTGTAAGAAACCGCCGTTTCCAAGGTAATGAAATTTTGTAAAAAAGATTAATTAAACTGAAAAATAGAAATTATGTTATTTTCTAACAAACATTGTTTATATTGTGGTAGTATTTGTAGCTTATAAGCCTTTTGGTAAAAAAATTTATTTGGTGAGTACTCAATTTAGAAATTTATTCCATTTTTCGGTAGTACGGTTAAAGAAATCTCTCTTAAAAGTTTTGGTCTTACATCATGAACTGTTAGTGAGTATTTTTTGAGAATTTCTAGCAAGCCTTGTACTACAAGTAAATATTTGTTTAGATGGCAAAATGTCTTGAAAATGCAAAGATTTGCAAATTGTGAGATTATAACACCTAGAAGACAAATTGAAGAAGATGTAGATATGTATTCCTTGCTTAGTTTAATATTTGGTATTGATGATACCTCAGATTTGGATTTTGAAACAGTTAAAAGGTGAGTTTTTTAAGTTAAAATTGACCATGTTGGAAGTGCCCCATCCAGATATTGTTTTGAGGTCTTTGTTTGTAGATGTTACCAATTCTAACCTAGAAATTTCAAAAGGTTCTGCCATATTTGTCAAAATGGTTTTTGGAACATATGAAGTATGCAAAACTATAAATAGGACTTTTAGATATTTGAAGAAGTTCATTAATGTAAATCAAACAAAATTGGCGAAAGAGCAAAACCTTGAGGAACACCAGCATTTATAAATTTGGGGTCAGAGTTCCATCAATTCTAACATAAGTTTTCTATTTTCAAAAAAACTATTGATAATATTTACAGTTTTTTTTATCAAACCCGGTGCTTGTTGACAAGATTAGGATGTCATACCGTATCAAACGCTTTGGAACTGTCTAGAGTTACTGCAAGATTTTCTCCTTGTTGGTCTAAAGTTTAAAGAATTCCGTTTGTGACTAACATAATTCAAAAGATCTGTTGTCAAACGTTTTGATCAAAATTCATATTGTGTATCTGAAATGAATTTATTTTGTTCTAAAAGCTTGTGAAAATTAAAAAAAAAATCAATTTTTTTTGGCAGAATCTCACTTGTCTATCTTTTTAGGGATAGGTTGAATATTTGCAATTTTCCAACAAAAGGGAGTGAGGAGTGATGGCTAGAAACTAGACAACCCAAATGACAACTTCACCTGCACGTGGTACACCCTGCTGGAAAACCAACAAGGCTCTGTAGACCAAATGTCTGCCGGAATAAGCAGTCACCTCTTGCTGGCCAACAGCTACGAGTGGAAGAGTTGGCAAAAGTAAGGGCACTCTCATGTCCCTAGGATTACAAATAATTGATAAACGGCGTGCGGATGCAGAAGCCAACGGGAAACCACTGCATTAAAGATCCGTTTAGATATCCCCGGGAAATTGATTATTATGGTAATATTCAACTCTAAATCATTCAAAGCTTCAATTCCCCAACTCGGATCTCCGGGAAGAAGAGACTTGAATAACCCAAAAAATTAGATTAGCAGGACAAAAAGTGAGAAATGGTCAAAAGGCCAAGAAGTTAAAAATAGCAACATAGAACGTCAAAAGCATGTTCGAAGAGATGCAGAGGCTCAACGTTAGTATTCTAGAAATCAGTGAAATGAGCTGGCCAGACTCAGGCAAATGCAAAATTAACGAGTATCACATATACTACGCAGAAAATAATGATGCGCATCACAGAAATGGTGTTGCGTTAATGGTCAACAACGAAATCCAAAAACTGGTTTTTAGTTATACGCCAGTGTCAGATCGGGTAATTATTCTCCAACTAGCAGCCCAGTCCGTTAACTTGACGATTGTTCAGGCATACGCGCCAACTTGTGATGGTAACGAAGAAGATATTGAATCTTTCTACAACCAACTATCTGTTGCACTCAAAGCATGTAAAAACTCAGATTTAATTATATTATTAGAAGACTTTAACGCCAAAGTCAAAAGAGGTGAGTGCGGGCGGACATTCGGTAGGTATGATCTAAGGACGCAAAATAAACGCGGAGCCCCCTTGATAGACTTATAATAGTTTTGTCATCACCAACACCTTCTTACAACTGCCAACAGATTGTATACATAGAAATCTAATGCTGATAGCGTGGACAGGATAGTGAAAAACCAGATCGACTACATTATGATCAAAAATTAGTTCAAAAATAGCATACGCGCAGTCAAAACGTACCCAGGAGCTGACGTTAACTCCGACCACAACCCCATAGTAGCTACATTACACCTTAAGCTCAAGAGACGAACACTTAAATCAACAGTGTCGCGGTTGGACATGAGGCTACTCAATACTCATAAAATCTGAGACAAAGTTGGTTTAAAGACGCAGCTAGGCAGTCACTGAACCTCAAAAGCATGCCGGACACTGAGGAAGTGAAAACACCTATTGTGAGTATCAGCAAAACAGAACTCAAACAGTCAAGAAAGAGCATGACAAAAGCTTAGATGACAAACAAGATATTAGATCTTATGGAATTTTCTCAAAATTTGAAGAATGATAAACCCAAACATTTAGACTTTAACAAACAAATTAGAATGGAAATAAAAAAGGCAAGGCCTAGCTGATTTTTTGAAAAATGTGACAAAATTTAAAGTCTAGAGTCAAAACACGACACTTTCAATCTACACAAAAAAATCAAAAATGCTGCTGGAATTAGAAAACGTAATCGGAACGCGGCACTTTTGCTAAACAGAGATGGCAATCTTAGACCTGAACAAAAAACTGTAAGAGTGAAAGAAGTATGCCAAGTAACTTTTTGCTAGCGACCGTCAGCAGGTGAACATTTGCGACAACTTCTGTGAGGAGCCCAAAATAACACACGCGGAGGTGGTTCACAAAATCAAGGCAATTAAAACTGGAAAGTCAGCCGGTCCAGCCGACGTCTATTCGGAAGTACTCAAGCTATTTAACGACCAATCTACAGAAAAATTGGTCAGCCTTTTCAACGCCATCTATGTTTCTGGAAAAATACCAAGTAAATGGCTAGAGTCTGTCTTCGTCACACTACCTAAGAAGACGTGGCCAAAAACATGCGGAAAATACCGCATGATTAACATAATGAGCTATTCGCTAAAGATTTTTGTCAAAATAACACATGGTTAATTATATCGTAAATGCAAGTAACACTTCTGGACTTGGAACTAAAAAGGCCCTATTTAGTATACAGATCATAATACAGAGATACCGCGACATGTCCACCGATGTATACGCGTGTTTTAACGATTACCAGAAAACGTTTGACTGTGTTGACCACGAAAAACTTATCAACCTCCTCCAAAATATAAACTTAGATGGTAGAGACGTCCACATTATAAAAAATCTGTATTGCAACCAAATCGCTGCTGTTAAAGTTGAAGACATGACTACCAAGTATGTTACTATTCAGCAAAGTGTGAGGCAATGCTGTGTCCTCTCTCCACTGCTCTTTAACACATACTCTGAGCAAATTTTCGCCAAAGCATTGGACAAAGCACAGGAAAAAATTGTTGTCAACGGAGAAGTAATAAACAACTTGCGTTATGCAGACGACACTGTTTTACTGACAGAATGTGCTAATGACTTGCAGATAGAGTTGTGGCTAAAAACGAAGTAAGAGGGCTCAAGTTAAATATTAGCAAGACCAAAGCTATGGTTATTAGCAACGATAGTGATCTTCCAGCAAACCTGAGTACAAGCAACCAACAGATTTAGCAAGTCTCCAGCTTCAGATATCTGGGATGCTTATGGAGCAACAAGTGAGATAGCATGCAGATAATAAGTTTCCGCATCGAGCAGGCTTGAACAGCATTTAGCAACATAAAAAAAAGCTTACATCTTGTCAATACTCCTACGTATTCTTTTACTACGGTGCTACGTCCTTCCAATTTTGTACTACAAAAAGCCAACTACAAAAACGTATGCTTAAAATATCATGGGTAGACAGAATCCGAAACACCGAGGTGCTTGCCCGTTTCCAAAAGCAATCAGAGGTTATGTTTACCATCAAGAAACGCAAGCTGGAATACTTTGGACATGTTAAGAGATTAAAAGTACCGTATCTTGCAGAACATCATGCAAGGCAAAATCCAATGCAGACGAGGTTCAGGAAGAAAACGCACGTCCTGGCTGAAAAACCTGAGAGAGTAGTATGGTGTCAGTTCAAAAAGCCTGTTCCGTGCCGCTGCCAATAAAATAAAAATCACATTGATGATTGCCGACGTCCTTGGAAAACATGGCACGTAAAGAAAGAAGAAAACCAATTTGGGAATGATTTGTTTTTGTATGATAAGGCAAATATAGTGGTCAAAATGGGAGTTAATTTATTTGCAAATGTTGATGATCTTTTTTTGTCATTTCTTCAGTTTTTCTAAGATTACCTTGAAGAAGCTTGTCAATACTTTCAGAAAGGTCAACAAAAAAGTTTGAAGTTGCCTTGTTTGGAGAACGGTATATGCCAATTATAAAAATAGTCTTATCAAGAAAATTTAGTTTAAAAAATATGCTATTATAACCAATGCCTTGAGTTTCGTTGCCAGTCTAGAATATGCTTGTTGTTTGTAGATGTAAGCACACCCTGTTGGCCAGCAAACAAATATTTAAGATAATACTCGAAATCTACTAGATTAAAGCAATCTGGATTTTTATTGTTTACTTTAGTTTTTGTCAAAATGAGGATATAGAGTTTCCTTTGTTCAAAATGTTAATGAACAGAATTTAAATTTTTTTTTAGACCACAAATTTTAGAAAATTATACTTTTAAGCCATAAACTAAGTCAATGTCAATATTTTGTTGATTAAATTGGTTAGTGGAACAAGCAAGGCCTTGTTCCGCCAATTTAACCGTATCAATAGCACATGTCTTTGCCAAGTCGTTATCACATCGGCCATCCAAGGCTATTGCTGTGTTTTCTGTAGTAACAACTGATAGAGTAGACCAGGGTACTAACCTGATTGTACCCATTCCTACACAGTTTTTAGCTGCTGACGCAAGAGATCAAATACCGTCCGATGTTATGGCCTATTTAGCCAATATACCACCATTGCTCAGTCCAATCGTGTCAAGCCAACTTAATAATAATAATAATACTTTATTGACGGTATAATCTTACCATTTACATCTACATCAAATATACATAAACAATGATGTTTTACAATACAAAAATAAAGAATACAAATATACCATTCATAAAAGCGCACATATTAGACATTAGTCAGCATGACTTAGCTGACTTCTGAACGTAGATTTAGAGACACAAAATACATTATTATCAGTTGGTAAATTATTTGCAAATCTACACATTCTACCGAGTGGATTGTTGAAACCATAATTAGTAGAATGAGTAGACTCGCGAAATAAAGAAGAATGTCTGCTATGTCTATTATTAGGTGCTACATGGAATGGAAGAGTACCAAGTAGCTCCGGACAATCAATCTCAGACATAATTAAATTACGCAAGAACGACAAATCAGCTCTTTTGCGGCGAATCTTCAATGGCGGTAGATTGTACAATAAAGCAATGTAGCAGTAATCATAATTTACAGATAATATGCCGGATTTATAAGACAATAAACGACAAAACTTTTTTTGAATTTGTTCAATACTACGATTATGAATTTCATAAACAGGACTCCAAACTGACGGAGCATACTCTAATTGCGAACGCACCAAAACACAATATAAAAGTTTAAGTGTACTGGCTGATAAATCCGCGGACATTCTATATACAAATAATAACATTTTTATGGCACGATTGCACATGATGTTTATATGATCAACAAATGTAAGTTTATGATCAAAAATAACGCCAAAATCTTTTATTTGTGTGACTTTGTTTAACACTTTAGTGTCAATTATATAGTTAAAAGAAATTTTACTTAAAGTTCTATGGAAACTTATTGAAAAACATTTATCAGCATTAAAAAATAATTTATTAATAAAACACCAAGTATTTATAGAATCCAAGTCCAGTTGTAAAAGATGGCAGTCATTGAGAGATGATATTCTTCTATACATTTTTAAATCATCCGCAAATAAAAGAAATGACGATGAATTGATATACTGTGAGATATCATTAATGAAAAGCAAAAATAAAATTGGTCCACAATGAGATCCTTGAGGAACACCAGATAGAACAAGAATGGGCTGTGACAAAAAGTTATTAATTTTTACACACTGCGTGCAATTTTTCAAAAAGTTGAATAACCAGGAAGTCACATCATGATGAAATCCCAGAGCACTAAGCTTGGCAATCAACATATTATGACTCACACGATCAAACGCCTTTGAAAAGTCGGTGTAGATTGAGTCAACTTGTACTTTAGATTCAAATGCATTTAAAATATCATTTTCATAACAGAGTAAATTAGTAAGTGTGGAACGCCCTTCACAAAATCCATGCTGCTCTTCTATTAAGATGCTTTTGCACATCCATTGCAACTGACTAGTTACAATTTCATCGAACAATTTAGGTATAGCAGATTGAATGCAAATGCCTCTATAGTTAGTGATATTCTCTTTGGCTCCAGATTTAAACAAAGGCGTAATATAGCTTTGTTTCCATATTTGAGGAAATTTAGTTTCATTCAATGAAACATTGAAATGTAAGTGCAATGGCTTTGCAATAGAATAAATGTACTTTTTTAACAGTAAAGAGGGAATGCCGTCGGGTCCAACGCTTAAATTACATTTAAGGTTTTCAATTCCCTTAAAAACATCACACAACCTAATAAAAAATTTTGAATGTATTACGTTATTATTAAAATTAAACAATGGAGTTGGATGAGTTTCGTTATCATAGACAAAGAAAAAAAATCTGCAAAACTAGTTACAAAGTCGTTCCCATTATTACAAGTTTGATCTTTATAATGCATTGTGGCTGGAAAACCAGTAGTTTTTTTGTTCTCATTAACAAATCTCCAGAAATGTTTTGGATTATTTTGAATTTTACTTTCAGTTTGTAAAATATATTGCTCGTATTGATGAGCACTGAGATTTTTGCACGTAGTACGAATAGATTGGAATTCATTATAGTCCGACAATAGTTTTGAAGATTTATAACGTTTGTGTATAGTTTTCTTGAGTTTAGTAAGTGATATCAATTCTTTGTTGAACCAAATAGGAAAATTGCTTTCACGCCACAGTTTTTTAGGGACAAAACAATCAATAACATAATCGATTACAGAGTAAAATACATCAAGACACATATCAATATCACAGTTATAAAATAGTGCAGTCCAATCAACATTCAACAAATAATTATTGATTGCGTTGTAGTCGGCAAGTTTAAAATCATTAAAAACATAATTACAATTTAAAATATCACAGGTAGTATCACATTTTATAGTTAACAAGTACGCAGTATTGTGTTGGCTTAAATTTAATAAAACATCTACAGCTTCTATCAAAGAAATATCACGATCGTTAGTAAAACATAAATCTAAAAACACACCCTCACTATTAGGAATAGAAATGCATAGTACGCAGTTTAAGAACCCAAATGAATTAGCTACTAAATGAGCAGGGTAACTATCATTACAAATTACTCCTATACCTAAATCATCGTTAACCCAAGAGGCTGCAGGTAGATTGTAATCGCCCAATAAAACTAGTTTACTGCTTGGAAACTCGTCGGCAATAGATTCGACGGAATAACAATGGTCAAGATATTTGTCACTAGTTGAATTAGGTGGTAAATATACCGCACAAATTATATAAGACACAAGATTAAACTTAACAACTACAAACAAATGTTCAACACTAATAAACGTGGGGTAAAGTAATACAGATTTGAGGTGAGTTTTGATAGCAATTAAAACACCACCTCCACTTTGTTTAGGGCTTGTAAGGGCCGAGCGATCACACCTAAATAAATGATAGCCTTTTAGATTTAATTCAGAGTCACTGATGTCTGTAGAAAGCCAGGTTTCAGTGAAAACAATCACATCGTAGTCTGATACGGCTGCAGCTAGCAAGAGTTTTCTGAGTTTAGTTTTTAAACCCCCGACGTTCTGGTAGTAGATGGAGAAGCCGTTATCATTCCTGAAGATGGGTCCAAGCTGTTGACAGGATTCAGGCTCCGAAAATCCATTGGAGATGAAGCAGGAACATTTTGTGAACGACCATAACTCACAAATTTTTTGACAGCAATGTTAGCTGGCCAAAAGTCTTTGCAAATAATAGCTCGAACATGGTCGGCTGGAACCGAGACTTTAAAGCTACTGTAGCTTCCAGATTGTACAACTAGATCTACAGCGTCGATTGATATATTGGGGTATTTCAATTTAATGTAGTTAATAACATCGGATTTTTTAGTTCCGCGTTTAAGTTTTGAGACATGTATATATGAGTTTGGCACATATGCCTGCAACTTATCGTTACTTGGACCACAACCAAAAATTGTTGGGGTTTTAGGTTGAACTTTCTGTTTAGGTTTTGTTTGAGCAGTAAGGGTTGCAAAAGAAGAAGAAGAATTATTAATTACAGAATTAATTGCAGATGGAAGCAATTGAATTTCCTCATTAATAGTTGGTGTAACTACACAAGGCAAAGATTCTTGAATACGTGTTTTGTATTCAAGTATTACCTTAACTTTGTCTGCAATCTTCTCTTCAAGATACAATACTTTATCTAATAGCAATTTATTGTTAGACCGAACTTCATCTAACAAATCTTGATACAGTACGATAGTCTCTTTATAAAGCCTGGGAAGTTCGGAATCGTCAAGTTCGAATGACGTACCACAGTGACATTTTTTATGGCGAATGGCGCAACTGTTATGAAATATAATTCCACAACTAGTACATGTTACGCCAGATTGTGCAACACTTTTGCATTTGCACGCTTGACCGAACATAATAAATTAAAATTTAAAATACAAAAATTTAACTATAAAAGTGATTAAATAACTTGCACTATTCCAATCAAAACCGGAATGACTAATAACATTAGCAACTTTTGCCTTGTAGGCCAGTATACCGTTGCCCGTGTTACTGCTTCTAAGAGGTAAGGCGATTCACCAGAGAACAATCATGAACGTCATAAATGTTTGACGCCCGTAGAATTTTTTTGCAAATGTTAAATAAAATAATAATAAACTTTAAAAGCTTTTTTAAAATTAAAAAAAACTAAACTATACTTAATTTTATTTGAGCTAATTTACGTAATTACGATTAATATATTAACAATAACTGAGAGAATTATTAAATAGTGGATGTTTCACGTGCAGTGACATTAATTATAATATAATATAGTATAATATTAAATCTTATAATTAGAAAATGTAAAGCTCCATGTAATAAGCTTTAGTGAGCTTAATTTTAAAAGATATTAATAATTATTTTGCAGGGTTTTAAGTTTAAATATCAGAGAGGTATTAAAACCGTTAATTTTATGATCATAATCTCATTAATAAAAAAATGACTAAATAAATAAAAACTATTATATTTAAACTCTGATAATGAGTAATAATCTTTGTTTTATTATGTACTGATATATAAGTTTAATTAATTTTTTTCAAATATTTGTCAAATTATTAATATTATCAGTATTAACTTTATTATTAGTGAGGAATTGAATCTTAATAACTTTTAATAAGTACACACAAAACAAGAAAACGGAGACTTACTTAATCTATTTGAGGACTGTACAAAATTAAATTGTAATTCCAACAATTATTTACTAAAGTTTAAATGAGAAAGGTGCCAGTTTGTAACTTTAACTTTAGAACTTGTTATGTATGCATTATTAATACGTTATATATTTCTTAATAAAAAAATTATTTAATTAATTAGATGTAGATTTAAACAAAGTCAATCAATATTGTTGAAGCAAACTAAATAAATTTTCTAAAACTTTTTGAAAGTGCAGCAACAACGTGAGACAGTTGGCAACAAACTTTGTTCGTGTATTAGAGCCACAGATTATAGTTGTTCTGCATAGAGTTGGGTACTTGCGGGTAAACGTGATTTCCACGCAACTTTTATTTTAATTAAAAATATAATGTTTTTTTACATTTTCTTGCGTAAAATTTTGTATGTGTTTTTATTGATTTACTAATTAGTTAGTTTTAAAAACTAAAACATATTTCTCACATAAAATTCTTTAATTTTGTTGCCAAATATAATGCCGACTCTCATTATATTGTTTGGGGAAATAAAGATACAAATGACAGGGGTAAGCAACTTCACAAATTTATTATCAGTATTAACCTAGTAATATTAAATCGAAGCGTTACGTCCCGCAGCCAGACTGTAATAGATATTACACTAGCAACTCTTAGCATTTCTCGATACAACCGGAGAAAGCACCGTCCAGATGACCGTTGGGAACCAACACCACACAATCACCCTCTTGGTTGCCCCAAAGCTAGAAGAAGAGGTAATTCTGGGAAGCCAGTGGCTCAACGCACACCAAGCAAACCTATTTTATTTACGCCAATGTGCGCATTATGGCAAGGAAAGCTAATTGACAATCTACTGGGCACCTCAAAAGACACCGCCGACCAAGGCAGACAAACTAGTAAAATTGCCCAAACATTTGTTCCCTGATACAGAAGGTTTTGAACAACTGGTACGCAACTTCCTCACCGTATTTAGTAAAGATGTGGCCCCCACTACCACACCAACGGTTAAACATCACATTGAAGTAACCGATCCAACGCCAATCCGAACTGCTCGCTATACCTACAACAATCATAAAAAGACACTCATCTTCAAGCATGTAGAAGAACTCTTAGCAACTGAAATTATCAAACGGAGCTCAAGCAACTACTGCGCCCCAGTAGTAATTATAAAGAAGAAGAACGGAACACTTCGCTTTTGTATAGATTATCAAGCGTTGAACAAAGTCCCAATACCCAAAATCCAAAAACCTTGAAAGATTTTGGACCAGCTAAAATGTTTAGCAAAATAAATTTAAAAAGCCCGTACTGGCAAATACCAATAATAGAAGAAGATAAGCATCTCACCGCTTTTGCTGCCACGGATCAATTTTGGGTGATGCCATTCGGTCTAAAGATCGGACCGGCAAAGTTCCAAAAACTCATGTCGCAGGTACTGGCCGGCCTTTTTGGAAATATCGTACTCCAAAGATCACGCCAACAACCTAATGCACCTACGGAAAGAACTAGAGCGCTTGCAAGAGTACAAGCTAAGAATACTTAAGACGCTGGATTAGCGCAGAAGGAAATCTACCCCTACCACACCACCTAAAGATGATCAAAAACCAAGAAACTCCGCGGAACAAGAAACAGCTGCGGCATTTCTTAGGTCTATGCACGTGGCTACGGAAATTTATACCCAATTATTCCAGAATGACAGCATCACTGATGGCTTTGCAAAAAAATAAACGATCATTTGTCTGGGGACAAGCCGTCAAATAAGCGCTTGACAAACCTTTGAAGCTAACCCGACCAAAACTTGGACTAACGTTTGTACTCCAAACGGATGCGTGTAACATAGGGGGTGGAGCCACATCACAAACATAAACCTTTCCTACTACGGACAGACAACCAAACTTTGGTCTGGCTGGAAAACTCAACCGACGCAAAACCAAAGTTCACCAGCTGGTCTCTCATTCTCTAGGAGTTTAATTTTACAGAGCACACTCCGGTGCAACAAACTTACTACCTGACGACCGCAGTCAAAACCCCAGTAACAACTTAATCAAGAAATTAGTAGAAGAGGCCGAGCGGTCGTTACCACCAGAGGACTCAAATCAACAGAAAGCAGCAACAATTCACTGTTTATACCAATAACTAAACCAAACCCATAATCCAAAACAAGCAAAAGTATCCTGCTGACCGGCAAAACTTTAGCAAACTTAGTTTGGGAAGCCCAGAACAAGTGTGCGCAAGAACGTAAAAACATTCATTAAAAGATGCCTTATTTGCGCAAAGGTAAAAGCAGGATCAGCGCCACTAAAGGCACCACTACAAACTCACCCTCCTGGAAAAGAATAGCCATTGACTTTGTAGGCCTATTGAATACAATTCTACCGGTAAAGGTACCCAAAGGTAATTTTGTCAGACAATGGCACACAATTTACAAGCTAACACTTTAACAAAGCCGTACAACAATGAAAGGCAAAACACACACACATCTCTTTTAAACCAACCCGGTGGAACGCAAACACGCAGAGCTAAAAAAAAAGTCTCAGAGCCCTGTTAGAAGATCAACCCCACAAACAGCTGGACGAGCTTCTCCCGTTAGCAGTTTACCACGGCAACAGCAGAACATATGCAGTCACAGGCCAAACGCCAAGTAAACTTCTGCTGGGGCAAAACCTGGCCGCACCAAGAAGCTGGGATGCACTTTGCAAAGTCCTCTTAGACCAAAACCGACAACTACAGAAAGCTCGACAAAGCCAAATCTTACATCGAGAAAGGAATTACTCCCAAGGAGCAATCATCAGAAAGTACAAATCAGGAGACCTGGTGATAGTACGTAGAAGGGCAAAAGGATTCAACAACAAGTGGTTAGGTCTCAAGTTAGTGATTACCACAGCTACTAAATAGAGGATAATCTTCACAGGCAAAGTCTCAGCCAGTCTACCGTAGCGGCGAGACCACAAACATCCACTCTGCCGCCACCCAAACATCCAAAAACGTTGCCACCATTGCATTGTTTGGCCGCGACGGGCTAGTCACTCGCACCAGGACTACCTGGAAGGTGACCTGACAACCTCCGCCAAAACACCAGCAGCACCATCACCACGACTATCGGCCGCGACAGGCCTGAGGTGACCTATTCCCGCATCTATCGGGAGGAAAGCCTCTGACGAGCTCTGGCGAAGCGTTGTGGTACCCTGGAGGGTTAATCTGTCCATCTCCAAGACGGATTTCCCTGGACCGACAGCCTCAAAGCGCGTTCCACTCCCTAAAGCATTCCCAGAGGGAACAAAGTAATCTCAAAACTGCACTAACCTCATTACTAATCTTTTTTAGCAAAAAAACATAACATCAGCCAAGAACCGCCATCAGCAATTGCCTCCAACAAAAACTAGACCGTGACAATTGGCGCCCATCGTGAGGCAACTTGGTGTAAAAGTGCCCCAAACCCCACAGACCTGACACCGGAAAACTCCACCACCTGAAAGACTTCCACAAAGAATTGGAAAAATTTATTGGAAAAATTCAACTGATTGGTTTTACAACACCGAAACAATTTCCGGACGCTTCTTATTACTTAGGGGACATCCTCAAAAGTCATCACCGAATTGTGAAACTGGGATTGCAATTCAAACTTAATATATTGCAATTACCTGTACTGACAAACCTGCCAACAAAGAAAAAATCCACATAGATTTTTTGCAATACATCTAGTACCAATATCTTGTACTGTCGGTTAGGTAGAAAATATTTAACTGTTACAGCCATGATATATTCGACACCCTAGGACCCGGATCAAAACCTACTAAACAAAATCCCTGAAAGATTACCTCAATTCGAAACCGCTAGAACCCGAACACCAGGAAACCAGTCGCAGATCTATAAGCTTCGAATCCTACATTAAAGAAATTGAAGATTGCAATTAGATTTTTAAGCCACTCACCTTTTTAGCTGGGTACCGATCCAACACTACACAGAATTGGTCAGATGCAGACATGGACAAAAAATATGCATCGAAACCAAGTAGACACACCTAACGGCTCACCAGACAGAACTACCGACGTTTCTGAACCGGATCGCCATCAAGGTCAGCAGTCACCAGTGACTGACCTGATTCCCTTGCTAAGAGACGTGGACCTGGAACCCCGCAAAATAACACTCAAAGGGCAGCACCAGGGTGACCTCAGCCTACCCCAGGCTCAAGTGCCCACGTCGGACGAGAAAAAACAAGTAAATCCAACCGGAAGAGGTCGCCAACGACGACCCCAATGTAACGGCACAGACAACATCACCGACTCTGTGACACCGCACCCGGAACCTGGCCTCACGTGCGCTACACGAACTTCTAAAACCAGTGACTCAGTAACCGCGTGCAAACATTAGTGGGTCAACCACGACCAAATCTTGGACATGACACCTGAACATGACAATAGTGGGCAAAAACTGCGCTCACCACCTATCGTGATCTTACCTGGATGTGCATTTACAGGAAGATTGACATTGTTATTATTATTATTTCCCGGCATAGTGCAAAGACAATAGTGCGTACTCCAGAAGGCGCACGACCTTCCGCGAACCATTGGCGATGGCAGCAGAATCTCGAAAGTGTGGGAGATTGTTGCAGGCACGTGACCGCAAGGGGCGTGGCCTGAGAGTTAACAACTAGTCTACCGCAGCGGCGAGACTACGAACATCGATTCTGCCACTACCTGAACATCCAAAAACTTTGCTACTATTGCAATGTTTGGCCGCGACGGGCTAGTCACCAGCACCAAAACCACCTGGAAGGTGACCTGATGACCTGCGCCAAAGCATTAGCAACGCCAACACTGCTGTGTGGCATCGTTCGGCCGCGACGGACCAGTCTCCCGCACCAGAACCACCTGGAAGGTGACCTTACAACCTCTGCCAAAACACCAGCAGCACCATCACCACGACTATAGCCGCGACGGGCCTGAGGTGACCTATTCCCGCACCTATCAGGAGGAAAGCGTCTGTCAACCTCCGCCAAAGCGTTGTGGTACCCTGGAGAGTTACCGTGTCCATCTCCAAGACGTATTCCACTGGACCTACAGCCCCAGAGCACGTTCCACTCCTTGAAGCATTTCCAAGGGGAACAAACTAATCTCAAAACTGCACTAACCCCATTACTAATCTTTATTAGCAAAAAGACATAACATCAGCCAAGATTGCTTCCAACAAAAATTAGACCAAGCAACAAACGTCTACGGAACTGTAGACTAGAACTCAACCGTCCTGCGACCAACAATGCAACCCTCAAGCGACACAAAAAGCAATTTCTACGACAACCCTGCGATCCCCCCGGCTTATTCTTATGAAAGCCCAAACATGCTAACTTCTACACCGACGCCTGCCTTGGGAATGCAATACTTGCTTTCCGACTTGCACACGACTCACACCGTAGGACAGTTCCCGAATCCTGAGGAAAAACAATTGACGTCATGGGGTGTGCAATCTAGCTGCGGGCACATCCTTAACCAGAACGCACATTACCCCGCCACCACCTTGAACTACAAAAGCACACCAAACGTCAATCACCTCTACCAGGTAAACACCAGGATGTACCCTACCCCAGAATGTAACGCAACTACTACCTTCAAGAACTGCTACACCACCAGTTAAGGTAGAAACCCGGGGTCTATGGCCTCAAACACAATCAAACTACATAGAGAAAGGCCACGCCGCCTTCTCCACTATCACCACTCCCCACCCTTATTATCTCCAGGGCGGGGAGACGGTAACACTTGCAAATTATGACAAAAATCTTGACAAAACACTTCCAACTCAAAAAACACATGCACACGGTGTTGGAGACATCAAGCATGTGCTATGTACATGTCCGGCCCTCTCATACGATAGAGAGTCCATGTTGGGGAGCTGCTGGCTTGACATAGCCAGTATAAGAAAGACCCTTTCAGGCGTTGTATTTGCATACATCAACCACATAGGGTGGTTAAATGTCAAGACAACAAAGTGAGGTCACCACTGAAAGAAGCACAAAAGGCCTAATAATGAGTGCAGTAGATTTTGGTTTACTCTTCAATTTTTAATCCAGAAAGTGATCAATTGAATGATTTGACGTTGCAAAATAAATTATTGTTGAGTTAATTAATATACAACGTAAACGCACGGTGTGGTGGATGGGTGCATGAGCGTTCGTTGCATCAGTTATATAAAAATTGAATTTTAATAACTTAACTTAACTATTTCTAAAATTTATAATTATTTTATGTAAAAAAGTAAATACCGTTTAATAAATAAATTAAAAAAACCAGACAAAACCACAAATTATATTCCAGTCAAGACTTCAAATTTTTAATTTTTATTTATCAAACTAAGCTTTATTTCTTTAACTTCTGTATGAAGCTTTTTTTGCTACTAATATAATGAAATTTAAAATAGAAACTGTTTTTTTTTTAACAAAAACTTACACTTAACAAAGCATTATTGTAATTAATGTTAATGCCCTATAAAGAGCCTATTATAGAATAGAAAATTAAAATGAGAGACGCATAATGAATGAATATAATTGTTATGAACTGAATTGTATATTGTATATCGCACATATGGGGTGCAAAAGGAATTGAAAATAATTCTGCTGCTGATGTAACAATGTGTAGAACTAATAATGGACAAATTTATTGAATTAAATTGTAACGATATACAATTAAGTTTCCTTATTGTAATAGATAAAATAATCAATTAATTTGTTAGCTATTAAACTGATACAGAGAATTTATATAAAGTAACCCGGAACAAATTAATATTGGTTCAAATAATGAGACGTGTGATGTGCGATAAGTGGATTGTGAAGTAATTAGTTTGACAGTGATAGCTTTCTGAGATCTACATGCAGGCTGTCTAGATCTCAAATGTTACTATAAATTAAGCAAAATGCACATTATACATTTACTTAACACATTAATTACTTACAATTGCTACTCCATCCCTATCTACATATTCCACGTTAAATTAACTCGAAACTTAGTAATACGTACTTGAAAATTGAGAATTAAAACAAACGGTTTCATTAAATAAAAATTAAATTACTATTAGAATAAGTATGGCTACATTTATATAAATTATTAGCATCCTTTTGGGTAGCAACACCTTTATTAGTCTCTATTAATTTTCCAACGTATCATATATACACATTTAAGAAGACACAATCTTAATATTAATTTTCTACTGAAAATTATAAAGGTGTATTAAACAGTTTCGGTCCTCACGAAATTATATCATTATGTGATAACAAAATAATGGCTTTTTTCTCTGTTTATACGCAAGGGGGCGATTTGATATCTGATAGTTAGTTGACGGTTCCACGCTATTTTAGAAGAATGTATTTACACTACAAGGGAGATTTTATATAAGATTATTAAATATTAAGCTATGTTACTATCTTAGTCTAATACTATTTGGTTAGTTGAGTACTGTTGTAAAATTAAATGTTGGTATTATTTAGTGTATGAGTGGTTTTTGCTACTTTATTAATATAAAACCGATTTCACAGACTGGTGGTATCAGTGGCGTTTGATCTATTATTCAAATCCTTTTAATCAAAAATTGCTTTCTGAAATCCCATTCTTCAAAGCGTTTGAGTTGCTATCCGAATTAATAAAGCTTTACTAAATTATTTTTTTAAATTATTTAAATCAAAAATCTATATTTTAGCATCAAATTTATCAGCTTATTATTGTTTTAGAATTAAATGGTTTATTTATAATCTATTGATCGATTCAATGTCAGATTCGTTTCCCTGGTGGAATAAAACATCTTTGCGCGTATAATACTATAACTAACCCTCTTGATCCATTGCACAATCCGCCACATTTCCTGGACTAATAATATTGGATTATCCACTTTATCGAAAGGTTTTAAAAAGTCATAGTTTCTATTTTCTGATATTTAATACAATTGCAAGAAGAATGGAGACCAATGCAATAAATCTATATTTGGTAATGATTAATTTTAAAGTGATTTTACCTCTATTTGTTAAATTGCCCGAGTGTTAAATCTCCGCTGCAAATATTAGTTTAAAACAAATGACTATGATCACGTTACTTTGCTGAATGCCTGCCGTGTTTAAGTTCATTAATAGCCGATGTGTTAATTCTCTCTGCCTCTAAGTATAATAGAATTTGCTGAAAGTGTCGGCTAACACTATTTAGTTTTTCTGTACCCGTATGCTATGTTAAAAAAAGTTGCCGCATTTGTAAAAGACTCACTCTGTATTTGTTTAGGTTTTATACATTTAGTAGATTTTAAAGAGATTTGTTATGTTTTATAATAAAATATAAAACTTTAAGTTAGTAGTAAATCTACACATTTGTAAATATTACAAAATAAATGAGATTTATATCTATTTTTATGTAAATTTATTAAATAAATAAATCCCATTTTCCAATAAAAATTAGTTTTTGTGCATTTTACTGATGGATTACGTTTTTAATTTTTTTAAGGTAAAGTCTTTCAAACGTTTGTGATTCAGAGCATTACAAATACAACTTCCATGCGTACGGTAAACACGTTTTGGTTCACCTTACGCATGACGTCACAGGGTTTGACAAATAGATAGAAATAAAAAAACTACAAGTTTGCAATACGGAAGAACTCACAAGCATACGGGAACGTATATTTCAAAACCTAGGCCAAATTTTGGTATTTCTGACGTTTTGTAAATAAAATGTTGCTTTTTTCAACAATTTATGCCAGACTTTGGTCTTCTCTAACAATATTTTGCTATTTTTATAAAAATGTATACATACAACAGTTTATGGCCGGGTTTTTGACATTTTATGAACAAAATCAACCGTTTTTCGGATATTTTTGAAAATATATTGTCATTTTTGGCTATGAACAAATACTTTCTGACTATATTTTTAAACGTTATGACCAGGTTTTCCTATTTTTAACGTTTTATAGATAAAGTTTCAGACTTTTTAACTGTTTTTTACAAAATTTTATGTTTTAAGCCAAATTTTGCTTTCGCAAAAAACGTCAATTTTTGAATTATAATTACAGTTTATAATTTTACTGTTTTTTTAACAAGATTTTAATGTTTTAAGACCCAATTATGCTAATTTTGACAAAAATAAATATAAATTTGCACTTTTTGGCTAGATTTTGATGCATTCTAAAAATATTTTAATGTTTAAAGACCGGATTTATCTATTTTTGACACTTTTGGCTAGATTTTGATGCTTTCTAAGAATATTTTAATATTTAAAGGCCGGATTTATCTATTTTTGACACTTTATGGATAGAATTTTGCTTTTTTCAACAATTTATGGCTAATTTTTGCTATTTCTAACAATACTTTGGTATTTCATAGCCGGATTGTTGCTTCTAAAGTGTGCAAAAAAGGCTGAGATAATGGATCTCGACGTACTGTGCAGCTTCTAGGTTGACGTAAAGCGCAAAAAGCGCAGTAGCGGCATTCCACAATGCCAAAAATGTTAGAACACTGCAAAACACTGCCATTACGACACCAGTAAGTCGTGTCATCAGTCAACAGCCTGCCCCAAAAGCACTATAGCAAGATTCACAAAAGCCTACATCAGAGTTATAACCTCAAAGGGAAAGAAAAACAGCACAGCCCGCGCCGGCCCAAGTTTCCTCTGTCCTTCTAAGTTCCGCTAAGCTTGCAGGTCCCCGCAAATTTGCAACAACAACAGCAAACAAATCATTTGCTACCGCTGTCGCTTCTCCACAACAAATTATTACCTAAATTGCTGCATTCTTAGTCGATTGGAACAAGGCTCAAAGAAGCCTTATGACAACCTTCTTGTCTAAACTCACCAATCAATAATGGATAATACGCCCGATGTATTATTTTGTATTTGCTTCTGAAATGCTAACAGCATTACAGGAAAAGTAAGCAAAGTGGAAAAGTTTGTCTTTGACCAGAACATAGATATCATGTTGGTGTCTGAGTCTGTCTACAGACCCAATCAAGCACTGAGATTCCCAAATATCTTTACGTATTTGTGAACGGTACCCATCTTGGCAAAGAGATTAGTGTACCACAAATCAAACGCAATAGTAGTGAATGTACCTGAGCTAGGCAAACTCAAAATTGTGTTGGCCTACATCTTCTTCTTATAGTGCCATACTCGCTAGGAGCGTCGGCACCTTTTTTGTATGTTTGTGGTGTGCGATAATAGTTCTACACAAACATACGGGACTTACAGTTTAACAAAGACTAATTTACTTGGCAAATACTTTGCTGGTTTGCCATTGCCTTGGGAAGAAGACGACCGCATCAAAATATATTCAAATTAGATATTGCCGCTGCCGGGAATCAAACCCGGGCTGCCTACACAACAGTCCTCGCACTAGACCATTGTGCTAAATATTCAAAAACGTCAACTTACAATTTGATATACGCGTCGTCAATGATCTAAACTCGAATCATAACCTAGTAATACTAGAGACAAAGCAAAGAAGAAAATTTATAACTCGCACGGATTGGACTCTCTTCTTTCGTACTCTACAAAAGAGCATAAGCAGGTTTGCACCAGTAAAAACAGTTGATGACTTCAAAAAAACCGTCATTTTTACAAATCAGATCCGTAAAGCCTATCTATCCCGCAACACAAAGTCAAGCGCCAATGGCAGAAGCACCCCAGAGACCTCAACATCTTGAATGCGCTCTACAGTAAGGTAAAAGAAGCAGCACAAAAATGTGTGCTGGCAAAACACCTTGGAATCATTCAATGAGGACGGTTATTTAATGTGGAAAATTTCCAAGGCCTTACGCAACAGGCGAGTTCCCATTCCAGCTATTCATGACAAAAATGGGATTTAATATTCTATCGAGGGAAAGGACAAAGCGTTTGCCAACAGCCTTAAACTCTAATGTTCCCTCTCATTTACTAAGGACCTAGATCTGGAGTACGTTGAAAAAGTCCACTGAGCAGTCAAACTTCCTGAACGCCGAAGACAATTTGACCTTTTCAAATCAGAAAAACTATCAAAAGATTTAAAGCTCAAACCACCCCTGGTTTCGATAAGGTAACAAACAGAGCTTTGAAAACGTTCTCGTATAAAAAAATAATGGCTTTCTGGTGTTATTTAACATCTCCAATTTCCACAAGACTACTGGCTCATCAGTCTACTATGCACCTTAAGTAAGGTCATAGAAAGGGTAATCTTGGACAAAATACAGAAACACACAAAAGCTAACAATCTTCTCCCCCACCACCAAAATGAGCTCAGATAGGGCCATTCATCTGTCTATCAACTGAACTTATTGTCAAAGGTTTCAGAGTAAAAAAGATCACAAGGGTAGTTTTTTTCAACAAATTTGGCACAAAAACATGTTAAAGCTCCATTTTTTCTCCGCTGCTATTTAACCTATATGCTTTCGAGATTGACGCACGGTGTTAAAGTAGCACAATATGCTGACGACACAGCTCTTCTTTACTTTTCAAAATCACTTGCAGTGGTCACTTTAAGATTACAGAGAGCCACCGACAACCTGGAAGAATGGTTGAAGTAGTGGCGAGTCAAAGTGAATCCAGAAAAAAGCAAAGCTGATCTTCTCACACGAAAACAAATCACCCCCTATGAGAACGTCAATCTTAACGACGTTTCTATACCGTGGTCCAATAATTACCTTTGACAGAAGACTCACTTACAAATTGCACGTGCAGACTATTCTCAATAATGCCAGATTTGCAATCTTGTTCCAATGTTGCGTCAAAACCCAATTCTACACTTTTACCATCAAGCTAACGTACGTATTCCCGATCTGAAGCACGGCCGCAAGCTGTCACCTTGATCATCTCAAAGCATTCCAAAATACTACTTTGAAGAGCCTCATCACCAAAAAATTTGGACAAACCTAAGGATCCCTGGCTGCGCAAACACATCAAAACTTTAGCCGTAAAGTATTTTATTAATTTGGTGACTCATCTGAACTTTGACCTGGCCTGACTTGCCGAGCCAGACAGAGAAGTTTTCTTCTTCAAGCGCCCGGTAAATCAAGTAACCGTACTCTTAAACTATTAACAGGGAACAGGTCAACCCACCTTTCTCCCCCAGCTTATAGGGCGTAATAACCTAACCTAATCTAAAATAGGAAGCTCCATGAACCAAAAGATCTTAAACTTCTATTCACTCAATATTTGAGAGGTTTTTTAATCGGTAGGCACTTCAACCTGAGGCAGTGAATCCGACACTTGCCAGTCTTTAGAAAAAAATTTTGCCCAGCCCAAAAAAAAGTATACTAAAATTTTTGTTTATACACTAGCGAGCAAAAAATAGAGATCACTTTAAAATTATGACTTATTTTTGGAATTTTTTGTTTTAACTTTATATTTGCAAATTGTAAACCAAAGTAGGCGTTTAATAATTAATTTTCTGACAAATATTATTTATCTGTCAGTTATTATCACCGTGTTACAGACTTTTATGAAACAACATCCATTTTGCTCTAATTGAAAACCAACATTTTGTTGTAGTTTTTTTACTTAAGTGTTGACTTTTCTCTGAGTCATTCACACGGTACTGTACTTAACAAGTTATAATGCCTTTAAACCTTATTGTTGTAACAAGAATTATAGCGTCAATTGAAGATGGGCGAGGAAAACGTAAAACTGCAAGGATTGTTGGTAAAAGCCTTTGTGCTGTACAAAAAGTGTATCAACGTTATTTGGATATTGGCCTGATAACCAGAAGATCAAGATTTGAACAAAAAAGTCACCGTTTTTTGGAGTCCATAAGTCTGCAGAATAGAACAGCTTCTGCAGTTTATCTACAAAATCAACTCCATGAAGTTAGAGATGTAGAAGTAAATGGACCGTTAGGAAAAAGTTTTGAATTTTTAAATTGTTTTGTAAAAACCTATACAACGCCAACATCGTGTTGCAAGATTGCCTTTTGCCCGAAATCACCAGGCATGGAATAATAAGAACTGGAGCACGGTACTGTTTTCAGATGAGTTGCGCTTTTGCCTTAATGGATCAAACGGACGTCGGAAAGTGTGCAGAAAACGCGGAGAAAGATATGCTTGATGAGCGACTTCTATTTCGCGGTGAGTCGGTTATGGTTTGGGCAGGAATTTCTATCAAAGCACGCACAAAGTTGGTCTTTATAGAAAATGGCTTCCTGACAGCTCACAGATACATTATGGAGGTTCTCAAAAATCATGTTATGCCCTTCATGACAACTAAGGGCAAGAGCGACATTTTCATGCAAAATAATGCTAAACCTCACTAGCCAGAGTTGTCAGAGATTATCTGCATAAAGTGGAAATTTTGCGGTTTAATTGGCCAGCTCTCAGCCCGGACATGAATTCCATAGAACATGTCTGGAATGAGTTTAGACAACGTATCCAAAAGCATACACCTGCTCCAAGAACTGATTAGGAACTAAGACAGTTGCTATTGCAGGATTAGAATAATATCGACCAAAATGTGATCCTTATTAACGACGTAAAGTACATAGATAAAACCATAATGCAACTATCTATCAAAACAAAAGATACCACGTTGAACATCATAAGCGTGTATGCGCCGGATATAGGTAAACCAATGGCAGAGAGAAAACAATTTTTCAAAAAACTAGAAGACACAATAAGACAAATATCAAAAAGTGAGAAGCTACTATTGATGGGTGACTTTAACTCTAGAATTGGCAATACAGCAATCCCGGGCGTAATGCAGCGGTTCAACCAAAATGTAACAACATGCACCCAATACGAGCTTACCATTAACAACACCTACTTTGACCACAAACCTTAGTATAAATACACATGTATTAACTCTAGAAGGCAAAAATTGATGATAGACCTCATTACAACCAATAGGAATATACAACCTAAGGAGATACTAGACGTAAGAGTATTAACATCAGCTAACGCAACAACAGAACATGGTTTAGTATTATGCAAATACCGTCAAAAAATTAACCTATGCAGAAAAAAGACCCCAGTACACATATCAAAATATAACGTTGAATCATTTGGAAATGAAAGCACCAAAACAGAAAATACTCAACAACCCAATCAGAGCGCAGTGCAACGTAAATCAAGCCGGGGAAAAAATCAAATCCAACATTACATCATGTGCAAACAAAGCGATAGGAGTAAGAACAAGAGCCAATAAGCCATGGTTCACAGAAGAAGTAAAAGATTTAGCCAAACAGAAGCGAAAAGCATACATAACATATAGAAACAATTAACATGACGAAGAATACCACAAATACAAAGAAGTACAAATCCGAGTAAATCAAGCAATTAAAAAACTTAAAGAGATACTGGAAAAACTTCTCTAACGAAATGCAGCACGACCTATATGGAGGTCAAAAGAAGATCTGGAAAATACTCAGAAACAGAAAGAAACCAATAACAGAAGATATCCAAGTGACTAACATTAGTCAGTGGGTAAAATATTTTAAAGAGATATATAAAGACCAAGGAGAAGCAGAAACTGAAGAAGCAGAATACATAACACAGGCACCCACCGGCACAACCGATGAACAACTAATTACAACAAACAGTAAAAAATCTAAAAAATCAAAAAGCACCAGGCATTGATAATATCAGCAATGAAATGATCAAAAATGGAGGAAATAGCATCACTAAAGAAATAATCCAGCTCTTTCGAATAATCCTCCAAAAAAAACAAAGTTTAGAAGAATGGAAGACCAGCTTAACAGTACCAATTTTTAAGAAAGGTACAAAAATAGAACCTAAGAACTACTGTGGCATCACACTGCGCAGTGCTCAAAATTTGTACAAAAATATTAGCCGAGAAAATTGAAGCTGCCGTGGGAAGCTGTGAAGAACAGTAGAGATTCCGCAAAAATAGATCAATGATAAACGCTACCTTCATAGTACGACAACTAGCAGAAAAGGAATTGAATTTGACAAACCAGTGGACTTCAAACAAGCATTTGACCGAATACAATTGAACGACATTACAAATATTCTACGTCAACATCGAGTGGATGACAGATACATTAACGTAATAAAAAACTTAAACAAAAACAATAACACACATATTAAAGCAAACCAAACGCTAACTGAAAAAATTGACATCAAGGCTGGAATTAGACAGGAGGACAGCTAAGTCCAACCTTTTTTAACATTATGATAAATGAAATAATCTAAGAGGTTAAAAACACAGAACCTACAAAGATTACTATTTGCACTCAATAAAACCGCCAAAAAATTCAACAAAAAAAACTAAATCAATGGTTATATCTAAAGAGCCTGTCAGGTGCAAACTTATAGTGGACAAAAAAACGATAGAACAAGTCATGAAATTCAACTACCTAGGGTTGTAAATATCGAGCAGCAGAAACCTGATTAAGGAAGTAAAAGCAAACTGCATCTAAACATCATTTATTTCCGGTAGCCTAAGAGACGTAATATGGAAAAACAAATATATGTTAGCAGAATGCAAGATAAGGATATATAAAACCTGTATAAGACCTACCTTAACATACGCTGCCAAGACCCGAGCCGAAACAACAAAAACTAAGCAACTCTTGAGAAGCACCAAAATGAAAACGCTAAGAGCAATAAAAGGCGTAACACTACGGGATCAAATAAGAAGCAGCGCCATAAAAGATGAACTGCAAACACAGGATGAACCAGGATAGAATTGCCAAGTGGGCAAAAGACGAAAGGTTACAAAGCAGAAGACCCCCAGGCCGCCCGCCCAAGAGATGGCAGGAGTCCTGGACGTCCGAATCGCAAGAAAGGTAGACAGCAGTACAATACAGAACAAAGTCCTAAGAAGAAGAAGAAAAAGAAGAAGAATTTAATTCAAAGTGTTCCTCGTTGACTTCAAGAAGTCATTAATGCATTATTTGTTATTTTATTCATATTTTTGTTCCATGTTAGTTCTAGGAACAAAAACTCAAACTTTGTCTAAACTGTAAATTTGTGATATTTCCAAAATACGCAATAAAAACAATAAATATGCTTTACAATTCAACATTGAATTTTTAATTTAGTGTGCAAAATACAGTACAATTTGCTAACATAGATTAAAACAAAAAATTCCAAAACTAAACCATAATTTTATTTTGATATTGTTTGAAAATTTTGACAATTTTTTTTAATGTTTGATGTTTTAACTTCAAATTGGATACCAGTATTTAAATATTATTATTTAAATACGCTTAAAAACATTCAATTTTCAGGTTCTGTAATGGTTGCTCAAACTCACACTTAGTATTTATTAATTCTACCAATTACGCCAACATTAATTGCTTTTTTTTATCTCAATTCAATTGAAATTGTCAGAATTAGTTTATTATATACAATAAAAATAACAATTTTAATTTTGGCGCAGTCGGGTGTATAATAACTTCTAATTCTTCCCGACTGCGCCAAATTTAAGATTTTTTTTATATTGTTAATATATTTGATCATTAGATAATTGGTATGTAAATTATATTGATTTTATAAAACGGTCTTAGAATATGCAACTGCAAGATAAAACAAGAAGTTTTGATAATTTAAAATAAAAAAATATTTACATTTTTAACAGTTTACAACTGAGTTGGTGCATTCCAACAATATGTAGATGTTTTAAGGCCGGCTATTTTTGACATTCTATGAGTAGAATGTGGCACTTTTTGTCAGTTTATAACCGGATTTTGTTTTTATTTTGGCAAAATGTTGGTATTTTATAACCGAATTTTGCTATTTTTGGGATTTTATGAAAATTTTTGCATTTTTAACGACCGGATTTTACAATTTTTGATTTTTTATATTTTGCATTTAGTTTATGCTAAAATTTTGGTTTTTTGTGACAATACTTTAATAGTTTATTGTCAAATTTTGTTATTCTTGACATTTTATGAATGACAATTTATGGCCGGATTTTATTACTTTCTAACAATATTTTGACGTTTCAAAGCCGGATTTTGCTTATTTTGACATTTTATGAATAACATTTTGTAGCATTAAACTGTTTTTGGTTGGATTTGGGTGTTTTGATTCTTTTGTTTGTTTTAAGGTTGGATTTTTGCTATTTTATGAAAAGAAATGTACACTTTTGAACAGTTTATGGCCGGATTTTAGTGCTTTTTGACAATATTTTTATGTTTCAAATCTAAATTTTGTCGTTTTTAACATTTTATAAACATAATTTTACACTTTTCAATTGTTTTTTTGGCAAAGCTCAAAAATCCTAGCTATTTCACTGTCTATACATTAATTCTGAAATAAAACCGTTACAAAATCTTCATAAACTGCCAGAAAATGTTCTTTGGACAGCTTCCTGACATGCAAATAATCGTGCAAAATCGTATGTATTTGTTTCGCTGCAATGTCTAAGGATGCCTCTATCTCACTATAAGTCACATGCCAATCTGAAAAAATCATTTCACGCACAGCATCAATATTTTTCGCATCATAGACAACTTTTGCAAAGATCGTCATCAAACGTTGGTCTTCCACGCTTGAACTCTGCAAACTATTTGTAAACCATAGTTTTGGTGGATGGTGCTTCATCCCGGTGTTAAACCATATCGAAAATCATAAAAAATTATCACTCGGAAGTCACGATTTGAAATTTCCATTTTTCACACAATTATTACTCTCGTTAAATTTTGTTGAAACAAAACCGAGCAATTTGAAATCAAACTGTGAATTATAAGTGATAAACTTCAAATTTTACGAATATGACAATTGCAGAACGCTGGCAATACAGGCAGTACTTAATTCCGCAAACTTTAGCAGTGCTCCTAGCAAACTGTCAAACGAAGAAAATGCTAGATCACCTTTACCAATATTTAGAGTAGCTGGACCCAACATATCTAGGAGAGTGGTTGTACCTGTGTATAGATGGGAAATAACGTTTAATGGTCAATTAGGATCCGAGGGCCTACTGTCTCTCCTGGAGAGAGTAGAAGAGCTACGGGCAGTCAGAGGAGTATCAAAGACTGATTTATTTACATCGGCAGTAGATTTAATTTCAGGTGACGCGGTGGCTTGGTATAGGTCGGCTAAAAATAGAGTGTCTGATTGGGACTTGTTGGTTAACGCTTTGAGGGAAGATTTTCTGCCACCAGACTTTGAGGACAACCTGTGGGAGGAAATAAGAACAAAGAAACAAGCAAGAAATGAGAATGATAATCTTTATAGCGGTAATGGAGAACCTTTTTTCCAGATTAGGTAAACTGCCTGCAGAGACTACTAGACTACGGTACATAAAGAAAAATCTTTCACCTGTTCATGTAGCTCGATTAAGTCTTTTAGATGTTACTTCAATCGCACAGTTAATTTCCTTATGTCAAAGAATCGAGGCGACCCTTTCAGAGAACTTGCCAAAACCGAAATCCATTTTAACAGTTTCAGCTTCTACATCCAGTGGTTCAGCCAATGAGGTTCCTGCTAAACCAGCGGGAAAATCTATAGGAAAATGTTGGAATTGTGATAAGGAAGGGCACAGTTTTCAATTTTGTAAGGTTCCGGTGTGGTACAAAGGGCCAAATATCACATTCCTGATAACCGACCTCACCTCATTGCTAACATTTTTGGGTTAGAATTTCTAGCATTAGTAGATACGGGTGCTAATTGTTCTATTATAGGCAGCAAGGTTTTGGAACAACTAGAGAAGGAAGTTTTAGAGATGGAAATAAAACCTTCCAACATCAATAAAGTGAGTGTGGCAGATGGATCGGTTAAATCAGTCAAAGGAAATATTAAAATTGCGATAAAGATCACGGATAAGCTGTTTAGTTTTAATTTTTGTGTTGTACCATCTTTCCCCTTAGCAGTTATTTTAGGTGCAGACTTCATAAAACAAAATGGAATGATTTGTGATTTTTCCAGAAATGTCTGGTATCTCGGAACTGAGAAAAGGAGATCAAATCCGTTCCATTTAACAATAATGATTCAAAGTTTGTATGTGGGATCAGTTCAAAGGAATCATTAACTGGGTAGATTAAAAAAGGTTAAAAATTTATATCTCGAATTGAGGTCCAGACCGCTGGGACGCACCCATCTTTACATTCATAGTATACACACACCGAAAACAGTGAACCAATCAAGCAAAGGCCATACGTATTTTCCCAGTTTATGCAAAAACATTTGGATGAAGAACTACAAAAAATGCTGGATCTATAAGTCATAAGACCATCGTCAAGCCCGTAGAACTCACCAGTAGTCCTGGTCAAAAAGGACAATGAAAGTTACCGTTTTTCCTTTGACGGCAGGAAATTGAATGCCGTAACAAAAGCCTTAGCATATCCTCTACCTCGTCTAGACAGTATCTTGAATAGATTACAAGATGCACAATATATTTCGAGCATTGATCTAAAGAGCGCCTTTTGGCAAATCCCGTTGAGTGAGGAATCGAAGGAGAAGACTGCCTTCTCCGTATTAGGCAAAGGCCTATTTAAATTCAATGAATTTCCGTTCGGCTTGAACAACGCGGCACAGGTCCAGCAGCGTCTAATGGACAGTATATTCGGAATGTATTTGTTTATTTGGACAATATTATTGTCGTTAACAGGACCTTTGAGGAACACGTGGAAACGTTGAGGGAAGTCTGTTCTAGATTGGACAAAGCTAATTTAACAGTCAATGTGGACAAATGCGAGTTCTGTAAGAATTTTTTGAAATACTTGGGATTTGTAGTGGATAAGGAAAGACTAAAGACGGACCCGGATAAAGTTGCAAGGATGTTGTCATACCCGGTACCCACTAACACTACAGAAATCAAACGATTTGTTGGACTTGCCGGCTGGTATCATCGATTTGTGCCTAATTTCTCGTCGATAATGGCACCTATTACGGCTTTGTTAAAGGGAAGAAAAAAGGGACAAGGCATTAGTTGGACTCCTAAAACAGATAAAGCTTTAGAATGGATGAAGGAAGCCTTAGCGAGTGCACCGATATTAGCTGCGCCGGACTTTACCAAACCGTTTGTAATACAAAGCAACGCCTCCGATGTCGGTTTGGAAGCGGTGCTACTGCAGAAGAATGAAGAAAATGAGGAAAGAGTGATTGCGTACGCAAGCCACACAGAACGGAATTATCCCATTGCGGAACGGGAATGCTTAGCACTCCTGTTTGCCATAGATCGCTTCCGACCTTACGTCGAAGGAACACGGTTTACTGCAGTAACCGATCACTACTCTTTGCTGTGGCTCAGGACATTTAAGGATCCAGTGGGCAGACTGGCCAGGTGGGCGATGAAATTATGCCAGCATGGTATGGAAATTTTTCACAGAAAGGGCAGTCTATTAATTATTCCGGATGCTCTTTCCCGAATTCCAACTATATCTTGTGTAGAGTCCAAAAATGATTGGTATGCGACTAGAAATGGAAAATCCAAATGAGTTCCCTAACTGGAGGATTGAGGATGGAAAACTCTTCAAATTTCTCGTACTTAAGCGTAAGATACCAATCAATAGTCCGGAGTAAAAATTAGTTGTACCTTCAGAAGGCAGAAACGCCGTCATGGATTCAAAACACACCCCACCTACTTTCGGTCATTTCGGGTTTTTTAAAACTTTGAGGAGAGTACAGGAATCTTACTATTGGCCATCTATGAGGAAAGACGTTAAGGAATTTGTGAAAAGATGTAAGACTTGTGGGTCTCCAAAAAGTCCGAATATAGCACGAATGGGTAAGCCTAAAATAGTTGACCTACCGTTTCAGACCATATCTATGGACTTAATGGGACCATTTCCAAGATCTAAGAAACAGAACCGTTTTCTTCTGATAATAACAGATTGGTTTACGAAATTTGTGCTTTTACAACCTATGCAACAAGCTACTGCACCAGAGATTTGTAGATTCGTGGAGAATAACTTGTTTTTGACGTTTGGGGTACCTCATACCGTAATGGTGGATAATGAGCCTCATACCATTAGTAAAACCTTTAAAGATATGCTGAAGTCGTACCAAATTCCTCAACTACTGTATAATGCAAAATACCATCCGCAGGTTAATTTCACAGAGCTAGTTAATCGGGTTATAGGTACAGCCGTACGGTGCTATATTCAAAAGCAGCCACATAATTGCTGGGATAAAGAAATTTTTAGGATAAGGAGTGCGATAAGATCTGCGGTCCATGAGGTAACTGGGTTTTCTCCGAATGCTTTAGTCTTTGAAAGAAATGTACCTATTAGTGGTAAATATTATGTGGACTTTAATCCATCACAAGGACCTTCTAATATAGGTGGAAAAGAATACTTTAGTAAGTTATCAGATCTACCAAAGGTATATCTGGATATTAAGGATAAGCTCAGAAAAGGCTATGAGACCAACAATTTGAGAAAGCGTGTTCAAAAATATTCTGTTGGTGATTTGGTTTGGAGGAAGAATATGACGCTTTCAAATGCCGCCGCGGGTATATCTTCCAAGTTAGTACCAAAGTACGTGCTAAATAGGGTCAAGAAAGTGAGGTCTGACATTATCTATGTCCTAGAGGGTCTAGACGGAAAACCAGAGGGGACATGGCAGGTTAAAGACCTGAAACCATACCACGGTGAATCGACCATAGATTAATAAATTCCAAGGCAATATCCCCAGCAGTGTTGCCAACCGTACGATAATTATCGTATATGTACAATATTTATACCTCTGGTACGATATACGATAACAACTTGACTATCGTATGCATTTATACGATAATTTCATAAAACAACGACATTTTTTTGTATAATATACTTTGCAAAAACCTATTGATACCAAAAAAGGAACTATTTCAGAATTTAATTTTTAAAGAGTTTTATTTAAAAAATAGTGTTTTGAGTTATTTAATATATTTTTTTATGTATCAAATAAATGCACATTTTTTGTTCAATTTTATAAAGTAAATTTAATTACTTTGCATTTTTTGTTTAATTTTATGCAACAAAATTGTTTAATGCGCATTTTTTTATTGATTATATAATTTTTGCGCAATATTTGTTAAAATAATTTATTATACTTTTAAAGATTTTAAACCATAAATATAATTTCTATTATTTAAAATAATAATACTTTAAATAATTTAATTTTACAAAATTGTTTATTTATTTTAAAAATAAATGAATTTCTACTTATGTGCAAATTGTTTAACTAATTAGTACAATAAAACTATTGACGATTTGTTTTTATATTGTTGGTTCTTGATCAATCACTTAGTCGCAATTGCAACACAAACACATCAATTTAGCCGTCCAATTTAAGTCATTAGTTGGTAACCTTGAGCTCTGAATGTATAATTGCGGCTTTATTCAGTGTTATGCGTCTTCTTGAAAAAGTATTTAAAAAAATAATAAGTTATATGAAACCACAAAGATTTAAATGCATCTACTCCAAATTTGAAATAATGACAAAACAGTGCCAAAAATTTAATTATTGCATGAATAATTTGGACTTAAAACTTATTTCTCACATAAAATTCATAATTTTTTTTGCTGCATACGCTTTTACTGCATTAAACTATTAAAAATAGTTTAGAAAATTAATTCATGTTTAAATAAAACCACAAATAAATCCCATTTATTGCATAAAATTCTTAAAAGTCTTAAACAGCAAAAATCTTATTTATTTTGTAATATTTACACAATTCATTTGAAAAAAAATTACACAATCTTATTTGTTTTTTAAAAAAAAATATTAAAAATGTTTTAACAATACAATAACACAAAACATTTAAAGCAAAATGAAATACAAAAAATTGCTTAACGCTAGAGAATTGCCGGGTTTAGTCACACACCGTCCTGTTAGGGGGTCCTATCACATCTACGAGAATATCAGTAAATGATTATGGGACAAACGCCAACCAACTCAATATCCAAACGATAAGATTTTAGTCATCATTTTTTTTATATGTTGAACTACATACAATATTCTATGTCTTCATGTTTTTGGTTAAAAATTTGAAATTATATTTAACGAGTCAAAAATTAATAAAGAACTAATTAAAAACGCCACTTTTTAAAAATAATTGCGGAGAAACGACTTATCGCATCAAATTTCTACAAATTTGAGGACACAGATTGGACTTTCTTCTACAATTTGTGAAAATTTTATTCAATTATATTCAGACGTTTTCTTGATGAGTTTGATTCTGTGAACCCTTATAAAAACGCAACTATTTTCCCCTCTTAAAAAACACAAAATATGTGCGGTTCCGTAAAAGTTTTTCAATAATAACATTTTTAAAATTGAATCTTTTCACCAAAAGTTGATTTAAGTACTACAAAAAACTAAAAACTGCTCTATTAAATATTTTTTTTAAAGTTTAGAGCTACTGTAAGATTTTCTTCATGTTGTTTTGAAACGTTTTAAATCAGAATATTTACATTTTGTGCTTGTGTTATCATTATTTTATATATTAGTTTAATTATATTTCCTATGTTGCAGCATTACAAATGTTTAAAATTCTAATTTCAAAATATTTTATGACAAAATCTACTTAATATATAAAACCTAAACAAATATAAAATTTTACCACTTTTTTTAACATACCATACGGATACTAAAAAACAAAATAGTGTTAGCCGATACTTTCAGCAAATTCTATTATACTTAGAGGCAAAGAGAATTAACACATTGGCTATTAATTAACTTGAACAACACGGCAGGCAACCAGCAAGTAACGTGATCATAGTCATTTGTTTTAAACTTACATTTGCGGCGGAGATTTAATATTCAAACTAACTTAATAAATATCGATTTAAACGCAACTAGAAATTGAATGAATCACTAATACAAACTTAAATTATTATAGTTACAATTAACTAAATGTTTAATTAACTTATAGATTGGATAATAACGTGCTCGTGGTCATTTGTCTGAAGCAAACACGACTAGGACCTATTATTAGGGACGAGTAAACATCGATTCAAATTATGATTATGTTGTGCAAGTTTTCGATGCAATGTAACTAAGTTGGCTTTATTCTATCTATGCACTATTATCCGCTTTCATTACATTTTTTTGGTGTACTAAGTAAACTAATTTCATGAGTATTTAGGATTTTCAATATTCGTAGCATTAATAAATTATATTTAAAGTTAATACAGCAAAATTGCATAGGTGGTTAAAATAAATTTCCTTTCGATATGATTATGGGATAGGTATAATTTATTGTTTCTTTATGGAAAAGCCATGTTTTAGAGGGTGGGTTTTTGGGGTGAATAAATACTCTTCCCGTGTAATAGTGTCGCGTTGAAATTTATTATTTATAATCTCTTTTGGTATTACTTTATTAAAAATTCAATAGCATAATTTTAAAATAATTTTTCACACACCGAGGTGTTGATGTTTAATAAGTTGATATTGTATATTTTAGCTTTAGCGGCTATAAAAATATTGTTACTAAAGTCGTTATCCGGTTTCGTGAGCAATCGCTGTCCGTTTAATTGTGCTGCAGGGGGTAAGTTTCCCGTCGCGCTGTTGCGTTTGGTTGAGTTGTGAAAAGGCGCGCTTTGAAATGATGAGGTGCCATCAACGATCAAGAAAGACGTTGTAATTCTGCGAAACCAATACAAACCGAGCTAAATGGTCTCTGAATGGGACACCTGTTAATCTGTGAAATCGGGTAAAAGTGCTCACAGTATTAATCGAGCCGCCCTGTTCTCATTTTGTTTATATACGGGGCCGCACGCAAAAACCACTCACACAATTGCAAAACAGAATAAAATTATCTTACCTTGACTGATAATAGTAGCGATGTAAACAATACCGATGGTGAGATAGCGATTATGTTGCTTCCTTTTAGCAGCCATGGTAAACAATTAAAGTCACACAAAACTATTCCAGCATGTATAATAAATCCTTCAACTCGTCACCACTTTTATATAACACGTTTTCTTTTATTTATAACACAAGAAAAGTTGCGGCTTGATGCGGCATAGTTACGCGGTGAAAATTTTATATTAGTACACGTCCGTCGTTAAATGTGCGTAAGATGCGCGTGCGGAAAATAATACCCAGCGTATTCTGATCCGGTTCAAACTGGAGCTGGGTTGCAACTGTCTATGAGCGGCGGCTGAAAGCGTCCGTTCCGTGAAAAGCTCGTGCGGCGCTTTGGATTGCGCTTGGCACTTTGGGCAAATCCAGTGTGCGACGCTGGCAAAACTGTCTGAAACCGCCGCCAGCCTACCCCACATACTACAACACCACTCTCACTGTGCTAATTCAAACACATATTCACCGATGACAATCTTTTCAACTCTTCACACGAGTGTCAATCATATCATCCTTTTGCCAATTTATATTATCGTATCCATCAATATCAACAATTACAATAAAGAAATATTCTATAAACGCATTAAAAATGCAAATTTTACTAAACTTTGACCTATAAAGTGGTCATAGGTCATAGTTCATTTACATGTGTTATTGTATTCGACAGAAAATAAAAACATAGTGAAATTTTTTTAACTGGACTCAAAATTGCATTCATATGCATTAATATTTATTTAGTCGGTCTATTTCCGCCGCTCAACCGCAAGATTCCAATCTAAATGTTAAGGGTTCCTTCACGCACACGCACTTTCGCTACCTTTCTACCCTTTTTAAATGTATGTAGCACTATGTTTTCTTTCACCAGCTTACAAGCAGTATTTAGAGTATTTTTGTATTTAAAGTTTTTTAATTCATAAATTGCAACATATATTTAATATTAGTAAAATTTACATATATCTATATTTTATGTCAGCTAACAAAAGTTAAGCAACGGCCGCTCCAGTCACAACTTGGAGGGTGACCCCACAAAGTAATGCCGAGCGTAGCATTCTTCCCAATATATTACTTCGTATAGGCATCCATATATACACAAGTTTTCTCTGTAGCTCGGTGTGTTCAATACCTTAACACCTAACGGTATTTAAGAGTTTATAATAAGTATTAACATACATATTATAATATTGACTTTACTTGTTGTAGTTTTTTTCTCAGTTTCAAGATGTGATGTTTAGGAATTACTTACTGTTACAACATGAACAAGTGAAACCACATACCTTCCAAATAAAAAATGTCGAATTCTGAAACACTAATACCCTAGGCAAATAGAGTCACGTACTTACAATCTTGCACTGCACAAACAGTCAGCTTTACGGATTCTGGAGGAGACAAAGACTTGATATAAAAACAAAGCATAACCACACCCCAGGAAAAAAAAACAAGAAAACAGATATACAGAATGATCTAAGAAAATTCAATACCACTGAAGCTAACAAAAACATGAAGGTCCTAAGATCTAAATTGGCCCAGAGAAAAACAAAAATAACAGCACTGAAAAATAAACAAAACACACTGACCAGAAACCAGAAAAAAAGTGATTTAAGAATTTTACGGAATTCTCTACAACTCTATTTCCCAGAACCGCCAATACCACAAATCCAAAATCTAAAATATTTGATCAGAACAAATCCCAAAAATTGACCAAGAAAAACTAAAAGCAACTCTAAACCAATTAAAGAACAAGAAAAGCTCAGGCAATGACCGCATAACGACTAAGCTACTCAAAATAAGAGAAGAAAGTCTATAAGAAAGTGTCCTAATTCTACTAAATAAATGTAAAAGGAAAGAGTCAATCCCAAGTACATTGAAAAACGCAGAAGCTATCATTCTAGGTAAAGAAGGACACAGAAACAACATAAACAACTACTGTAAGCTTATTATTGCGTCTTTACAAACTCCTATCAACCAGTCAAACAAGCTGGATTTTGAAAGAAATGTAGCACTACTAACTACCTACAGACACTTATAACTTTTATCGAAAAAGGCAAGAATCAACTAAAGATATTCAAACCTCATACAGAACATACGAAAACGTCAATACAAGCTTAATGATTTTAATATTTTATTAGTTTTATATTAATCAATCAATAACCTCTTAATACCGTTATTTGTCGAGGTGTCGGACACACCGAGCCACATAGAAGACATGTGTATGTATATATGCCTATACAAGGTAACGGACCCATATTGGGAAGAACGCTACGCTTGGCATCACTTTGGGTTCACTCATCCAAGTTGTGACCAGAGCGGCCGTTGCTTACCTTTTGTTAGCGCTTTTATTCGTGCATGCCTTCTCTGCCATATTGCCAAATTTTACTAAATAAATGTTTGAAAGAAGGAAAGATAATGATCAGACTTGGAAAAGAAAACCAGTGCGCCAAAGTAAAACGCAGAATTAGGATGAGTTGGGCAGCATTTAGTAAGCTGAGTTACATACTGAAAGATCAGAGCATCCTATATGGACTAAAAAGAGGTGTACAATAAGTGCATCCTTCCCGTAACTACGTATGGTCTTGAAACAACTACTCTTACCAACAGATCAGCAGACATGCTGCAAACTTGCCAAAGGGCAATGGAAAGTGCCATGTTAGGTGTAAGCCAAAACACCAAAATCAGCAAGCAAACAGGTGTCAAGTATCTTATCACACAAGTCGCAAACCTTAACTGAGCTGGCCATGTTGCAAAGCAGGACCCAGCAAAGTGGACGATACGGGTTATGCAGTGGAGACCACGGACCTCTAAAAGAAGTGTGGGTAGACCCCAAAAAAAGGTAAAGAGACAACATCCAAAAAGTCGCCGGCTATTCGTGGCAACAGAAAGTTAAAGATAGGACCGTGTGGCAGAATTTAACATTTACCTATGTCCAGAAGTAGAAAGATTTAGGCTAAAAAAAAGAATTAGATTTTGATATTTTTGACAAAAATTTGATGTTTTTTATTGCCGGATCCTGGTATTTCTCACATAAATCTTAAGTTTTATAGCCAGATTGTAATATTTTTAACACTTATTTGCTAAATTTTAGTACAGTTTAACATTTTATGGCCGGATTTTTACATTGTTAGTTTTTCATAAACGGTTTTACTATTTTATGACACAATTTTAAAGTTTTTGTTATTTACTAGCCGGATTTTGGTTATTTTAAGCAAAAATTTTATGTTTTTTGACAAGTTTTTGATATTTTTTACGTTTTATGGCCGGATTTTAATATTTTTTTCTTAATATAAAGCTTATATCATCAACTAACAAAGTTTATATAATTTGATTGCGTATTAATTTACTAATTTCTGACAAACAGTCAGATCCTGAAGTTTTTATACGTCCAACATCAGATGCTGGAAGACCAGCAAAAATCCGTTGTTAGGTTAACTTCAGACGGAACAAGCTAAATCCCCAAGAAAATTAAAAAAAGTGAAGCCGCCTTCAACGTGGACACAATTTCACTCATTGCCAAGCACATCACTTCTCCATCCTTGTCACTAAATGTTCCGGCTTTGACCTCTTCTAAAGAGGTCCCGAAAGACGTTAAGGTCTTTTCTCAAAAATTGCAGATTTGGGCCAGTCTATCCCGGGTGCCCCAGCCTTCAAAAAAAAAACGCTGAAACACCTGATCTAATTTTTGACAAAAAAAAAGTGATGGATGTCCAGAAAAAATCCAACTAAAACAACTGTTCTCATAGATAAAAGATTTATCAAAGTAGTCAATAAGAAGATAAAATCAAAGATGATAAAGAATGACTAGAGTGAATTTATTTCTATTTCATCTAAAATTAACAAATCATAGCAAGGCTATTTTTACTAAAACCAAAAGGTTTTTAGACCGGCTAGCTTTTTAATTTGTTAGTTGTCCCATCAGGCCCAACTTTTTGTTATTCTCCGCAAATGACTTAAGTTGGCCAATACTACACCTATCAAATCAAATTCGAACAGACTTTAAAATATGTTATTTGGAGTATACCCGGCTGCATTAAGGCTGATGTGGTGCAAACATAACTTAAAGTATAATTCAACTTTTGTAACACAAATGGAAAAAGATAAATTTCCAACGCCAAGAGGAAAGAAAGATAGCCAAGATCAGAGTAACAGACAAACTCTCTTATTTTGATTCTGCAATTGTTGAAACAAATCTGAACCAAAGTTACAACAAATTAAACTTCAACTAAAAACTACTACTCAAGATGGGGTTAATCTTAAGTCTAAACTATAAGGTGTTGGTTTGTATTGGGTCAACACTAACTAAGGTTGCAACTTCCAAGTTAAAGCCTAAACAGCCTAAGACCCAGTCTGAATCAAAGTTTTCAAAGACGACAGCCCAATTTAGGCTACCGCCACCTGAGGTGCAGTTTTTTAGCAATCCTGCGCTCACAAACCCTAATCGGCTCTAACGATGTCAATACATGTCGATGGATGTGAAATTTATTCCCTCACAACCAAATCTGACAGATAAAATGATGTCAAATAGTAGAAGTTCTACTCATCTGCAATGGTTATAGTACACATTACGAGTTTTTTAAAATATTAATAGCCAAAAATTTACGTTTATGCGTTTCTTTACGGAAAACTAATTTTAAGATTGATAGTTCAGTTATTTTTTGTGGTTATACTATCTATCGGAAAGATTGAATAAATGTTGATTGTGCTCAGGATGGAACGGCTTTATTGGTCTGTGATGCAATTTTTAGCAAAATTCTTTCTGTCAACACTTCATTAGAAGCAGTAGCCATTCAGTTACAACTTCTTTTCTCACTGACAGTTTTTTGAATCTATAATTTGACGAATGTCAATTTAGACATTTGTTTGATTGATCAATTACTTAAACAACTTCCGCCTTTATTATAGGTAATTTTATTGCTCATAACACTATGAGGGGCTCAAATCCAACCGATGTGCAAAGTCGTAACTTGGCCAATCTATCTTCAGAAATGGATTTAGTTATCTTAAATAAAGCAAATTGCAGATTTGGGCCAAAGATGATAAAAAATGACTAAAGTAAAGTTATTTCTATTTCATCTAATATTAACAAATCATAGCAAGGCTATCTTTACTAAATCCAAAAGGTCTTTAACCCGGATAGCTTTCAAGTTTGTCAGTTGTCCCATCAGGCTCAAGTTTCTGTCATTCTCCGCAAATGACGCAAGTTGGCCAATACTACACGTATCAAGTCAAATCCGAACAGACTTTAAAAAATGTTATTTGGAGTATACCCGGCTGCAATAATGCTAATGTGGTGCAAACATAGCTTAAAGTATAATTCAACTTTTGTAACACGCATAGAAAAAGATGGAAATTTATTCCAGCGCCAAGAGGAAAGGAAGAAACACTTATTGTTCAACAACCACCAACTATGAAATTTTTTGCTATTGCCAAAACTTCTTCAAGTAAAGACTAAAATCATACTCAAAACCAAATCTAAACCAAGGTTACAACAAATTAAACTTCAATTAAAACTACTCAAGATAGAGTTAATCTTAAGTCTAAACTATAAGGTGCTGACTTGTATTGGGTCAACACTAACTAAGGTTGCAACTTCCAAGTTAAAGCCTAAACAGCCTATGACTTAGTCTGAATCAAAGTCTTCAAAGACGACAGCCTAATTTAAGCTACCGCCACCTGAGGTGCAGTTTTTTTAGCAATCCTGCGCCCACAAACCCTAATCGACTCGGATGACATGTCAATACATGTCGACAGAGTCGATGGATGTGGAATTTATTCCTGCTCAACCAAATCTGACAGATAAAATGATGTCAAATAGTAGAAGTTCTACTCATCTGCAATGGTTATAGTACACATTACGAGTCTTTTAAAATATTAATAGCCAAAAATTTACCTTTATGCGTTTATTTACGGAAATTTACGGAAACTAATTTTAAGATTAATAGTTCAGTTATTTTTTGTGGTTATACTATCTATCGGAAAGATTGAATAAATGTTGATTGTGCTCAGGATGGAGCGGCTTTATTGGTCTGTGATGCAATTTTTAGCAAAATTCTTTCTGTCAACACTTCATTAGAAGCAGTAGCCGTTCAGTTACAACTTTCTCACTGACAGTTTTTTGAATCTATAATTTGACGAATGTCAATTTAGACATTCGTTTGATTGATCAATTACTTAAACAACTTCCGTCTTTATTATAGGTAATTTTATTGCTCATAACACTATGAGGGGCTCAAATCCAACCGATGTGCAAAGTCAATCTATTTTCAGAAATGGTTTTAGTTATCTTAAATGAAGGCAACAATACTTACTCTTCCGTGGCCATTAGATCATTCTTGGCTATTGGCCTTACCATTTGTTTTTTAAGTATTGCTGCATTATTGGATTGGGACGTCTTGAATCATCTTTATGATAGTGACCACTTTCCAAAATTCATTTGCGTGTTTAGTAATAAAATTCATGAAAACCGTCATCGCATTAGAGAATAAAAGATACTGATTGAGGTAATTTTGTTTAAATGTTTGATTATGATGACAGTGTTTGGGCCACTACTGACAAAGATCATACAAGCAGCGCATGCAAGTATTTTTTTGTTTTCAGGGAAACCTTGCAAAGCCCGGTTTTTGGTGGAATTTTGATTGTGAACAAGCTAAGCTTAACAAACGCCGTTCTTTTTGATGGTTTAATCATTCTCCAACTGAAGAAAACCTGTTAGCTTATTTGAATTACAAAGCTATTGCGCAAAGAATTTGCAGAAAAGCTAGAAAAGAATCATGGTCAGAATACGTTACATTTATCAATTTGAAAACTCCCGTCGGAAAAGTGTGAAAAAAGTCAGAAAAATTCAGTGTTTGGAAATTTGACTCGGCATTATAGGAAGCGCACAATACTGCTTCAGGTAGCAATTTATTACACGATGCTATGCTTGAGCATTTATCAAATTTCAATTTTTGCCAGTTTATAATCATGCATGGTCATTAGGGTACTGCCTTGATTTGTGGAAACTGACTATTATAGTACGAGTACTTAAACCTGGTAAAGATAGAAAGCTTTTGACAAGCCATAGTCTTATCTTTCTAACTAGCTACTAATGCAAGTTACTACAGAAAATGATCAATAAACGTCTTATTTAGTTATTAAACTCAAGAGGTCTAATTGCTAATATACAATATGGTTCAAGGCGTCATTGTTCTACAACTGGTAATCTTGTTTGGCAAGATACAGCAATTAAAAACGTTTTTGTACAGAATCAACATTTTGTTGCTGTATTCTTTGACATTGCAAGCATATGATATGACGTGGAAGTACAATGTTCTACGAACGCTTCATTTGTGGGGTATTTGCGGAAGCATGGCATTGTTCATACAAAGCTTTTTAACTTTACGGGCATTTAAGGTACGTGTAGGTGACAGCATCTCGGACATACTTCAGCAACATAATGGTATTCTGCAAGGGTTTAATTTAAACGTCACATTATTTATGATAGCTATTAACGGCATAAGTCAGTTTAAAGCATTTAGTAAGCGTCTGTTGATAACGTAGAAAAAATACATGCCAACATTGGAACGTCAACTTCAATTAGCAATTAACCGCATTTTGAACTGGGTTAATAAAAATGAATTAACTTTTTCTACCAGTAAAACATTGCTTATCCATTTTTGTAGAAGGCAAACCCTATACGGTGACGCTTTGTAGTATCTTGGGGGAAAACCTATTCCTGTGCAGAAAAGTGTTCGATATTTTGGTGTCACATTAGACCGTGCGTTGACTCACTCACTTAATAAATTTAAAATCAAGATGTGTTCCGACACTAAACTTGCTCATTTCGTTAAGTGGAAAATCATAGGGAACGGATTAGAAAATAATTTTACTTTTACATTGCGCTTTGGTGCGTTTAAGACTAGATTATGGTTCCATAATTTATGCTTCCGCAGCTCCATCTACATTACGCATTGTTGATCCAGTTCACCATACAGGAAATTGTTTAGGAACTGGCGCATTTCACACTAGCTCTATTGCTAGTGTTTTGTGTAAGGCGGTTGAACCATCACTCTGTCTTCGACGTAAAATCTTTTGGTTACGCCACAAAACTTTGTAATAACATGTTATTACTACACCGACCTCGAGAACAAAACATCACTACTGGAACCTCCGTCTACGATGCAAAATTCTACGCTCCGGACCCCGCTGACCCCAATTGCCAACATGACGCCGACTAATGCTATTGACCTGGACTACCCCCTGGACAACTCGCTCATACCACGACCACCGGGAGCATCCACACCGCTCCCGGCCAAGATACACCCCAGCGTGTTTTACCACACCTTGGATGAAACGTGGCCTTGCACCCCAGGTGCTCGGGACCGCTTCCCCAAGCACCATTGCACCGGGATGCCACACCAACAAAACAAACACCTCATATGGAAGGCAGAGAACTCTGCCCTAGAAACGGCCTACCACCTAGCCGTCGCCGAGGGGCTCCACAACTCCCCTCAAACCAATGACGCCGCCCTCACGACCACCTACGGGCCCGGCGCCGTTAACAAATGGCGCCCGAGCAGGGACGATCAAAGGCACGGTGCCTTTGGGATCCCGACACCCTACAAAGACGATGTATCCATCGACATCGAGATGGAAGAGGAAGAAGTAAAAGTAATCACCACGTCTCCCGCAAATCCAGTGGCGACGTGGATCGGTAGCCAACGCAAACCCCCCGGGAAATGCTACTACGGAGGCTACCGACCGGTTGAACCCCGAGCCGACTGGGATACCACCTACCCAGTGGTCGCACCGCCTCCACAGAGGACCATCCCTAGGTACTCCTGGGGGTCGCCAACTCCGCCAACCGACTACCCACCACAAGCACCAGCTGAACCTAGAGCCACGGTGGGAGTCACAGGGAACTGGGTCACACCACAACCTCAGTCTCCCATGCTGTCACCCAAGGTCGAACCCTGGACCACGACAGCGCACCCGAACCAAAGGGTGCACCCATCCACCGCAATATTCCGCCGTCGGCATACCACAAGGCCTACCTTCAGAGCCTGAAGGACGAGGCAAAGAACTTTGAGGAAGCCTTCCGCAGAGAACCCCAACCAAATTAACCCGTTGTAAAATTAGGCTGGTCAGGCGATACGCTGACCCCACCGCCATGGCTTACATGGCCGGCAGCTTGATGACCAACACCCACCAAGCTAAAGAACCGGTGGAAGCATTCCTACGCCGCCAAGCGGCCCTGTATGGGCGCATCTACCCTGGACACCACCAGAGCATCATGGCGAACACTTTAGCCACTCTGGTGGAACCTAAGATACAACAATCCTTGGACACCCGACATTTCGAATCACTAGAGGAACTAGTGAACCTAGCCACCAAAGTGGAAGTAGCGATAGAACGCCGAAAAATGGCTCGCTCCACCACGCAAACAAACAATCGCTCCGACCCCCCAAGGTATTCGGGAAACGAGCGTCAGGCCGGTCAAAGCCAAAACAACAGCGACCGGTCCGCAAACACCCAACAAAACCAAAACAATCCAACCGACCCCCGACTGTATAGAAGGAGACAGTTGGGATTGCAAGAAACGCAAACCGTTTACCTCGCATCACAATCGCCGTGAACCGATGCCACCACCCAGATGAATCCCCGCCTCGACGAGGACGATTTCACCGTGGTGGTCCACTCCAAAAGTAAGAAGAAACAGAAGAAGAAACTGGGTGAGCCTAATTCTGTTAATATGAGGCCTTCAGCCGGCCCCTCACGTCAGGTGCCTTCAGCACTACCAAGGCCATCAGCCACCAAGGCCAAAGGGTCTTCAACCCGGCCCGCCCCTAAGGCGAAGCCGACCAACTCAGGTCCGGCTACCAGCTCCTTAGGCCACTCAACACAGCCGGCGCCCACAGAAGGAGCCGGTGTACGCCGCTCTCCTCCTATTACCATTCACGATAAGGATGCGTACCTAGGGCTAAAGGCGACCTTCGAGTCATTAATATTTAGTCGATCGCGCAGTAAACGTGGTCGATGGCATTTGCCTGCACCCCCAAACGCAGGATGATTTCAGGGCGGTGATTGCATATTGCACAGAGCATAATGTCTTTCACCACACCTATCAATTAGGGTCCAAAAAGACCTTAAAGTATGTTATTCGGGGTGTGCCCGTCTGCATTACGGCTGAAATAGTGCAGGCTGAGCTCATCGCTCAGGGGTACACTCCAGTTTCGACAACACGCATGGGCAGGGACGGGAAATCCTTCCCAATGGTGTACGTCTAGCTTCCCCAGGGAGCTAAAAGTAGAGAAATTGAATTTCTCACCAAGTTGCTTGGGCTTCGCGTGAGCACAGAGGTCAAACGCAAAAGTCCCGAAATAGCACAATGTCACCGTTGCCAACGTTACGGCCACGGGGCATCCCGGTGCAACGCACCATATCGGTGTGTCAAGTGCGCTGGAGCTCATCCGAGCACCAGTTGCACTCTTTCTAAAGAGAGCGGCCATTTAGCCAAATGTGTCGCGTGTGGTGGGCCTCACACGGCAAGTTATAAGGGCTGCCTAATTTATCAAAAGCTAAAGGCTAGTCGCAACAGCCAGGTCACCGGTAAGACACCTGCTCCCCGTAAGCAGTCTCACGCTCCTCCTCGGAGCGGCCCCAATGCCAGCAAGGAGAAATCCTTTGCACAGGCGGCGGGACAGGCGCCTAGCGCTCCTGTTCTATCAGCTAAAGATCAGCTGTTACTTCGCTTATTGCAAGCAAGTTATGATGACTTTGCCAAGCTATTAAAAGCTTCAAACGCTCTATTAGACGACTAGACGTCTAATAATTTCAGACCCGGCCCGTCAGTCTAAAACTCAGACCTAGAAGTGGAACTAGTTCCCACTTATTCTAGGCAACACCTATATGGTTGGCACTTATGTGCATTATGTAAATATCCCGTGTTGCATACAACCAGTTCGGAAGGCATGTCCACTCGAGGACAAACTTCCAGCAGTCAATCGGGGGGAGTTTAGTCGGTAGGCGCCCGTGAGGGTGAATTCGACACTTTGTGAGTCTTTAGGAAGATTCTCCTGCTAGCACCAAAAAAAAAAAAAAACATTCGGCAGTGAGACACCGACCTCGAGAACGAAACATCACTACTGGAACATCCGTCTACGATGCAAGATTCGACGCTCCGGGCCCCGCTGACCCCAATTGCCAACATGACGCCGACTAATGCTATTGACCTGGACTACCCCCTGGACAACTCGCTCATACCACGACCACCGGGAGCATCCACACCGCTCCCGGCCAAGATACACCCCAGCGTGTTTTACCACACGTTGGATGAAACGTGGCTTTGCACCCCAGGTGCTCGGGACTGCTTCCCCGAGCACCATTGCACTGGGATGCCACACCAACAAAACAAACACCTCATATGGAAGGCAGAGAACTCTGCCCTAGAGACGGCCTACCACCTAGCCGTCGCCGAGGGGCTCCACAACCCCCCTCGGACCGATGACGCCGTCCCCACGACCACCTACGGGCCCGGCGCCGGTAACACCAACACAAGAGCGGCAGCAAAACAACAATAGTGTGCACCGAGCTTCCGACCGAGACGGACGTGTACACGGCGGCCCGACCATCGACCGCCGCGCATAACAGCAGCGCCAAGCAACGAAGACCCCACGCCGTTGCAGTCCGTGTACGGGAAGAGAAGAAAACATCACTCCGGAAGAACATCACCCACAACGACCGACCGAAACGACCCGAACAAGAACGATTTTTTCTTTGTGCTTGGACAAAGAAACACACGATCATGACATAATACCCAACTACGACAAATTGCCCAACAATGACAAAGACGCAGTGGCAAACTACCTGCACGAATGATACACAGTTTACTGTTAACCGGCCGCGGGCCGACACCAGCATCCTGACCTCCGATACAACCGCTGCAGAAGGCATCGCGCCCTTCAGTAGCATCGCTGTCAAAGGCAGACATTCTGATGTTACCACAGCCACACCCACAGGATATACAAGCAGTAAGAAATTACTTGCAAGAATGAAACACATGTGACTAAGCAAATTCTTAAATGGACAGCTAGCCACACTAAATGTAAAAAGCCCATCAAGGCACCCGAACGCTAGCGAGACAAATGGGAGAATTCCCGAGAGCTCGCAAAAAACTAAGAATATGTACGGAAAGAGCGGCAGTCTTTTCTCAGAGTCAGACCAGCCTCAATACATAGTATAGAAGCAAAAATACGGTGAGCCGAGCAGCGCGAACCACCTTACCCATACCCTACTGTCAAGCGTTACTTGTCTAGATAGCACATACGTGTTTCCTGGTAATGTTTGAAAAATCTGTTTAATGTTAAACGCTTAGATGGCTCATTCGAGTCTCCCTTTAACATTAAACCTCTACTATCCTCTCATTACTAAGCATTGCTTGCCTAGATAGCACATACGAGTTTCCTGGCAATGTTTATTGATTAATTCAATGTTGGATGCTTAGATGGCTCATCCGAGTCTCTTTCTAACATTGGATCGTACTCCCGCTTTGCAACCTCCACTTCGTTCGAAAGTAATCATTTTATATTATTAGTAAAGTTATTAGTTAGGTTAGTTTAGTTTATTGAGTAGTTTATTTGTCATCACCTCACCTTTCCCCTTTATAGGAAGTTAAAGTGGTCACAACTTAAAGATAAACGACGCTTTTATCCGACGTTTTCTGTAGTGCATAATAATGGTCTTGACATTATACAGCACTAGGATACGGTCGCAAAAACCGGTTGCTGTAAGAAATTGCAGTATACTTCGAGATCTAGTTCTCCAACTTCTTGAAGTGTACCAACTGTCTTACTGTCGCAATCCTTCTTGGACCTTGCAACGTCTGAGGTTAAATACTTCATTATTGAGAATGAGCAAAGCATCAACTTTACCAGTTAAATATCGAACTGAATTTGTAAAAATTTAAGCAAGACACGTAAATGTCACTTGGATTTTTACCGATGGATTTTACGTTGGGACGATATGGGTTGTGCTTTTTTGGAAAAATTATATGCTATCTACCATGCTCTTCTTTACATCCAACTAAGGTACAAATATTGCTATATGTACAGACTCGTCGAGTGCATTAAACTCCATAGATGACCAATATCCTGATCATTACTTGCGGAGGCAAATTTAATCAATTTTGCTTCAGGTGTCTCGGATAAATGTCACTGTTCACTTTGTCTGGATTCCCAGTCACGTAGGTATCAATGGCAATGAAAAAGTTGATGCGCTTGCCAAGTTTGCAATAACTAGCTCTGAATATGTTACAGCTAAAGTTTGTGTTAAGGATGTAGCTAGTAAACTAAATAGTTTGCTATTCAAGATAACAAATTGCAATGTACAAAAAGCGTTATAACACTGTGAAGTCCTTCATGCAGGCCGAAGCGTAGAGAAGAGATTATCCTCACGCGACTTTGCATTTGTTGGCATCAGAGGAGGTGCATCAAGTTTGTAATGTTAATTTAACTGTTTGTCATATCTTATTGGATTGTCGTCGGTTTTTGGAACAAAGTCTTGTGCGATCAAATCGCTGATGTCGATCGACTGCTCGAGTTTGTTCGACGGAGCAAACTGAGTATATGGATATGATTATTTATTTATTGTAATTAATATTTGTTTAACATTTTAATATTCTTTGTCACTAAGCTACTAATAAAATTAGCTTTAATATATAAAGTAGTAATACTAACCAGCGTATAGTAGTTAAATTATACAATATTGATTTTTAGTTTACTGATGGAATATTTTTATTAAATATACATATCAATTCATCCAATTTGTATCATGAACTGTGACATTGTGTGTTCAGGTAACCCATTGAATGAAGCCACTGGAGTTTTATTAAATTTAACAACTTAATAAAACTACGTTTGTGAAGTATTTGATTTTAATTTGTATTTAGAATGACTACTCCAATGCAAATTATATTTTATCGATTTAAAGGTTTTTAATGAGACACAATCTTTTCCAATTTGTATTTAATAATAGCACATAAATAACTATTGATATTATACTTTAAAAAGTAACGATGCTAGTTATTATAGGATAGTTACAAATAAGTGTTTTAACTATTGTAATTTAATTGCTACTCAATCTTTGAAACAGTTTAATTAATATTTATTGATTAATTAAGATTATAATCTACCGCAATGATGTGCATGTGTGTATTTTGATAAACAACTTGAGGTAAATACTTGCATGATTGAGCAATATGTTAACAATACAAATTGTAATTAATTGCAATTAACACAACTAAAATTTAATAAATAAGATAATATTTTTTGTAAATTGCGTTATATAATTTAATATCTGTCAAATCTCATATAAGGAATGTTGCAATTAATTTGTCCTGAAAACATTTAAAATCTCATTATGAATAAGACTATTCGACTGTCTTGACGTCCCCTACATATGGGGTCATCTATTATCCCTATTCACTGAAGATGTCTCCTGAAATATTTTGCTTGGACGTTGATGATAAGTCGTAATATCGCTGAATTATTAACTTTTACTACAATATATGAGTTTTTTTGCTTCTCATCATTTCAGATCATCGTCATATACAGAACAATTAAATAATTTTCTATAAATGAAACTGCCACATACAAATACAAAAGCATCTGGTTTATGATTGATGTGTACATCGGGGTTATATCGAATCAATTAAGTGTTGGGTAATGAGGGCTCAGTCCGGATAGATTAAGGCAGGTTATGTACTAAATGCTAAATTAATTTATTCTTGAATAATAATTAATTGATTAAGAGAAGTTTGCTTAGAAAATGTAACATGCCATTTTGTTTATATTAGTAAGGTAGACTCTAAGGATGTGTCATGTAATGAATGATTGACGAAATTGTAATAGAATTGTAGTTATTAAAATTCTTAAATAACAATTCAAACATATTGTAATAAATAAAGATAAAATAAATATATTTATTACTACCGTAACTACTGTAATAAAAATACACATGTCGATTTTAATAACAATAATTTTAATAATTTTCCGATAAATTTATTAACATTCATATATTCCAAAACAATAAATAATGGAAATGAAATAAATATAACCGTTACGGACCAACTATGAATTTCTGTTAAAAAATAGATTTATATGATTATATTGTAACATTGTAACATTGTAACAATAACGCTATTATTATGGAATGTTTCATTTAAATTAAATGTATACAATTTATTAAATTGTTTATATTTCAGTGCTTATGCATTATTTATTATTTGTTACAAGGAAATAATGTCACTTATTAAAATTTATCAATAATTGAGCAGATTAAATTAATCTTAATACAAACTAGATGGAATGTATGGCAGGATTCGACTGTAAGATTATAATGATATATTATCTGCTAATATCTGTTATAGTATTTATATATGACCGGCTTAGTCCAAGTCCACACTTTTATAAAGCAACTTGGCAGGTCCATCTTCCAAGATACAGTCTTATATTCCTCGAAATATAGAATCATCCATCACTTGTAAAAATAAATAATAAAGCAAACCTCTAATACAAGTAGCCTGTATATCACGAATGTCAGTTAGTAGCGAGCGCAACCAAGTAAAGAATGATCGCCATTAATTTTAATATTTATTAGTGCATATGTGCAATCCAGCATCGTGGTGTTCTAGGATCGTCACCTCTCACCTTACAATTTCACATCGAGAGAAAGGATAGTCATGTCCTTGTCCTGGTTTGTTCTGGTCCTAACATTCGAGGCACTGTCATCGCGATCATTCTAATATCGAGTGCGGTAAGCCGATCCAGCCGATCCAGAACTCCGAGCTGGTGCACTGCATTATGAATCGAGTAGAGGTTTGCACCTGGGTTCAGTACGTGGGTATGGGAACAGTCGTAAAGTATGGAAACGCGTACGTGAGCAACGGTCGGGTTTATTTGGTTCCCATTCCATAATAGATGAACACAGGCCGCGACATAGAAACGGACCCAAGCTGGCATGCTGCTAAAATGCTTTCAGAATTGCACAAACCGAGTAACGTCTTGATGCGTTGCTGTGTTAGTCTAGACACGTCTTAGGGGACTCATAAAAACGCAGTTAGAGGTGCAGGCCACGGATCCGGTGTCATAGCCTCACGCTTTACGCATCAAAATATTCCGGTGAGTCTTAAGCGATCAGTATCTTCGATGATCTTCCAACGAACAAAATTATATGAAACCTTTGTCGCGGGACTATGCCACCCATCAACAACGCATCCTACAAATCTCTCTTTATATTCGAGTTTGCATCAATAACTAATAAGTATTTTGTTACCTAACGTTACTCTATATTGCTCGCATCACGCATTACTTTTCCTTAACGTTAATTCAAATAGATATGTGAGCATCAAATAATAGCAACCCCTCCAATATCGATTTGTTAATATAAGAGCAAAATACTGATAAATTATTAATTAAAATTTGGCAAAAATAATAGAATTTATTATGTAATAATATCACATTAATTATATTTATTTTAACACAGTATATGTAAACAAATTTAATTTGCTATTCAGTGTAGAGTGAATTATCTTAATAGAGAAATTGTAGATTATGTCACCAGCAATATCAGCCGTACAATACATGTTTTGATATATTAAAAGTTAGTGGAGTGAAATTAAAGTTATGTTATCAATTTAATCATTGCTATTTTATTATTTAAATAATAGAATAATTGGAAAACGTTATCAATTTAATTCATAAATTGTATAAAGTAACAAACTATTAGTTAATAAAATTGTTAAGAATTAAAGTTATCGAATGCAAAGCTTTTATGTTTGAAAAAATGCTCCGTTTCATCAAACTATTTGAAAGTAAAGGAGTCAGCTCTTTTAAAGATGTCAGCTTGAAGAGCACAATGACACACAACAGAACACTTGGAGCGATGAAATAACAAACGTTTAATGCTGGATTTTTGGTTCATATTTTTACAATATATCTTAAATTTAATACTAATATATATTATAAGATTAATTATACTAAACCCGGTCTCTTGCACATGTATATTCATTTTTATTTGTTTTTTCTTTCGGTAATTATTTTTTGTACTTTATTGCACTTTTTTTTGCTTTTACTTTTAGTTTATCTATTTTCACTTTTTTAATTTGTTCTACACTTCTACACTTTCTATTTGGCCCTAACACTCAAGATGTCAGTTTAACTTCTGGATTCTGAATAATAAAGTCTACTGCGCGTAAAAAGGTAACCAAGTACAAATACCTAGGTATGTGGATAACAACTACAAACGAACAGACAATAGAAATCTAGTCCAGAATAGAGATGGCTAGAACTGCTTTCCTCAAAATGAGAGATCTCTTCTGTGATCGCGATCTAACGCTAGAGCTTTGTGTTAGAATGGTAAGATGCTACATATTTCCAATTATACTGTATGGTATGGAAGCATGGACACTAAACCAACACCTCAGCGACAAACTTCAAGCTTTTGAGATGTGGACGTATCGGAGAATCCTGAAGATCTCATGGACGGACAAATGTCGAGGTCCTCACAAGAATTGGAAAAGGCCTAGAAATCCTTCACATGATAAAGATCAGAAAGCTGAAATATTTGAGACATACCATGCGAGGGGATAAATGTAATGTACTGCAGCTGATTATACATGGGAAAATAGCAGGCAAGAGAAGTGTGGGAGGACGCAGAATGTCCTCGATGCGAAACCTAAGAGACTGGTTTGGCTGCACCTCTAAAGATCTTTTCTGTGCTGCTGTTTCAAAGATCAGAATAGCCACGATGATAGCTAACCTCTGAGTAGGATATGGCACGTGAAGAAAAAGACTGCGCGTAAGCCTTATTAGGTTCTTTGTACCTCCTTTAGTGGTGACCTCACTTCATTGCCCTATCATTCAACCACCCTATGTGGCTGATGTATGCAAGTACAGCGCTTGGAAGGGTCTCTCTTATACTGGCCATGTCAAGCCAGCAGCTCCCCAACATGGATTCTCTATTGTATGAGAGGATCGGGCATGTACATAGCACGTGCTCGATCGTCTTGTTATTCATTTTACATCCTCTACACGTTGGCTTGTTTACAATACCAATCGTGTGCATGTGTTTTCTTAGTTGGCAGTGTCCTGTTAAGATTATTCTAATAATTTGCATGTTCTTTCTGGACAGTTGCAAGTAGTAATTGGCTTAGCGTTTGGAACAGTCATTGCTTCCTTTGCCTGTTTGCAGCTCGGAGTGTCATCTCAACGTCTTTTTAGTGCATTTTTAGTAAGTTATTTAAGCTTTCGAGTATTAAAACGGTCTAAGGTTCAGGTCCACACGCCATGAGGGTTGACCTTTTATGCGCCACCCGTTTGCCCCAATGTTACCTACTTTGTTGGAATGTCCTTTTACCCAGAGCAACTCGATGTTATTTTTACAATCTGCTAAAGTAAGGGCATGATGATATTCAAAAATTAGTTTTGATTTGATTCTAGGCTTGAATGTAGCAATTAGGGCCGTTCTACTGTCCGTTAGAGTTTAGACATTCTTGCCAGATGTGTTGCGGTTTACTATTTCTATAACCAGATGGGTTATCTTAACTACTTCTGCTTGGAAAATAGTTGTGTGCGCTCTTAGTGGTACAGATATATTTAGGTCCAGGTCTTGCAAGAAGATTTCCGCTCTAGAATCTTTATTGGTTTGAGCTATCCGTGTAGATTCTAATCGAATGATTGACCACGTTTTGCTTCTCTTGTTCAAGTGTGCGCACGTTATAAGGTCTTTGAAGCACAAAGAAAGGTGACATGTTATCTGTTTGCACTTCTAACATAGGTGTTTTCTTAACAACCTTTTTTTAGGAAAGTACAGTATTTGCCAGTCCTCTTTGCAGATTTCTATAGTCCAGCTCCACAACATTGTCTCTTTGCTGCAGTTAGTGTTGTCTGCATGCCACCTATTATCCTTTTTTCTTTTTTTTTTTTTTTTCTATCATGTCTGTCTCTATTCTATTATTAGTTTGAGATGAGCTGGTTTTGGCTTTGTGGGATTCACACAGACTGCTGCGGCAACACATGCTGTCCCCGGCTCATTTGTTGTTCAACCTTGATATGACGTATCGACCATTTGGAAATTCTCTGGTCAGTTCCGTCAGTTTGCTTTCTTTGAGCAGTTCTTTTCTTTTTTTTCTTATTTTTGCAATTTTGGTTGGTACTAATGTTTCATTGTATATTTTTTCTTGTCTACTTTCTTTTTTTCCATTCGTTGGTAGGCATAGTTGTCTTGACCTTTTTTGTATTTTTTCTCTTCATTGCTTTTTTCTATGTTCTTTTGCTTCCACTTAGCTTCTCTTTCCTCCTTCCTTTGTCTTCTGTGGCTTTTGATGTGTGTGTTTACTTCCATTTTCGTTTATCTAGATCTTGAGTTTTCAAACTCCTCTATCTTTTTTCTCATTACTGCATAGTTTCTTAATGTTCTCTATTTGTTTTCGTCATTCAGGCAAATATTAATTATTGAAGATTTATCAATTTTGTTTTTTATTACATTCTTTAACTCTTTCCTATCATTCTTCGACGCTTTGCACTCTATTAGCGTATGTTCTGCGTCGTCATACGTGTCTTCTTGGCAGAATATACATTTCTGTTCTTTTTCCTTTCTATTTATATTTTGTAAATACTTTCCAAAGGCTCCATGTCCGGTGAGTAGTTGTGTTGTATAGTAACACGTCTCCGGTTTATTCTCTACCCATTTCTTTATTTCTGGTATTAACTCTCTTGTCCATTCACCTTTTTTTCCGTCTTTCCACTGTGTGCCATTTTTTCATTGTATTATCTCTTGCATGTCTTTTTGCTTCTTGTTTACTATTTCCTTCATTTACCAGTTTCTTATGTTTAATCTTTCTTCTACCATTAAGTCTGCGGGTAGTGTCGCCGCGATTACATCTAGCGCTTCTTGCGACACCGTTTTGTAAGCCCTACATAAACTTAACGTGCTTGCTCTAGTGGCTCTTCTTATTTTTTTTCTGTTTTTTTTGTTTTTAAGGCATATCCTCAAGTTTCTGCGGCGTACAATAGTTTACTTTTGGCCGCCGTTGCTATTAGCCTTCTTGCCTCTTGTCCTGGTCCTCCCTTGTTTGGCATAAGCCTACTAAGCATTTCTTCCATTTTCTTTGTTCCTTTTACCGCTTCCTTAATCTGTTCGTTCCATCCTTTTGCTTCCAGTGTAACTCTAAGGTATTAATTCTTTTTCCTTATGGTTATGGTTATTTGTTCACCTACCTGTATTTTTCCGGTTCCTCTATTTGTCCTCTTTGTCGATAACCATGCCGCTTCCGTTTTCTGCGGTGCTAATTCTAGCCCTTTACTTTTCATCCATCTCTTTATCATACTAATTGTCAACTCTAGCTTTTCCTTTCGTACTTCTATGTCTGCATCCCTACCTACTAAAGCTAAGTCGTCAGCCAATGCCGTTATCGTCACCCCGTCTGGCAGCCGCATTCTGAGAAGCTCATTATATACTAATTTCCATAATTTGGGTCCTAGTGCTGAGCCTTGTGGTACCCCTCTGGTCAGTCTAAATTTATTATTGTCACCCCGTCTGGCAGCCGCATTCTGAGAAGCTCATTATATACTAATTTCTATAATTTGGGTCCTAGTGCTGAGCCTTGTGGTACCCCTCTGGTTAGTCTAAATTTATTCTTCTTGGTCACTAAGTTTCTTCCTTGTAGATAACTCTATATTATCTTGATCGTTTTTTTTGTCAATTTTTTCTTTTTTGCTGCTTCTATAATTGCTTCCCATAGTACGCTATTAAACGCGTTTTGTATATCCAACGCTATTATTATGCAATGCTGTCTTTTCCTATGTGGGCCGCTGTTTGCTACCGCTTTTACCTTCTCGATAGCACCTAGCGTCGAACTCCCTTTGGTAAATCCGTATTGTTCACTTTCCCATCCACTCCTTTCTTCTATTTCTTTCTCTATTCTTCTCACGATAACTTTTTCCATTATCTTTGCTAATGTATTGATTAAACAAATCGGTCTATACGTTTTTGATTTACCTGCTTCTTTCTTCTTCTCAATCAGCACTAAGTTTGCCTCTTTCCAACATTTTGGGAATCTTCCTTCATTTAGACATCTGTTTATTATTTGTGTTAGTTCTATTTCGTTTCCTTCTAACGCTGCTTTCACTATCTCCGCTGTTATCTTGTCCGGGCCTGGTGCCTTATTGTTAGGTAGTTCTCTTATGATCTGTTTCATCTCCTCCACTGTTGTCATATCTGCTTCCTCTTCTTCACTTGTTTCTGTTGGTTCTTTTACCGTTCTTCCTTTGGGGAACATTTTCTCAATTATTTTTTCTTCCCCTTCCTCCTCCTTTAAGCACACTCCCTTTGATCTTCCTCCCAGTTTATTCATTGCAATTTCTATCATTTCTTTCCAGCATCTTTTCTTGCTGTCTTTTATTGCTATTCTCAGTGCTTTTCTGTCCATTTTTTAGTTCTTTTTCTGTCTCTGCAGTGTCTTCCCTTTTTCGTTTCTGTCTTTTGATCTTCCTTCCGGTTTTTTTTTTCCTGCTTTCCTTTATCTCCTTGCACCACCAGTACGGCCCCTTTCTTCCTCCTTCCCTATACCTGGGGATTGCTTCTTCCACTGCCTTTCTCAGTTTTTCCGAGTACCGTTTGCATCTTTCCTTTATGTTTTCGCTTTCTGTTACTTCTTCTACCTCCATGGCTCTTTATATTTTCTCTCTGTCCATCCTTCGCACGTTCTATCCTCCTTTTCTTGTGTCTTCTTTTTCCCCTTTTCCGATCGTGTTGTATTTTATATATGTATGTAGGCTCAGCGATTCTTTATCTGTCACGTTTCAGCTGCCTACTACTCCTGCTGTTTCCCACGTTGCTATGGTAATATTGATATAAGACTTAGATCTTCCTCTTACAAACGTTGGTCTGTCGCCATGGTTGCATATCGTTAGATTTACTGTAGCAATTATTTCTTCTAGAATTTGTCTTTTTCTATCGCTCTTTGTCCCTCCCCACCTGGGTGATTTTGCGTTGAAATCTCCTCCTATTAGGATTTTTTTGCTCTTCTGTTTTTTAAGCTATTTTCTAGTTCTTCAATCCACTCTCGATAATATTCTATATCGCTGTTTGGACTGATGTAGCAGCTGTATACTATCATACTTCCTATATCAGCCTACACTATTCCTTCTTTGGGAGTTCCCCACCTTTCCACCTTGTTTTTACACTTCCCTCTTGCTATGATGGCCGCGTCTGATCCTCTATCTTTGATCTTTTTGGTTTGCTCACTATTACTATGTCTATTTTTTTTCTCATTGCAGTTGCTACCAGTAGGTCATGTGCCTCTCTTCCCCTCCCTATTATACTTAGGCATGCCATTTGTTGCAACTGATTCAGTTTGTTTGCAGACGTATTTTGTCTAGCTTTTGGCCACTATATTAGTGTTCCGTACGTAAGTATAAGTCTTATGACGGCTGTGTAAAGCCATAGCACTATGTTTAGAGACAGTTCCTATGTTTCCCCTACAGCTCATCTGCATTGTCAAAAAGACATATAATTTTTTTGGATCTCATATTTAGATGTGGTCTCCATGTAAGTTTATTGTCAAAAACTTAAGTAAGTTTAGGTTTCCAGTTTTTTTTTTGTGAAGAAAACCAGTTTGGTTTTCAGAGGGCTGACCGTAAGAGCCTGGTCTTTGCACCAATTTTCGATTATTCTTAAAACACCTTTCAATTTAGTCTGTTACAAGATCTAGGACCGATTTGGTAGATCTTCTTTGGGTCTATGCATGTTGGTTAGGGTGTATTGGTTTATTAAGTCGATAAGATTTTGCAATGGTGTAATTGGTTTTTGTATATACGACTTTTACTTTCTTTCATGCTTCAGGTATGTATTGAAAAGCAATGCATGCCTTATAGATTCTTGCCAGGTGAGCAAACATTTTAATTGCCTATGCTATACGGATTTCTTCAACAATCTGGCGAGCAGTTACCCAGTCCTACTTTAATGAGGTTAGAATTGTAGCCTTGGACCAGACTGGTGCCAGGGCGGTACGGCTTGAGAAGTCAGTTTTTAGAAATATCTCCGTTGCTTCTGATAGAGTAGCTATGTATGAACCGTCAATTTGTTTCAAGCAACCCAGCTCTTTAGAGTCTTTAGATGAGATTTTTTAGCCTTGAACAATTGAAGTGTTTTCAACATCTTCACAAAAAGATCTCTAAGTTTCTGGGCATTTTTCTATAACATCCAGTCTGATTGTTTTTTTGCTCTTTTGAACGATTTTTGTGCAGCCTCCTTAAGCCAATTAAGTTTCTTGCACCAAGGTATGGTGTGGTCGATTTTGGTAGCCAGCCTTGTTCTTGTACGCTTGTGTTAAAAAAATTTCTAATTTACTTACGGGTAATTTCACAATAGTTTGGACAAACGTCCTCACATCGACACCTTTGATTTTGCTCAAATTGTACACATCTTTGGGGTACCAAAGTATGACAATTTCTAAAATTTTAAATCTCTAGCTGCAATACAGTGTAAATGGCGGTCATTTTAATTTTTAGGAATATTTTGTCTTCTTTCAGTTTTTGTGCTGTAAATAAGCAAAAAATAGTCAAAAATCATACTCAAAAGTGTGTATCTTATAAGAAATTTTTTGTACAACACCATCTCGCTCTTGGTTTTCCAAAATTTTTTGCGGGAAATGAGAAAAATATTATTTTATTGAAAATTTGATATCTTTGATTCCGCTACACCTGCAGACTTAAAATTTGAATATGATACTCCTGAAACATAGTACTTTTGATCGCAAAAATAAAAAAAACTAGATTTGCTTGCCCTAGGGTAAAATATAATACATAATTGTTAAAAATTTTTGGAATCGTCATATTTTGGTACTCTAAACATGTGTAAAAAATTTGAGCAAAATCAGAGATGTCGATGTGGGGACGTTTGTTTGAACTATCGTAAAATTACCCTTACATAGTTTTATATTTCTTCTACACTAATAGGTTTACTTAAAATATGCACAAATACTTAATCTCCGCGATAGGTTGTTTCGAAAAGTAAACTTATCGGTCATTTTTGCGTTTTGGTAAAGCTTGATTTTTGTTTTTTGTTTATGTTCTATTTAGTATTTCTAGGTTAGTATTGATAATAAAATTGTGAAGTTGCTTACCCTTATCATTTGTGTCTTCACTTTTCCAGACAATATTATAGGAGTTGGCGTCACCATCCAACTATGAGGTAAAGATTTTCTTTTGTACTATAGTGCACCAAAGCTTTCAGCTGTGTTGTCATGTCCTTAGCTTACCGTAAGTGAGATTTGAAAACACATTCTCACTTAGATTGCCTAATCCGGAGATCCTGGTTTGTATAATCTATGGTTTTTGGATTAAGGCAACAGCTCTAGTTTGCGGCCGCTTGGTCATTTTTGGGCACAGTAGTGTATTTCTATCCCGGTTTTGTTTGGGTGGATCAATCACTTCTGTTTCCGTTGCTTTTTTCTTGGAGCGGCACATTTTTTTGTTATTTTAATGGTGGGTGTGCTAAACATATAGTTTAACAAATTTCTTTTACCATTTAGTGTACTTACATCTTTTTTGACTACTTCTAGAACAAGGAGTCGACCTTCCGGTTCTTTGGACTCGACAGTGTGGAAAATACACAATTGTAAATTTTGAGCCAGTTTTCCCAAGCGACTCATGACCAGTTCTACATTATTCGGTTTTTCCGGAAGCCACAGAGTAGCCTTTGTCAGCCTATAAAGCTGGCTCAGTAGCGCAACGCCTAGTTGTTTTTCCGGCCACAGAGCTTGTAGACCAAAAATCTTTTTTTGAAGCCACCTCAGTGTAACGTCAATATTACAGGGGATCTTAAAAATCTGTCCTGTGTGTGACAGTTCATTGAAAGTGGGAGGTGTTTTGCCTGGGCGGATAAAGTATTATCCAGCTCCCGAAAAAGAACATCTATTATTTATTACACGAAGGTGCAATGAGGCAACCTATTTGTACCTGAGTCCTTCTTTTTTCTTGTAGGGGGATCTAGGGTTTTTATTTTGTGTTTTTCACACTCTTTTTGTTTAGATGTAAAAGAGCAATTCTTCTTTTTTGATGCTTTCGGTTGTGGAGAAAGTGTCTTTTTGCTCGAAGGCTTTAGACCTTGCTTCTATTGAGGGGGCTTTTGGTTCAGCATTGACGTACTCTGTTTTGGGTTAACTGTTTCTGGCGCAGCACATGAGGTGTATGCTTTGCCAGAAAGGAGGTTTCTTTGCTTTTCAGCAGCCAAACCCGCTTTTCTTTGTCTTTTTGTCTCAGCCTCATAGATCCTGTGTTTTTTGACACCGGTGTGGTTCAAAGGCAAAACAGTTTTGGACGTCAATGAGGTATTCGTAGACGCACTCACCGAGTCTGTAATTTTTAGGGTATTCAAAGATTCACCTGATAAGTTGGTTTTAGGATTTTGGTTCTCCATAGATGAGAGACTAAAAAATTATTTCTCTGACTCACCAGCCTGCAAATTATGGGACGTCTATAATAGATTGCCAGAATTACAACAAATTACAATGGTAGGTTGTATTGCATATCTCTTTACTTTCAAGGACTTACTTTGTTGGCCTTCTGACTAGACAACGCAGCCGATTGGTCAAGATGGGTTAGTCTCAACTTTCCGATTATGAAGAAATGTAGGCCAAGTGAGTGACGAAAACAAATGGAGAACTCTAAAAATCTATGCAACGGCAGTACTGAAGAAAAAAATAGAGGAGTATGAAGAGTTAAGATTTAGGTAAACCAAAATGAAAGAAAACACACAAATTAAAAGACAAAGAAAAGAGGAGCGAGAAGCTAAATGGAAGCAAAAGAATATGAAAAAAAGTAATAAAGAGGATAGAAACAAAGAAGGTCAAAACAATTATGCCTGCCAAGCAATGGAAGGTGAACAGAGAAACAAAAGAAGAACATATACAGAAACATTAGTACCAACAGAAATTGCAAAAATAAGGAGGAAAAGGAGAAAACTGCTCAAGGACAACAATTTGACTAAACAATTTCCAAACGGAAGATACGAGATTTTGAGGTTGACAGAAAATGCAACTTTTGAAATGGTAAGAGTAAATTGGCAAATGTAGGACTACCAAAAGAAATGCACTTAATGGAGTTGCACACAATATTTATGAAAGAAAGAGGATACGACGAGGAAGAAGTTAATGAAGATATAGAAAAACTAAGAAAATAACACAAGAATGGAAGAAAGGAGAGGAGAATGCCAGTGTAGGAAGTAGGGCAGAAAAATAGGGTAAAGGGAGAGATGGGCCGGGGGCAGCAGCAGACTGCGTAAATTCCACGTGGCCAAAATTAGCCCACCTCAAACTAGTATCACAATGACTACGACAAATTAACAGCAGAACTTACGCAGAGAAGAAAACCGAAAGGTATTGCCATGCGTTAGTTATTCTCAAGAGCCACTTGTTGAGGCCAACACCTCACTACGTCTTAAAAAAAAAAGGCTAAAGTGAAATGTTGCCAAGTTCTAAAGACGCATCTATAGGGTGACTCAGTTCTCAAAACTTCTTTATCCTTCTTTACGGGTTTTCACGCACGGCACAAATACGTTGTTAGTCATAGCACAGACCCTTAGCGCGCCAACTACGTTGTAAGAAGATTGCAATTAGTCTGGAACAACATTAGGAGCTATAGAAGAAGTAAAATCAATAGCAAAAGAAGCAAACAGCTTGTTATGGAAAGCAATTATAGAAGCGGCAAAGAAAAAAGAACTAAACAGGAAAACGATTAAGATTATATAGAGCTACTTAAAAGGTAGAAACCTAATTACTAAAAAAGAAAGATTTAAACTTACCAAAGGGGTACCACAGGCCTCAGCACTAAAATCAAAACTATGGAACCTTGTTTATAATGAGTTACTTTGAATGAGGTTGCCAGAAGGCGTGACAATAACGGCATTTGCGGATGACGTAGCACTAATAGGTAGAAACGTAAAAATGAAAGTACTAAAAGGAAGACTAGAGCTGGCAATAGATGTGATACAGTTATGGATGAAAAATAAAGGTTTAAAATTAGCAACACAAAAAACAGAAGCGGCATACCTATCGACTAAAAGGACTAATAAAGGAATAAGTAAAACACAGGTAGGAAATCAAGTGATAACCATAGAGAAAAAAATCAAATACCTTGGAGTGACACTTGAATCAAAGGGATGAACAGGTTAAGGAAGCGGTCATGGGAACAAAGAAAATAGAGAGAAAGCTTGGTAGACTCATGCCAAACAACAGAGGTCTAGAAGAAGAAGCCAGAAGGCTAATAGCAACAGCAGCAAAAACAAATTGTTATACGCCGCAGAAACATGGGAAAACCCAAATATTATAAAATACAAAACAACGAGGGTGCCATTATTAGGAACCAGGAAGGAATCAAAAAGTACAAAACTGTACTTTTCCTCTATAATCAAACCATTAGCAAATAACACCAGAGAAGTCACTAACGTAAACTTCAAAGAATTGCCAAATATCGATACCCATGAACTACGGATGGCACTAAATTATATGAAAAACAGAAAATCTCCGGATACGGATAGAATAACTAGCAAAATTCTAAAAATGGAAAAGATACCTTAATAGAAGCTGTGCGAATTCTACTAAATAAATGCTTGAAAAAAAGGAAGATACCAACAGAATGGCAAAATGCTTAAGTTACTCTAATTTACAAAAAGGGCAACGATACAAACATTGAAAACTACCGCCCAATTAGCATACTCTCACACTTGTATAAATTGCTCACAAAACCGCTTAACAAACAAATTTGACTACTACCAGCCCTCTGAACAGGCAGGTTTTTGAAAAGAATTTAGTATACCTCCACTTTCAAACCAATCAATTGCTAATCGAAAAGTCTGTCGAATACAACATCCCTCTACACCTTGCTTTTGTAGATTACGAGAAAGCGTTTGACTCGATCGAGATATTGGTAGTATTAAATGCAATGATACAACGCACGTATTGACTCCAGATACTCGAACCTACTGAATTACATGCAACACTCCAAATTAAGCTGGACGATGACACCTTTACTAACAAAATTCCTATTAGAAAAGACAGGGTGATACCATCTCACCGAAACTCTTCACGCTGGCAATAGAAAATATTTTTAAACGCTTGGACTGGGACAAGAACGGTGTAAACATTGATGGAAAACATTTGAACTATTTGCGCTTTGCCGACGACATTGTTCTTATTAGCTCAGACATTAGGGAGTTAAAAAGTATGCTCACACAACTAAATTTAGCATCCAAGAAAATCGGACTCAAAATGAATCTCAAAAAGACCAAAATTTTGAGTGATTTTAAAATTCCCATCTTCATAGAACAAAATGTGGTGGATAACGTAGCAGAGTTTGTGTACCTGGGTCATGTGATCAGACTTGGAAAAGAAAACCAAAGTAAAACGCAGAATTAGGATGTTGGGCAGCATTCGGTAAGCTGAGTTACTTACTGAAAGATCAGAGCATCCTATATGGACTAAAAAGAGGTGTACAATAAGTGCATCCTTCCCGTAACTACGTATAGTCTTGAAACAAATACTCTTATCAACAGATCAGCAGACAAGTTGCAAACTTGCCAAAGGGCAATGGAAAATGCCATGTTAGGTGTAAGCCTAAGGGATCACATTTGAAGCACCAAAGCGAATAGGTCTTGAGGATGTTATCGCACGAGTCGCAAACCTTAAGTGGAGCTGGGCAGGCCATGTTGCAAAGCAGGACCCAACAAAGTGGACGATACGGATTATGCAGTGGAGACCACGGACCTTTAAGAGAAGTGTGGGAAGATCCCAAAAAAGGTGGAGAGATATTTGTGGCACCAGAAAGCTAAGTGGCAAAGGAGGCCTATGTCAAGAAGTGGATAGATACATGCTAATGACGAAGAAGAAGAAGAAGTCATACATAAGGGCCACTTGTTGAAGCCAACACCTCACAACGTCTAAAAAAAAAAGAATTTTGGTAACAAACATTCCTATTTCTACATTTGTTAATTGATTTTTTACTAGTACACTCAGGATCAAACTATATTGTAGAAAGTATTTTAGTCAAATAATAATTTTAGCAAAATGAAATTAAAAGGCATTTAAATGTACCTAAAAACTCATTCATTTGGATATTTTTTTCAGCTATTTCCTAACTATAATTTGACTAAAACATAGTTTGACATGAATCCAGTGCATTCAGAAAAATTAATCAATTATCAAATAATATGAAGAAGTAGAAGTGTTTTTGTTACAATACTGATAAGTAGCAGTCAAGATTTGTATTTTTAGTGATTAAGTTATAGAAATAAATTATTATCTTTTCAATAGATAAATTGCTTACACAAATACAGACAAAACATATTAAATATTGATCAAATTGAATATAGTAAAATAGATGAAACAAAATATAGCACGTTTTCTGTAGAAAGTATTGAGTTTGTTTAGTATATTAAACATCTAGCGCATTACGTGCGAGTTCTACTACTATATTTCTACGACTACAATAAATAAAAGAAGAATTAACAATACACATTATATCAATTTGTATTTATTTTAACACAAACTATTATATTTTTTTGTACATAAAACGTTCTCTTTTTAAATAATCGCAATATTTATTATTACTCGCTATACGTGTGTTATTAAAGTTGCATATATTCTCCTTCAATAATGCTTCAAATAAAACGTTTTATTGGCTTTATATTCTATTCATTGTACATACTCCGTTAAAATATATGACGTATTCTGTTAAAAATATTTCTGTTTCATTTATTTAATTTATCATTGGACTCATTATATGCTTATTAAATCTTGTTTTTCTCTGTAATGTTTATCATCAAACATACATACGTTTTTGTTGGAATTTGTAAAGAATATTAATATTAAAAGTAACATTAAAATTATAAAATTTATTATTATTATTATGCGGTTTGATAAAAAACACAAAGGAATCTTGATATGTTTGATTATAAAAAACATAATATGCTTTATTCAAAATATATATGATATAAAGCAAAAAGAAATTTAGTATAATAATGATCCAAACTAATGATAAATTGACAATGTAAAGATTAAATATATAAAATGTTTAACGTAATTTTAGATGTGCTACAAATGTAAATTTATAATAAATTTAGTAACGGGTAAAATAAACAAACAATATTATTTGATATTATATTAATATCTAACAAAATTTACTTTATGGATGTGCGAGGTAATCATTTTAATTTGGAAATGAGTAAATTGATATATTGAACTATCGCATATAATCATATGTTTAATCAATCAATCTATATTAATTAAAATTACATCCAATATACATATATCATATATTTATTTTAATAATAACATTTGATGATATAGTAATGGAAACGTTACATCTGTTGAAATTGGAAATTACATGGTATTTGTTTCTACCCTAAAAGCAAGGATTAAGATCTCAATCACTTCTTAAACTTTAAATCTTTAATCCGTCGAGGAAACCCGAGTCTAACATAAAATGAATTGTCACTCTGTTTGATTGACTGACCTCCGCGTACCATTAAATTTGACTAACCTTTATAGCATTAAAGATACTTAACAGTTTAATTAAAATATAATTACATCTCATTAATTTGATTAGAAAATAAAATAAAATTTTAATTACTAAATATTGATTAGTTATGGTTGATACGGAATGGAAATAGAAAAGGGTATACTTTAATTAGTTCGTGTAGGCAGAATAGTAAGATAGGGTTGGTTTCTATCTGTGCTACTCTACCTCGACGGTTGACCATTTATAGTGAGGTACGGTTTACGACGGTTAAACTGCCACTGATGTTACGATACGCACACACATGAAGATTCCAAGCCATACTTCGGCTGCAATTTCGTCAGAATAGCTGATAGGGGGGCAGTTTACCAAATAAAATGTAGCGAATAAATGGACCGCACATACAATCGAGACCCCGCCAAATTATGGAAGTGAAATCGCCGATTTGTCACCTTATCATAACGAACTTATCCTAATGGATATACTGGGAATTCTCTCTCATCGTTTTCTAAACGGCCCGGCAATTAATAATCCCCATCGGATTAGAACCGTTCTTGCTTAATATGCACAAGTTCAAGTAGGATTATAAGGATTTAAAATTTATTTTTCCTAATATCAATTATTTTCAAGATGGGATGGATGAGTAAAGCAAAAACAGCAAGTACACGTTCGACCACTACTAGCTACAAACTACCATACTAAGTATATAAACGCGATAAGACGCGTGATATAAAAGTTTATGTGCTATTTTTGCCACCGTAATGTGTATAAAGAGTAAATAAAAATTGAAGGTTGTTGATAAAAATGTACTATCGGTTTAATAATAACCCATTCTAATCCGCTTAAGAAGCCGCAATCTGTCGCCAGCTGCCAGGAAGTCTGTTGCCGTTGCTTCCAGTTCGCGGCTTGGTTATGCCATTCATGTTTCCACTCGCTGCAATTATAATTCTCACAGCAGAAATGTAGAGTTCCAGTTTCGTCTCGAAATATCACCCGCTTGCCGCAACTTAATCATACAGTACGGCGCGGCGTACACTTTATGTTGTTATTAGTTATTTATTTTATATTTATTTACAATTGAAAATAATTGTCACCTTTATAACATGGGTTCTAGCTTCCCTATAACTATTTATTTATCTAAGTAATTGCGGGATGTGAAGGTGGAAGCTACTACATAAAGTAGTTGTCATTACGGTGATTGTGTGCGAGTAGATCTTGCCATTATATTAAATTGGTAGAGTGGTACATCTATAAATGCAGAGTAATGAGAGAGTACACATGTGAGCTTGGCATGTAAGAGAAATGACTATAATGTAGTATCTTGGAGTGGGTGATGGGGTATAAGCGTGAGTTGAAGTATGTGAGGGACAGGACGAGGACAATATATGTTTATTATACAGGGTGACTAAAATATTGTCAACAATTTTAATTTATAAAAAAAATTCTTATAATTATTTTGTGCATCTTTTCTTAATGAAAAAAACAGATTTAAAATCTTTAATAAGTAAGGGTTAAGTTATCTCTTTTTTTTTAAAGATTGGAATTCAAAAAATTGCAATTAATTGTTAAACCGTTCAAGAAAACTATTTCTAAGTTAATGAAAAAAATGAAGAAGTTATTAAAATTTATTTTAAATTACATATTACAGCCAGACACAAATAGAGTGGCCCTTATATAGGCAACTTAGTATACACTAAAATTATGTTGAATGTGGTTAAACTAATGCATTTGCCCGTTTTAGCATTTTTCATTTACGCTTACATTTTAAACATTCCACGGGCGACGTTGTTCTGTTATTGAAAGATGCTAAAACGAGCAAAAGCAAAAGTTTAACCACATTCAACATAATTTTGGTGTATACTAAGTTGCCTATATAGGAGCCACTCTATTCGTGTCTGGCTGTAGTAATATAGAACTACAAGAAATTGCATCAAATATAAATAATACAGAGAATGCTAGCAATGCTTTAAAACATTTTGGAAAAACTGATAAGAAGACAAAAAATAACTCAAAAAAATCGATTTATTTCAGATATTTTTTTTGTAAAAAAGTTTGCAAAGCAATAGTGAATGATAGATAGATAGATAGATAAGATAGATAATTTATTATTACATTTGGTAGCATTTACATAAAAATAAATACTGCCCGTAATTTGTCAAAAACATGTACTGAACGCATTTTTAACAAAAAATTAAGTAACACTGAATGAAAAACGGTAGTCGTTGATCTAATAAGGGTCGAGGACTAGGCCTAAGCTCCAAATACAAAGAGATGCACAGGGTGCTCAGGCAACGGAGCCAACTAAGGCATCCCGTAATGCAACAAAGACATAGCAGCGATACTCTACACTACCTGCACCAAACACACTGGCTACATCAAGGACGCAAAAGCAAAACCTATCCAGCAGCCACACGTCGAAATTGCAAAAAAGACCGGCAAAAAAAGCAAAGACAATAAAGGAACCTCAAAGAGAACTTCTAGGGTTACTCTCAAGAGCATTTCACGAGCAATAATCCCAAAAGGGTTCCCCAAATGTTACCTCAAGTCTGAGGAAGCAGAGAAAGTAAAGTCGACTGCCCAATAAGGCAGGATCATCTTGCTTTCAGGAATGATTCTTTAAAAAGAAATTTTTGAAAATTATATGTATAGATAAACCAACAAAACAATAGTTCCTTAGCACATTGGCCAAAGAAAAACTGTTGGCAAGTAAAGAACTTCAAATCATGGATCTGAAGGTCTTACCGGAACCAAGAAAGGTAATGATATGGGTACCGGAACCACAGTTGGGACCAGCAACGGTATTAACACTGAGACCTGGTGAGTGGTCAACTCCAAACCAGAACCCAAAAAGACCCAACACATCTTGCTTATGGATAATGGGAAAAGTTGGCAAACATAGGAAGAAAACTATTCCAAAGTTCCTCTAAGATAACCTTTTGGGCTTTGGCAATCTCTAAAAAGTAAAGTCAGTGGTAAACTGGCAAATTTTTTGAATTACTTTAATGTGAATTCTTCCGACATGCTTAAACTTACATTATTTCCGGTCAACCTTATCAAAACGCATAATGGGTACCGCATGAGCACAACAACGGTTAAAATAATATGCTACGCGGACGACGCGGTACTAACAGCAAAGAACGAAGATAACCTTTAAAGAATGGTCCATACGTTTAACCTAAGCGCCAAACACTACAATATGATCATTATGGTCAAAAAAACGAAGTTCCTAACCACCTCAAAAGACCTTCTACTATGCAAGCTTTCCATCAATGCCAAAACAATAGAACAAGTCTAAACTTTTGATTACCTGAGCATAAAGATAGCCAGATACGGTAACTTAAAAGGAAAAACAACAACCCAAACATGCAAAGCTGCAAGGATATTGGAATCCTTGCGAGAGCTTATATGGAGAATCAAATTTATGATAACAAAAAGTAAAGTCCGCATATATAAAACATGATTCCGGCCAATACTTACATACGCCATCAAAACAAGAGCCGACACAGCAAAAACAAAAGGAGTCCTCAGAACAACATAGATGAAAATCCTAAGGAGAATCACAGGCAGAACACTACACAATCGGGTACAAAGCACTAAAATCAGAGAAAAATGCAACACCCAAGAGAATAGAACGACTACATCACACCCATGAACAGCAGCAGACTCTCTACAATCACAAAAAACGTGAAGACCCACGGCACAAAACCAGCAGGCAGACCCCCAAAGAGATAACAGGATAGCTGGTCGTCAATATTCTAAGAAAAACAGTAACTACTGGTCCAAAACCTACATTAAAAAGAAGAAGAAAAAAAGAACTCCAACTACAGCCTAGTACTGCTAAAGCTCTGCAAGAGAGGATCAAATAAAGGAAAAAAAAATAACTCAACTCTCAATTCCTGAAAAAAAACATTAGTAGTCTGGCCTCAATAAGAACGGTTGCGGAGATTAAAAGAGACGTCGCACAACTTACTGATTTAATTTACAAAACCACGAAAAAGGCTTCTAAACTCTTTAAGGTTATCTTGGGTCACTAGAGCATTAATACGTAGAAGAAATGCTGTCAAACATCAATGGCATTGTGACTCTAAAGATTGCGTTACCTTAAACTTTCTCCACCCATAGCAAAATAAAAAAGGTTATAAGGTTGCACAAAAACTATTGCTAGAAAAATATTGAAGGCAATCTACATCTTTTTAACTCTTTCTAAATTTTATCCTAAACCAGCCTCTAACGCGCTTGGCCCTTGTGGAGGATTATGGCTATCATACCTTCCAAATGAAAAATGTCAAATCTTGAAACACTAATACCTCAGAGAAGTTGAGTCACGAACTCACAATTTTGCACTGCACCAACAATCAGTTTCTCGGGTTTTGGGGGAAGCAAAAATTCTATATATAAACAGAGCATAGACACACTCCAGGCAAAAAAAAAGAACAAGGAAATACACAAATGTTCAAGATTGCTACATACAATATTCGAACGTTAAGATTAGAAGAACATATGAAAAGACTAGAAGAGAAACTACAATACATAAAATAGGACATACTAGGCCTGAGTGAAACCAGATTGCAAGGAAAAAAATAAATACCTGAAATTAGGACATGTGCTGTATCAAAACATCTTAGAAATAAACCATTACCTAAGAGGAGTTGCAATACTAGTAAACAAACGCTTAAGACACCAAATGGTCAAAACGCAAGCAATATCTAGTCGAGTCATCTATATTGTAATACAGATCAACAAAAGTAGAACTTGCAGGTTATCCAAATATATATAATATAGCTCCACTTTCCAGAACCGCCAATATCACAGATCAAAAAATTGGATCAGATAAAATTCCAAAAATTTACCAAGAAAAACTCTAAACAGATTGAAGATCAAGAAAAGCCCAGGCAAAAACCGCATAACAACTAAGATACTCAAAATAGGAGGAGAAAGTCTACAAGAAAGTGTCCGAATTTTACTAAATATATGTATAAGGAAAGACCCAATCCCAAGTAGATAGCAAACCGTAGAAACTATTATTTTACATAAAAAAAGAGACAGAAACAACATAAAAAACTACCGCTTAATATGCTTATTATTGCAGATGTACAAACTAAAATTGTCACCAATAGACTAAGACAAAAACTAGACTTCTATCAAACTGAATTTAGCACTACTGACTATCTACAGACATTTAAAGCAAAAAGTACAATATACTCATTTACATCGTCATTGTGAACTACCAAAAAAAAATTTGACTTCGTTGAAACCTGGGCAGTTTTAAGAACCTTCCATAAAACTAAAATCGACTCAAGATATTTACTATACTCAAGACACCAACAATTTTTATAAACTTAAAAAGAAGAGTGTACAAATTGAGCGTACTACCAGTTCTCACTTACAAGATTAAGACCATGGCAATAACACAAAATACAGCAAACAGACTCCAAACTACACAACGAGCAATAAAGAAAGCCATGTTGGGGATTAGCATTAAGGATAAAATCAGAAACTAAGAAATCCCGAGAAAAATTTTGATAACTGATGTGATGCAAATAGCACAACTGATATAAAAATGAGCAAGCCACGTGGCAAGGCAAGATTAATCAAAGTAGACTAACAGGGTCACACGATGGCAACCAAAAAACAGTAAAAGAAGCGTGGAAGAACAAAAAGAAAATGGAGAGACAATATCCAAAACGTTGCAGAAAAAATTTGGATTCTAACAGCCCAAGCCAGAGACAGATGGAGGAAATTAGAAAAACCGCACGTTCAGAAGTGGATACATATAGGCTAAAAATGAAGAAAAATAAGTCTATGATTAAAGACACAAATCTAAAACACGTCAAAAAGGTTTTCCAAAAAAATCAATGGAATTGGAAGACGCTTTTCAGCGGTGAGTCATTGTACACCGCTAGAAAGCGTTCGAACTGCTTAAATTAGAAAAATTATTAAAAAGCTCAAAACTTTATTTACTCTTGGTTTGGACAAAATTACCAACAGAGCTTTAGTTCACAAAGCAATAACCACCCCCATTAAATGCTAACACAATTCTATGCACCGGGTACTTTTTTACAGAAAAAAAAATTTGCTTGTAAATATACTAAAACTTGGTACAGAGCAAAAGTTTTACAAAAACTACTGGCCAATCAATCTGCAATGCATTTTAAACATGGTCACAGAGAAGTGTTTTTGGATATAATCTAAGACCACACAGAAACTAATATTTTTCTTCTTGCCTACTAATATGGGTTTGGATGGGATCATTTAGTTGTCTACTAACTAAACCGCGTATCGGACCAAATAGTTAAAAAAATCAGATAAAGAAAAACCACGGAAGTAGTAATCTTCAACAAAATCTGGAACAAAAATACAGCAGATCACGGTAGTAGTTCCTGAAGGTTTAATTCTCTTGCTCTCGTTTGTTGCTGTCGGGATGGACGCACAAGGTTAAAATGGCTTAGTATGCTAACAACAGCATTTTCTACATCTTAAAATCACTTAAAGTGGTTACTATAAGGCTCCAAAAAAACACCACCAATTTCAAATACTGCCAGTCAATGCCAAGTATCTGGGAATAATTTTTGACAAAGGTTTTACGTACAAATTGAACTTATAGTTCATTTTAGACAAAGCCAGACTATACAAAATTTGTTAATTGTAATGTTGCAGCGGAACAATAGCTTGTTTGCTCCGGAACAAAACCCGGATCTACATATCTATTATTAGACCACAGGTTACTTATGCGTCTCTAACCTGGGAAACAACCGCAAATTGGCGTCTTACTTGTTTTGAGGCATTTCAAACTTTGCAGATGGTCGTTAGTCATTTGTAACAATCTTGGTATCCCTTAGTTGCGTTACCACATCAAAACTTTGGTTAAAAAGTACTTTAACAATCTTACCGTTTACTTTTTTTTTTGTGAGATTTGGAAATGCTTTATGCACTGGCCCTAATTCAATGCATTGGAGTGTAGGACTGAATATTGCTACCTTACCCACTAAAACCACCTCTCGTGTTCCGGAGTTACCAGCGGGACTGCCATAAGGCATTGCTTTGCTGGCAGCTACTGCTTTGCTAATTCAATTTTGCGAACTTACGGGAAGGCTTCCGTTATTTTGTTCTGCTTTTTTGCTTCAATATGTTTCCGATACCCGTTTGGACACAATGTCATCTGCTGTGACATCTTCTGCACCTAGTACAGCCGTCCAACTGTTTCTTTCTTTTAGCCATCTGGCGCATGCTAGAACCGTATGTTCAGGCGTGTTTTCCGTCCTACAATACGGCCATTTTGGTTCAGCTTTCCGCTTAAACCTGTTAAGGTAATTCCAGAAACATCTATGGCCGCTCAAAAACTGAGTCAAATGGTAGTCCACGTTGCCGTGTTTCTTGTTTATCCATGGGGTTATTTCAGGGATGAGTCTTTTAGTCCATTTTCCAGTTGGCCCTTCTTCTTGCTACTCTTTTTCCCACTGCGCAGTTGTTGCCTCTCGCGCCTTCTTTTTCTGCTCGTTGTTTTGGACTTATGGCTCCTCTCCAAAGCCAGTAAATGCGGAGGTATTGTGCTTGCAATTGCAAGCACCGCCTTGGTGGAGATTGTTCTGTAGGCGCACGTTACTCTGATTGCTACCTTTCGTTGTGTCCGCAAGAGGATGTCCCTGTACTTGCGGACGGTCGCCCACTGGCTCCAGACAGGTGCCCCGTATAGAACAATAGACGATACCTGCCACGTTTGGCATAAGTCTCGCAAGTTTGGCTGTGACACGGTCTTCCTATTCAGCGGCCAAGGCTATATGTGGGCCCATATTGCAGTTGTAAGCAAAAGTGATGCCAAGGTATCTCAGGCTCCTTTGGCTTGTAATTTGTATGTCGTCAACCATGAAAGTGAATTCTTTTAGCTGTCTGCAAGAATGAGTCGTCATCTGTACAGCAAACTGTAGCTTCCTTTTACCTAGCCACCCGACTATCCTGCTCGCTGCCCATTCGGCATTATCGACCATATCTTTGACATACATTCCTGCAACAACCATATCTACGTTGTCCGCGTAACCAATAAGGGAAACGTTTTTCGGCATTTTCAGCTGCAGTATGCCGTTCTAGCTTACATTCCATAGGGTCGGACCCTTCACTGAGCCCTGTAGGACCCCCGTCGTGACCTCCATTGCATGCTAGAATGAGAATGCGTCGGTTTTTGAGATAGCTTCCATTTGTCTTAATTAAGTAATCCGACATTCCTATGTTTTGCAGTTTGTACATGATGTCAGGCCATCGCACGGTGTTGAAAGCATTCTTGACATCAAACGTAACTAGGACGACTTTCATCTACTTTGCCCTGTATTCTTAGACCTACCCTTCCTAAACCCAAATTGGAAGTCTGACAGGCCCGACTTTTCTTCCAGTTCGATTTGGAGCCATCTATTCAGGATTTGTTCGAATAGTTTGCCCATCGAGTTCAGGATGCACAGAGGTCTGTAAGTTCTTTCCTCTCCGGGCTTGGCTGGTTTTTTGATAAGGGTAAGCCTAGCGATTTTCTACTCTTCTGAGAAGGTGCCCTTGCTAACAAGCGAGTTCAGGGTGCCAAGGAGCGACTCGGGTCTCTTTTCAGCGATCGCCTTAATGACCTCTGGTGGGATGTCGTCCGGGCCTGAGACTTTGCCTGTTTTTATTTTGTTTCCCGCTTCCACGATCTCTTTTACCGTGATTGGGGAGACATCTCCCGGTTAGAGTTTGATACCCGGCCATACTTGCTTTGGGTGCTCGGGAAACAGGTCCTTTGCAATCTGTAACTGGGCGTCGTCGGACAGTTGTATCGGTGAACGCAGTCCTAACTTCCGGTGACAATTTTATAGCCAATGCCCCATGGATCTGTGTCCACTTCCTGGCACAGGGCAACCTAAGATTTCTTTTTGGCTGCCGCTATTGCACTCTTGAATTGTTTTCTCAGCTGTTTATAGGACGCCGCCAGCTGATTGTCACGCACAGTGTTGTTGTTAAGGTCAGCTATTTTAGAAGTCTACCAATACACCAGTCTTCGGCGGCTGTCTTTTCCTTTTCTGATAAGTTCAGGGTTGCATGCGTTTGTAATAGCCTTCATTAGCTCGGGCACTGAGTGTTTATATCCTTCCCGCTTTGTTGCTTGGTGTATAAAATCGGCCAGCTTTTTAGCCTTTCCATTCTTATAGTACCAGCCCACTTTCTGATTCTCAGACTTGCTAGGCGTTGGAAGCGTTGCTTGTATACAGATGTAACTGGTGTTGTGGAAGCTGAGGTTTTCTTCCCCACTTACCTCCCACTGGCATACGTGTTTTGCTATGCTGTTCGAGCAAATCGTTACATTGATATACGACTTGCCACCGGCTCTCTCGAATGTCGGTTTGTTCCCTCTATTCAAGATTACCAAGTCGTGTTCTCCCGCCCATTCAGCAAGCAGGCTTCCTTTTCGGTCCTCAGTCGGGGAGCACCAACTGTGCGACTTTAGGTCGCCGCTCAAGTTTGATAGATTTTGCGCAAAGTCTTCAGGAGTTGTCGTGGGTCTGAAGTAGCACGAGTAGAGTACGAATTCTTTGGCCTCCACCCACACGTATCCTTCCTCGCATTCCGTCTTGGTTACCTTAGTGGTTGCGTTTGGAACGTAAATAGCAGCGTCCGTGCCCTTGTCGGCAATCCATCGTAGGTTGGCTTTGGCCAGACTTTGATTTGGTTTGGAGATCAGGGCAAAGGTGGTATTTTCCTCCTTGCACTTCCCAGTTAGCATTTTTGAGGCTTTTTTGCCCCTGCCAAGGTTGACTTGTGTTATTCTGTGCACTGTAATTTTGAGGTAGCTAGCTTACCCTTTCTCTCCTTCTCTTGCGCTGTTACGATTTCCCTGTATGCCGGGCAGCGCATTGACCTAAGGGGGTTTAGGCACTCCTTCATCTTGTGTCTAGGTTCACCGCACTTGTAGCAAACATTCCCTTCCGCACTGCACTCTTTTGCCATGTAGCCGAATCTGTTGCATTTGTAACACCTGCGGACCTCCTCCAGCTCTCTGACGCGCCATCTATTCCAGCCTTTGCCAAGATGTTTAATGGCTAAAGAACGCGTTTTTTACCGTTTTTGTTTGTTTTATTGGCCAGTCTGAAGCTTTCTCCATCCATAAGCGCCTTGGGCTTTCCGAGCGCCGTGCTCAGGGCTTCCTGTATCTTTTTACCGTCAATTGCTTCATCGATGTCCATAATCATGAAGGTCTTGGTTTTTGACCTGACGTTCACTTCGGCCATGTCGTCCATGTTGGTCTGGAGCGCCTCCCGGAACGCTTGCTTGTTTCCGTCGCCTTTTCCCTTTACCCGGATTTTAACCGTATTGCTGTCTACCCTGTTTATCCTTGTCACGGTGACTCCCTTTGTGTCCACGTTATCATTCATGTGCTTCATAATGTCCGCATATGTCGCATCTTCCTTAAGGACAGTAGTGATGGTTTCTTCCTTGTTTTTGCCTCTCCGGGTTCTTGTTGCGTCGGTGTCACCAGTTTTTGGGTGGTTTCCTCTCCTGAACAGCTTTATCTGAATTACAAGCTTTCTTTCTACGTGCTCTAAAACGTTCCTCATGTACCACTGGTCATGTTTGCGGCTCGTAATGCACGCAAGGTCTGGTTTACCTTTCTTTAAAGCCATTTTTTCAATGTTGTGAAGCACTTCCCTGAGCCCGGCGTTTTTGCCTGTGGTGTCATCTCCTGGTTTTGCAATGGAGAAGAGACTAAGTTTTTCATCTTTCTCCGGCTGGTCGTTTTTGTCTGTGTATATTCCGTTGGTAGTCACACAGCATACCACCTTGCCAGGCTCGATGTTGCCATCTGCCACGCCAGTTTTGAGTTTTAGGTTCCTGGCCAAAATCTTGTTTACAGCTTCGTCTTCAGTACCATTGTCTTTATCAATGACAACTGCTAGGTTTTCCTCCCCTTCCAGTCTGTCCTCGTTTTTAGCTAAGTTACATCTGCTATAGACTTCTTTGGACTATTTTAACTCGCTGAGTGCAGCAAACTCTTCTGCATCTCTTGGTTAGCTCGCCTTTTATCCTTGCAACTAAGTTTGCTTTCTTCTCCTCCTTTTTGCTGGTTGTTTGTGTGCAACTTTTAGCAGTGATGGTTTGGGTCGTTACTCCTTCCTCCGCGCACTCCTTTGTTCTGTTTTCTATTGCCGTCATAAGCTAATCGGTGAAGCCAAAAGCCGGTACGGTTTACTTACTAACCTAACTTAACCTAACCTAAAATGGCAAAGACCACACTTCACCTACAGCTTATAAAACGACACAACCAACCATCTTCTTAAGTTTCATCTCCAGACGGAAGGTCCATGAGCAATACGGTTTTGATTTTTTATGTAATACAATATTAAGGAGGGTTTTGTCGGTAAACATTGAATCCAACAAATTGAGTCTTAAAAAGATTTTTTTCCTAAACTATAAAAAAAGTCCAGATAGTCAATCTAGTCCAAGGCAGCAAGCAACCAATATTTTCTTGAAGAGGTTAACACACATACACCTAAAAGTAGCATAGAAATCACCATGTCTACTGGTTAAAAAATAACTTAGTAGAAAGACACAGTCAAGCCAATCAGTAATTATCTACAAGACCATTGCAACTTACGGCCAAAGAACTAACAGCAGCTTTAAGCAAGGGTCGGGCGCGGGAATTAAAAAAAAACCGGGAGTAACTTTTGCGCAATCATGCGATGAGGTCAAATGATTTGACAACAAAAGTTGTTCCTTTATTAGTATAGATATAGCTAAATAATGTTAAGTTAATTAATATACGTCGTTTAAGCACGGAGTGGTGATTGGGAGGTTTAGCGTGCGTTGCGTTATTTATATAAAAAAATATTTTATATAACGATGCTTTACACAATATTATTTAAATATTATTTAAACCTATTTGATTTGATTTGTTATAATAACAGCATATTATAAATTCATACGCAATATTAGTATGGAAACATTTTCCACATGTAATTAAAAATTTTAAATTATAGAGATTCAATTAAAAGTAAATTTAAATCAAATTAAAATTATGTAATACTAGTTTTTTATATTTTTGAATGTTTATTACACGTAAAATGCAATAAAATTAACTATATTATAATTAAGGAAATTGACCCACACTAACTACAACTAACCACTAGCATTTTGCTTTTGTTTATAACTTGTATTCAATCTTGTATATTCTTAAATTAAATTACTTGTTTTATTTTATTATTTACTTTTATTTAATATTATGTTATTAAGTCTAATAGTAAATCCAGAGACCGCCAGAATACTAACAAATAAGTTAACTATTTAATTTGTAAATAGAAAAAAGAAATACTTAATAATAAATAATTTATTAAACTAAAATTAAATTTAATTTTAAATTAATAGAAATAAAAACGTTGTTGTATACTAAACAATCTTATGTTTAACAAAAATTGCAATAAAAAGTAGAAAATACTATAATATATATAGGAGTGTTATGGGTGCAGGTGGGGAAACAGGTTGGGATGATAGTTGCTTGAAGACAAAACGTAAGATGGATGGGCCGAGCACGCTGTGACCTGGATGAATGTTTGATGGCCCGCACTGTATGTGGATTGCCGTCTCGAGCTTAAGACATTTCTTATGCAGTGGCTGCATACATAATCCAGAACCTTCAGTCTTACATTCGATGGTTAGGCCACGATGTCACATCCCAACCATCCCAACGTACCTCCTCCCTCATCTCATCCTCATCCTCATCCTCCTTCATCTATACAGCACGTGTTTTCATTTTCCGTTATGTTAACCGCATTATGAACGTCTCGAGGCTTTAATCAACTGAAGATAAAACTTGCCTGGGGTGCCACCGGCGGTCCCATAGCAAATCATAACTTTAAAGACACCCCTCCCGCAGTTTATGCATACAAATTGCACCGACCTATAAGTTGACTGTCATAAACAAATAACTCAACTTTGATTGACATCGTACAACATTATCTTCGCAATTTCCATTTATTTAACTTCGTATTTTTATTCAAAAATCATTATTACTTATTTTGTACTCTCACTCCCTAGAAAAACTTAAAATCACATTTTATGACAAAAACTTTCTTGAAATAAAACAAAAACATAATCGTGTGTAAGATGAAAACTTCTGTCGATTCATACTTGTCTGTCCATCTACCCTACCGACATCTGTCTTTGCGTCTAACCACACATGCTATATAAACGTGTGACAGTGTGATAGTGTGACTATACTAAACACAAAGAAAATAATTAATTAATTCTGTATCTGTAAGGAAGACTTTATTGATTTTTTTTATTATTTATATGAAATGTATTAAATTCTATCAATCACTGTCATGTCAAAACGTGAAACGATTATTCAATAAAGAAGATTATATCAACATAACATTGATTAATGCAAATTAAAACTTGTAACAGCGAAGTGCACTTCCTACCGTAGCATCTGTCGCTATCTGTTAGTTGCGTTTGACCAGAATAAGTAATTCTCTATGTAAATTTGAGCCCAATTTATTTCAATCATATCCCTTTATAATACTAATGCAAATTGGACGATTTACCATTCTATACCATACTATATAACACTTATATTAATTTAAATATAAGTGAACATACGTTATTAATTATCTAATAAGTTGGAACATGGTAAAAATAATTAATTGTTTGGTGGACGCGCCGGGCATTTAATGAATTTAATATACACGCACATTTCAAAGATACAATGGAGATTACATTTCAAAACGGTTTTATGGTATTATTAGACCTAATTAGTTACATACAAAGTTTTTAGGAAATAGAAAAATGTCTTTTATTGGTTTTTGCATTTTTAAAGGTGCGTATTGTATGCAGGGAGTTACTGGGCGTGTCTCACTTTGCGTTTATAAATAATAAAAAAATTACGCTTACAGGACGTGTCATATTTATCCTTTCGAAGGCGCCTACTAACTAAACCACACCAAATCTGTAGTGCCAAGACCTTACGGCTCATGTACCTTCCGTTTGGAGATTGGGATGTTGAAGATGGTTAAGATTACATTCTATAGAATGTGGGGTGGGATGTAGCTTTACCCACACAAATTCTCCCTGTCTGGTTTGGCGAGTCGAGCTAGATCAAGGTTAGAATTATTGAAATATTTTACGACTAAAGTTTTGATGTAACCTAAGGTCTGCCTAAATTTTTCTGTTTTTGAACATGGAGCTCTGTGGAACATGTTACAAATTGTTACTTTGAAAGACTTCAATACTATTAAGGTAACAGCTAGCTGCCGTTCCCCATACTGGAGACGCGTAAGTGAGCATGAGTCTGATGATAGATAATTAGAACTGAATTTTGTTCCCAGTCGACATGCCACTATTCCGACGCAACTTTGGAACAAAATTTTCTGTCATTCTGGCTTTATCAAGAACAAACTGCACGTGCAATTTGTACGTGAGTCTCTTGTTGAAGGTAATCTTCAGATACTTAGCCGTATTAGACCACAGTATGGGAACGTCATTGAGAAGATCATTTGCATCAGGGGTGATCTCTCACTCACCTTAGACGGCCTAACTAATTCCAGAATTAGAGCGGTGTCAGTGAGCTGTAAACAGTTTTTTCCTATGGTCTCTCTGTTGAGACCTAATCAGTTAGATCCAATTTTTGGCAAAACTTTAGTAGACTTTTATATTGTTAGCAAGATGAGACTAGTAAAGTCAACAATTGCGCTGCAAACTCTTTCAACCGTTCGAATGTGAAGTAGTGATCTGGTGCTCTACTCTAAGGTTAAGAAAAAACATTAACTAGTTAGTCTTGCAGACCGACTCGACTTTCTTCTTACACCTTCCATAGAGATTAAAGACTACTGGGCTGTAGCCTGAGCGTTAATGACCAAAATAACAGTTTGAACTGCAATGTTCTTATTTAGCGCAATGTCGAGAACGTCTCCAGAGTGCATTTGGGATTGATGACGGGTTGGCATGTCTGACCTTAGTACAGTATAGACTTTTATACTTTAACAGTTTTTTTTTTAACATTTGATAGTCTGCTGTGCCATGTTTGATGCTTTGAGTTAAAGTCTTTTGCAACAATTGTTGAAAACTGGCCGTCTATGCTAAAATTAGTTTTATCAGTTCTAGGCTAGGAACGTTTATTGCAATAAAATTAGCTTTTAATTCAACAATTGGCGGCTTAGAATTTTTCAAGTGATCAGCTGATTGTTAGACAAGGACCGCGTTTCCATCTGTCTGTGCATCAAAAGTGTATCCCAAAAACTAATTAAGGATTAACTGTAAACCAAAAAATTTAATTTTTATACAAGTAGGGAATGACAAAGTGAGCTGGCTTTACTCACTTCTGCACAATGTTTTGCGGTAGCATCCGCTCTAAAGTTTCTCCGTTTTGCGCACAAGTGTTTAAGCGTTTTATGCTAAGGCTAGGCCAAGATCAGCTGCAAAATCTGCAATGTGGTTGCTTGCAACGTCTTTTTGAGGGTCCGGTTTGAAACGGATGACATTCTGCTTCTGTTGTCACTTTTGGTGTTTAAACGTTGCTGATAGTAACAACTGTAGTTAACACCAATAATAGCAACTTGGTTGCGTTCTACAGGCGGATGGTTGCAATTTTGAATGAGTGCACTAGCAAAGGCCAGTTCTTGGCCACGGTCTAGTGTTTGTAGACCACTTGTGATAAAGTTTGCGATGTTTTTGAGTTGCCGGGGGTTTGGGTCGGTGACGTCATTCAAGTGACCTATCGGTTGGTAGTTGCAGATAAGAACCCCAATTCAGCCAACTAGCTTGTTTGGTGGCAACTCAAAGGTGGCAAGATATTTTTTGAGCAACTGTTCATTTTCTTTTTTGTGACGTTTTTGCCGCCAAGTTTTCTTCAGAGATTTTTTCAGTTGCTAAATTGCTTTTTTGCAGTAAAGACTTTTGCATAGAAGCATAAACTTGCGTGTGTGACGTAAACTAACCAATGATAAAGTATTAGTTCTCAATAATACCTAGTCGCTAATATTAAAACAATTTTGAACAATTTTTTAAACATCAATTAAACCATACTTTAATTTAAACGTTTTATAATAAATTGTATTTTTATTAACTCCCAAACCCGTTTTATGCATTAAAATTATTTTTTCCTAAGTTTGGAACATTTTTTAAAGCACCAATCAAACTATACTTTAATTTAAACATAATATTTTGTTAAAAATTGTATTTCTACTAACCCCCAAACCTATTTTATGTATTAAAATTATTGTTTCTTAAGTGTAAAACAATTTGGAACAATTTTTGAAGCACCAATTAAACTATACTTTAATTTAAACATAATATTTTGTTAAAAATTGTATTTCTACTAACCCCCAAACTTATTTTATGCATTAAAATTATTGTTTCCTAAGTGTAAAACAATTTGGAACAATTTTTGAAGCACCAATTAAACAATACTTTAATTTAAACGTTATATTTTGTAATAAATTGTATTTCTACTAACTCCCAAACCTATTTTATGCATTAAAACTATTGCTTCCTATGTTTGGAACATTTTCTAAAGTACCAGTTTAACTATACTTTAATTTTAACATTATATTTTGTTATAAATTGTATTTCTACTAACCCCCAAACCTATTTCATGTATCACAACTGTTGTTTCCTAAATGTAAAACAATTTGGAACAATTTTTGAAGCACTAATTAAACAATACTTTAATTTAAACGTTATATTTTGAAATAAATTGTGTTTCTACTAACTCTTAAACTTGTTTTATACATTAAAACTATTGCTTCCTAAGTTTGGAACGTTTATTGAAGCACCAATTTAACTTTATTTCAATTTTAGCATCAGATTTTGTTATACGTTATTTTTACTTACTTTTAAATTTATGTTATGCATTAAAACTATTGTTCCATTTTCTTTACCTACAAACTATAAAGTTTTGCATCTATCTATCTATCTAATTTTTATAGTTTTGCATAAAGTAAATTCTTTAAAAATACCTTTTTACCTGTTTTGGCCTAAAATGCAAGCCGAAAAGACGATTTAGATAACCTGACTGTGGTGCCAATTATAATATACTTTAAAATTAACTGAAACAACAATTTTATTTGGGCAGGCCAACAAATATTAAGTGTAACTTGTGCCAAAATGTTTTAAAAGTCCTTTGCTTTTAGTAGCTAAAGTTTATTTTTGGTCCTTGATATACTACACTTAAGGTATTACCAGTGAGGCTGTACAATTTTTACTTACTACATACTCTCTTTTTTACTTTTTTACCACCGTCTAGTCTGTTTTTTTTTTTCAGAATAAATTTTACTGTTTTCCTTGCGCTTAGCCACTTTTTCTTGGATAACACAAAACACCACTTTTAGCAAGAAGTATTTTTAGATTTTGTTTTACTTTACAATGTTGTTTGTCTATTTGACATAAAAGTTATAAGTCTGTCAGGGTATAGTCCCGTCTCAATCATGACCTTGGCGCACAACTCGATGGCAACCACCTCTTCCTAGAAAATTAAAGCATAATTGTACAGGGGCAAAGTTTGTCTTTTTGTTTTTGTAGATTCCAGCCCTTTGACTGTTTTTTAGTATTTTGTTTGTCCATTTGTCACGCAGTGCTATTATCACATTCAATATTTTTCATGAATGCTAAGTCTGTGGGTCGCAAGGTTTACAGTGTATTTATTCATCCGCAGTCTGTATGCTACTTGGGATCTCCGCCCTATCATGTAAAGTGGCGGCAACAATAGTGATACTTCTATAGCTGCTGTAGACGTCGTTCTTACTGCCTCTATAGCTCTATACATTCTTAGGTTTTTTGGGCCTGTAGTGTTCTGCCGTCTTGTGAACGGTACAATTGCCATTTTGCTTGGGTTTACTGATTGTTCTACTACCTTTTGATGGTATTTAGTGGTTTTTTAACGCAAAGATTCTCATATCTGAAGCATGTTGTTGTTGCAAGCACGTGACCGCAAAGGGCAAAACCTAAGAGTTGGCCAAACCCTGCCGCGCCAGAATTTGCAAACCAGTTCTACCGCAACTTTTAAGCCACAAAGTTTGCTACCATCAAACAACAAGGAATACTGCTGAGATGCATCAATTGGCCAAGATGGGCTAGTTATCCGCATCAAAACTACTTGGAAGATGACTTGACAACCTTTGCCAAGACCCAGCAGCGTCATCACCATGACTAACGGCCGCGACGGGCCTAAGGTAGTCTAGTCCTGGAAATACCCAAAAGGATACCTTTGTTAACCCCTGCTAAAACCTTGTGGTACCCTGGAGGCTTACCTTGTTCTAATTCCACGCATTTCCCTGGACAGACAGCTCCAGAGCATCGTTCCACTCCTTGGAGCATTCCCAGTGGGAGCAAGCTCTGAATTTGCACTAGAGGAGCTTTTTGAAGAACTGGACAAATTTATCCTAAATTTGGCCAGTTGGTTCCACAACACTGGAACGGTTTTTAGACACCTCTATATATATGTCCTAGGGAACATTTTCAGAAACCATCACTAAATTGTAAAACTTGGTTTGCAAATTGAACCAAGCATATAATTATCTATACTGACAACCTGCTCAACAAGAAGTTTTTTGCAACATGTAAGCGAGTACCTATATCTTGTACTATGGTTCAGGCAGAAAACATCTAATAACTTACAGCCATTGCTTACTCAACACCCTGGGACCTCAATTGAGACCTGTTGGTCAAAATCGGTCAAGAATACAATTCGGAAAAAAAATTCTGAAAAGTTATTTACATTGGAAACCTCTGGAACTAAAACAACATCAGCAAGAAAAACAAAGACTTCCTATATTCAAGGGACCAAAAAATGCAATTGAAGTCCCAACCCAACATTGCACCGGGTTGGCTGGACGCAGACTCAAACAAAGAGTATTTTAAGAAAAAATACTTGGTTAATGTACACCAGCTATACCGAGCTGACACACCTTGTAGCTCATTGGCCAGAACCCACGTTTGGACCAAAACGCCACCAAGTTTAGCAGTCACCAGTGACTGACCTGGTTTTCTTGTAAGAAATACAGACCTGAGGGAGCAGGACCAGGGTGACCTTAGCCTACTCCAAGTTCAGATGAGCACGCCAGACGTAAAGCAAAAAAACCAAACCGGAAGACGTTGCCAACGACAACCCAGATGTAACCGCGCAGTCGAAGACACCAACTCATTGAGACCAGCAGACGCCCACGAACCTCAAAAGCCAATGATTCAGCAACTGTTTGCAAACATTAGTGGGTCATCCACAACTAAACTTGGACATGACCATACCCAAAAGTGACACTTGGACATAACAATAGTAAGAAGAACAAAGCTCACCACATACCGTAATCTTACCTGGATGTACATCCTTAGGAAGATTAACATTTTTTATTATTTTTTGGAAAGTGCAAAGACTATAGTGCGTGCTCCAGAAAGCGCACAACCTCTGCAAACAATTGAGGATGGCAGCAGAGTCGCAAAAGTGGAAAGAATTGTTGCAAACTTTATTATTATACTCTTAATAGCTGAAAAGGTATACCACCAGCCCAAAACCGCCGTCATTTACCGCCTCCGACAAGCATTAGACTTTGACATCATCCATAACTAAACTCTAGTAAGGGCAATATAATGTTATAGTTACAATCCACTTCTTGAGTAAAGAGTTTACCTATTGCTGAACGAAAAGATTTATTCTTTGGCTTTCTATTGCCTTTGCAATAGATTTGAAGGTAATATTGTTAAATGTCCTTCAATATCTAAAAAAGTTTTTTCAAAACTACACCTTTAGCATGATAAACTCTATTGGCTCTTGGTGAATAGTTTTAATGTGTTGATCTTCTATTTTATGTTGCCCTGATTGGTTATGGTTTTTGTTTTATCCCAGTCTTTTTTGTTTGCTTTTTGTTGGACAGTTCTAAGTTTTCTGAGAACCAGGGAAGTGTGTATACAGCAGCTCTAGTAAAATGTTTTCCAATTTTGCATATTTTTTGTTTTTCAATGTTCCCAATCGAACCTTTGCTTAAAGCTTTTTGGTGTTAATGGTATTTTAAACCGGCAACCTATTAAAGAAAAGTGGCGGTTTTAACTGAGGTTTTAGTACCCATGTCATTACCGTTTTTGGGTCATTCAAGCTTTTCAGATCTATGATTTAGAGATTTTAGACTTTTAGTAGATTATTTTTAGTTGACGTACGTACTGTTTGGTTGGCTTGTTTGTATATGTGATTTTTAAAAATTTCCCCTTCAAGGAGCATTGTTAAAAACAAAATTTCCAATTTATCAATCCTACTCAAAATAGTAGTCTTGATAATTTTTGTCTCATCAAAGTTATGGTAGCAACCAGGAAAACTTTTTGGAATAATTAATAATGCAAGGCTCTTGAAAGTGTCCTTAAGGGTCCTTTTTGAGGTGCAAACTGACTTTGCTTAGCAATTCCGGCTGGCTTCTGCTGAATTTTTGCGTCCTTGATGTACTATGAGTGTTGGGTCCAGGTTGTGTAGAGTATTGCTGTTGTGTCCTTGTTGTATTAATGTTTTGGTTAGCTCAATTGCCTAAATTTGTGTGCATTTCTTTGTTTTTAGAGATTACACCTGGCCGCTCTTAAAAACTTAGGCTTTGTGGATAAAACTTTGGCTTCACTTGCCAAGCTTGGGTTCTTTAAAAAATACTTATTTTTTTTTTATGTTTATTGCGTTTATGCTTATTGGTTTGCTCCTTTAAAATTTGTAAAGCAGACTACTTTTTGGGTAGTGGATAATTGACCGTTACCGTACCCTCTCTAAGATCAGTTTTTGTTATAAAACTGACAAAATCCAAAAAAGTCCATACGTCCTTTGCCTTCACGTTTTTATTTCTTTCCTTTATACATTAGATTGATCTATATGCGCAACATGCGTTTATTTTCCGTAAGAACATTGATTGGTTCTTAAAGGAGTTTTTGGTTTTCTATTATCATACAGGTGCGGCGTACAGCATTTAAAAGTTTGCATGTCACCAATTTTTTTTAGAGTCTTAGGTTTTTTTAAATATTTGGCATTAGGTTGGTTAGTTCCAATATTGTTTTTTTAGTTTTTTGTGTTCTTTCTTTCAATTCAACCACTAAAGTAGTTTTGGGCAAACGAGCAATTCTCTTTAAACTGTCTAACATACCTTTATATAACTTAGCATTGACGTTTTGACCAGGTGAAACAAATTTCTTATGTATTACCTCTTGGTAGTCAAAAAAGGTAACCAACATGGTTTTGACATGCTATTTTTAGAATTTTTTTTTTTTTGGTTTTGGAAATCCCTTGCCTTTGAATTCGGTTTTCTGTTTTTTAGTCTCAGGGTCATACGCAAAGCAGCACGATTCATTCACGGTTACAATTTTTTCCAAAAGTTTTAGATCGTTTCTGTGTGATTCGAGCAGATCTGCACACAAGGTCACACAATCTTTTTTCTGCTTAACGGTCAAAAAATGCGAACCAAAGCGGGCACACATTTTTTTTTCTAGTTCTTTGGTGATTATTTGACGGACGGTTTCTTTATCCATTTTTAAATTGCCTGTTATCATTCTAATGGTTGATCGATGATCAGTATTCAACGCAAAGCGCACAGCTTCAATGTTTTCGTTGCCCCGTTCTTTTATCGTCTTTCACACTGTCTCGGCCATCACAAAACTTTTTGAACCACAGAAACGCAGTTGGACGTGATATGCACTTCTCACCGTAAGTCGTTTATAACAGTTAAAACTAAACTTAATTGCTGTAAGCTGTTCCATAACAAGCATAAAAAACGTGCTTCACAAAAAACGTTATAATTACGGAATAGAAACACGTGTACTGATGAAATTTCATCAGTTTCTTGGAAAGCTTCTCAATACGTAGTACCGTTGACCGCATATAGATGGAGCTACTCAATTCGCTACAATAAAATTATTTATAGTAATCTTACTATCTGTTATTTTTATTGCGTTTTTATCACAGATTTAATTTTGTTTATTTCTTACTATCTATTTATTTTTTTGTTTAAAAATTACTTTATTTAATTTGATTCAATTAATGTCAATAGTTATTGGGTGCAAAATTAACCATTTATGATGATATATTTTTTGGCAAGTCTACAAAAATATCTATTGAACTTGTGGCTTGTAGTTGGAACAAAGCCATAATAATTTAATTAAGTTTGAATCAGATATCATTTGTACGTTTTTATCTACTTCTAGAATTTATAAAATTGCATCATTATTAATTTTAACTTATTATTCAGTAATGATGATAAATTGCAAAAAATTGTAATTTTTTATAATATATTTAAAATGATTACAATAGAAGTGTTTGGGTGCAAGTTCCTGAAGTTGTAAAATGTCTTAATGCAATTTTGATGTCGATATGTTAAGTCGCCGAGGGTCGAATAAAGGGAAAAGAATAAAGAACATAAATGGAATAGAATGGCCCAAACTATCGAACTTATTGCAGCATAGTATGACAAGTTGCATGTCAGTAGGCGATATCCATTTAAAATTAATTGGAAAGATATTCGTTTGAAAACGCAACAGAATAATTGCAGATTGCAGATATTAAAATACACGGATGACATTTTCTAAATGCACAATATTGAATAAAATTGGATCGAGCGTTCTGCGCCATCGGCCGTTTCGCCCACAGGCCATAGAACGTGTTTCTGTTTAAGTAAACCAATTATTTGACGCTTGAACTGAGCAGCGGCGGTCGGTTATTAAATGAATATAGGAGTAGTTTAATATCTTTACTATATGAATAGAACAGAACAGAACAGCACTTGATTCAGCAGTGATTGATTTACAAATTAAAGTTAATTTGTCAGTGCTTAATGGCCTGATTCCTCTATGTTTGCCTCTGCATTCAACCACAACTGATGAAAGCTAACCGTAATAGTTAACGTAAACGGGAAAGTTAATGGTTCACGTGTAAGTGTAATCACGACACGGTACAGCAAATCGCACCACCTCCTTACCTCCTTACAGGACTCCAAACGCGTCTGCACCATTCCCTTATCGGTAGCGACATCCACGCTAAGAAATTCCGAATGATATATTATCTGTTGCTTCTCTTGCATATATCTTCATTAAAGATAAATTAATTTCTCCATAGAATTCTATTCATACATCATCCATGCAACACAAAATAAAATAAGATAAGATACGATACGTTACGATACACAAAGCACACAGCATAAATAATTTATCAAATACTATTTATTTATCTTGTACATTTATAATCTTCCATTTATTTAATATTATAAATATTTAGTAAGTTTAATCATTTCTATCTATATAGAATATGCAATTTAAACATCTTTAGCTGACCAAACTGGATCTAATCATATTGAAATTAAACTGTGGTGGTGAAGTCAGCTGATTGCAGTGGACTTAGCAAGTAGAACTCTAATTTAAGTCCGTCCGATTTTATACATGTAAAGATGTGGTGAGAGCAGTATTGAAACTTTGATATAATGATACACATAATTAAATGGGTATTTAATAAGTTTACAAGACTAATGTGTGGTTGTAATTGTAAATTTTTTTTTTCAAGAATATAATAATAAAAATAATATTAATATTTATTTACATAATTAATTACATACATATTAATAATAATTTAGTGAAATGAATCAACCATTAAATATTTGTTGAGGAGCAGTCAATCTTCTTTCATGTTTCATTTTGAAGATATTCTTTAAATTGTTTAATACTAATGTCACTATATTTTCTACTGTATTGTTTTTCTTACCTTTATACTTATATAAATTTGTTTTTATATAACTGTGACAACAAACGCTAAACCTTTCATCCACCACACAGTGCGTTTTTATTGTATATTAATGAGCTTAACAATTTAATTTATTAAACAGTCAAGGAATGGCCATTGCCGTCAAATCTATTAAATATAGAATCTCTTTCTACTATAGAACCTAATAAATCAAACATAACCGAAAAGTGGCTTAGTTGAGTGAAGCGTCTAACTGAAATCTCGGCGCATAGTTTGTCGCAATGTTAAATTGTCTTTAAAACAAAGAAACTTTAAGAATAGTATTAATAAAGTTTTAAAACAAAAATGGATAATGCAGTGGCGAAGCTAAGATTTTGAAATTTTTAGAACTCACTAAAAATATTGAGAAAGGTCTTCTTAGATAGATTTGGAAAAAAACGTAGTCATTTTTTTAATCCTATCATTAACTGTTAAAAAGTGCAACATTCTATTCATAAAAAGACAAAAATCTGGTCTTAAAACATTAAAATAAAGACCATAAACTGTTGAAAAATAAAAAAAAAATTATAAAGTCTTAAAAATGGCAAAATTTGGCAATAAAATATCAAAACGTTGTTAGAAATAGCAAAATTCCGCCATAAACTAAAGAAACGTGCAAAATTTTATGTATAAAATTTCAAAAATTGCTAAATTCTGCTTTAAAACATTAAAATAGGTCAGAAAGCACTAAAATCCGGCTATAAACTGTTAAAAAATGTAAAATTCTATTTATTAAATGTCAAAAATAGCAATATGCGGCCTTAAAACATTAAAATATTGTTAAAAAGTATCCAAATCTGGCTGCAAACTGTTAACAAATTTAAAGGTTATATGAAATGTCAAAAATAGCAAAATCTGGTTATAACTACGCCACTGAGTATGTACATGATTAAATTTGCATTGAACTCTGTGACGTCATGCGCATGGCAAACCAAAACGTGTCTACTGTGCGCGGACATATTTTATATTCATAGTAGCTACAAGCAATATATTTAATGTACTAAAAATAACATTTGGTAAAATTATAAACATTTTTAAAGATTTGTCATCTAAACCAGTAAAACTAATGCTATTTCATCTACATTGTGTTATGGTGACTGAACAACTTTTGAAAACAACTTTTTTTTTGTTTACAATTATTAAGTTGTAATCAGTATTTTTTTTTTTTTTTACTTAAGTTTGTGGTTTAAAAAACCTATTTTTCCAGTTTTGAGCTATTTTCTATTCTCCTATTTATTATTTTACTAACTTTTGGTAGCTTTAGATTTAATGATATTTACGTAGGGCGTTGTTATAAATATATATAACATAACACGCGTCAAATGTGAGACTTTCTCTCATCAAGCGACTAAGCACGTTTAAATTTTTATTCATGTACATAATAAGTATACTATTTGCGTAAATATCGACAAATGTATGTTAATACCATGACCCCAAAAAAACTTTTAATAATAGAACCAGCTAAATAACAGCATATAGAGATGAGTATTTAATAATTAAATAAAAATTAATTATAAATTAAATAAAAAATAAATTTCTAAACCAAGCATTATATAAATATCAACTATAAATCATTTAAATACAAAAAGTAATATTAAACGTCAATCTGCACTGTGTGAGAAAAAGTCTCACGCGTGATCAACAACGTAACTTTTTACTTAACAAGCAATGCCAAAAATAAACTACATATGTAAATGCGCTATACAAAAGTTGAAGTTTGTATAGATTATGCTTAAACTACTTTATTGGTGCACTAGATAAATAATTGATATTATTTTTTTTATATAACCTCGACTACTAAGATCATTAGCTAAATAAAAATAATAATATCAAATTAGATACCTAAGGAAACTACACTTAATATCACAGTTGTTAAAACTAAAAACAAATATCTTACTAACTAAGTCTAACCTACTATTACAACTGTCACCGAAGCTGTAAAATGCTTTGAGTAGATAAGCTAGGACAGATTGGGGACAAAATTCCATAAGGTTTACGTAGGGGGTCTAAAAGTGCTTTTTGCGATCGGTCTCCCTACTTTACCGACATTATTTTTGGCGGAAAATTCAAGTATTTTGCAATTGGCTTCCTTACTTTACTGCAAAATTCTAATGTAGCGCCGAGTGCATATGGCCAAAAGCCAAAACGTTATTATTACATAAGAGCAAGAGAAGCGTAAAGCCAAAGCCAAAGCCAATACCAAAGCCAAAACGGTACTGCAGATGAAGGGAGGAAAGTGGAAGGTGTCAAAACGGCACTATGGTAGGGTCGCTAAAAATAAAGACATATAAGGGTAACAGAAAAACCAAATTTGGTGTCAGAACGGTTCTGGCATACACCCTAAAGGAGATAGAACGCTGGGTTTTTCCGGACTGACGTAAGACTCATCGCCTAACCGCGTCTTTACGTTCACCGTAGAAGTTGTTGGGTCATTATAATAATATTTAATATTAATCCGGGAGATTATCAGACCGGAGCTCAATGACATAGTAATGCTTTTTTGACTTTTGGCACAACTTGGCGCTACATTTGAATTTTGCACCAAAAATGTCGGTAAAGTAGGAAGACCAAAAAATAATGTCGTTAAAGTAGGGAGGCCAATGACAAAAAGTACTTTTAGACCCCCCATGTAAACTTTATACGATTTTGGCCCTAAACTGTCCTAGCTTATCTACTGCTTTGATGTCACACCTTAAAAACTAACTAAACCTTGTAAGGTTACAAACGAAACAACACAAATTGATCAATAAAAATAATAAATAAATTAACATTAAAATCATTAAAAACAACACAAAAAACTTAGTTACACCTGTTTAAAAAGTCCTTCGTTGTTTAAAAACTTGATGCACTTTTCCAAAGACTCTTCTATAATTGATAAAATAAACCATGTTATTAGGAAACTTAAACTGTTAGCGGTGAGAAGGTAGACTCGGCTTTCTTTTAAAATGTGCTTTTCTTTGAAGCCCCCTACCCTCCTTCTTGCGTACAGCTTGTTAGAATCTCTAGTTATAGAACTCTTTGGTTGTGATATACAAAAAAATCAAATTAGTATGTCTTATGTGCAAGCAACATAAGGCAACTTCTTTTGCTGAAATCTACTGCCAACTTTTATACCGTCCCGAAAAGCTTGATTTCTTTTAATTTGTTCTTAAAGCCGTTTCATACTTTTTGCAAATCTTTGATAACCTTTAAAATGACGTATTCTTTAAAATCATCATGTCTGTAGGATTAGCGTCTGCCACCTGACGGGCAACTTTATTGGACAGGTGGTTGCTTTCAATACCCACATGACCTGGCGTCCAAATAAAGATAACTGTTTTTCCAAACCTGGCCAGGCAGATTACCAAAGTTTGTTCAAATTGACTGGGCCAATGGATTGATCGAGTACATAAAGTTTATAATTAGAAAGGCACTTAACAAGTCAAAACATAGAAGGAACAAGCTGTGAGATGACGTCTCAAAGCTTAGCAAAGCTTTATGTAATGCATATAGTTCTGCGGTGTCTACGGAAGCATCCTTAAGGAAAAAACATAAATGGGCAGTATCGTTGAAGACAAAAGCATTTTCCACTCTCCGATCCAATTTTGAACGTTGGGGCAAGTTTTTTGTTTGCTTTGTGAGGTCAGATTAAGAAAAAAATTATCTCTGTTTTCCAGCTTTTGCGCTCGGACGCAAACCGGTCTACTGACAGTAGGTTAGGTTAGGTTTAAGTTTGTATTTGCGTTGCTGAGTTTTATTAACAGTAAATATAAATCAGTTGTTGGGATTGTTTTTGCACGCATTGCTGCAGCATACGTGTTTACAAAGCAACTGCGACAAGCGAGCAAAGACTTGAACTTGGCAAGGCTTGTCTAAAATGCGGCCGGGATGCATTTAATGCTTGCGTTGTAGATTGTGTCTAGAGTTTTTAACCAAATTTTTTTAGCACGTGAGTACACCGCGTAATCGTAGGCAATCCAAAACCTGGATTTTGTGTGTACAATCAGAACAGTACTTCTCTCCGCGTAGTCCAGTTGATACTGGCCAAGCACTTGATTACGTTTAACCCTATTTTGCATTTTATAACCAATTTATCAATATGTGCAGAATTTTGGCAAACGTGATTTTGGAGCCCCGCAAAAGTGATTAGGTTTTTTGAAGCAGCACAAGGTTTTTGCTGTAGAGAAACAAAAATCTATTGTTTTTATTTTTCTGTCCTCTTTATCTATGGTAATTTGGAGTTGACTGGTTATGGCAGATATGGTATCTTTTGCTATGTAGATTACAAATTTGTCGTCGTACAGGTATTAATTTACAGGTGTAACCACTAAAGCCGCACCCGCAAAAAAGGTTACGCTAGTCATCAACTCTTAGGGAACACCGTTTTCTAGACATAATGTCTTTGATCCGCTAAATCTAACCTTTACTTTAAAAAAGAGATATACCCCCTTTGAATCCCCATGCGTGAAGCTTCTGCAAAACTTTATAGTGCCAAATCATGTCATTCGCTTTTTCCAGGTCAAGAAGCGCTGCTAAAAAGTGTTTTTTGCCAAGAAGGTAGATTAAATAATCAAAGTTACAGTGGTTTTGTTTAAAACCCGTTTAATATTTAGTTAAAAAACCGTAACTTTCCAGTATCTACACCAGATGGTTGTTGATCATTTTTTCTAAAATTTTACTGAGGCAGCAAGTAAGCAATATTGGTCTGTAGCTGTTGACGTTGTTTGGATATTTGCCTGGCTTTAGAAATAAAAATACAATGATCTATTTCTAACATTTTGGATAGACACCGTTTTAAGATGTAATTGTAAAAGAAGCAACCGCTCCATTATTCTAGAAGGAAACTACTAAACAACCAAATAAGGGACGTTGTGATTCTGGTTTGGAGGAAAAACCCTTGCCGTTGATAACCGTTTCAAATTTTCTTTTAAGGTAATCAAGTTGTAAGGCCTACACTCCGGGGAAGATAAATCTAGCTGAGTTTTTAATTTTAATTAATTAATTCTTTACTATAATTTTGAGAGCTACTAACAGACGCTAATGCTTCTGCAATTTTGGCCACTTCAGTGACTTTGCATACAATTGAGAATACAAAGATACAAAGTAAATTTTTTTCCCGATACCGCTCCAATTTTTTTCCACACTTTGCCAACCAAAATAGTGGTTGTTGATACGTAGCTCTTTCATAATCCCTACTTATTTTCTAAATAAAATGCGATATTGCGTTTTTTCCATTTCTTTATAACTTTTCTTCATAATTATCAAAGTTTTACCAAGAATTGACAAACCGGCCATCTAATTACTGGACTTTGATATAAACGCTTCTGCTACTCCGGCAATAGAATTAATGAAAACTTTTTTGTATTTTCCAAAACAGGTTTGAAAAGGTCGGTTTTAGGACCAAATTGAGTATGTATAATGGGTGTTTCTCTTAAGTTTTTGGTTAAAGAGACCAAAGTTCTCTTTAACCGTTGTAGCCCTGGAAGATTTGGCAACAGCATAATGGTTTGTCCTTATCTTGTAGATAACAAATTCCTCTTTTTATTTTGGAAAATTAGGTGATCTTGCGGAATGTTTTCCTTCATAAATAGTTGTTTGCATTTGCTACCTTTATGCAGAGGTTTTCCATCTGCTTCTATGAACCTTCAACATTTAAAGCAACGCATTAGCGCCGCAATATATGGCCTGACTAAAAAAAGCTAACTTTGTCAAAGTTGCCCTTCTTTTTAGTAATCAGAGTAGATAGGTTAAGAGAGTACTAGACCAAAATCTCATAAGACTTTACATAGGGGCCTTAATTCACATTTTTGTCATTTTGATTTTTTGGAAAAGTTAGGTTAGGTTAGGTTAGGTTTAGTAATGTTAGGTTAGGTTAGGTTAGGTTAGGAACGCATTAGCGCCGCAATATATGACCTGACTAAAAAAAAGCTAACTTTGTCAAAGTTACTCTTCTTCTTAGTAATCAGAGTAGATAGGTTAAGAGAGTACTAAACCAAAATCTCATAAGACTTTACATAGCGGCCTAAATTCACATTTTTGCTATCTTGAATTTTTGGAAAATAGTTAGGTTAGGTTAGGTTAAGTTAGGTTTTTAAATAGGAGAGACAATAATATTTACCTTGAATGAACTATTGGAAGCAGCAAACAAAATAAAAGTAAACAAGGCTTCAAGACCGGATCAAATTCCGCCATTAATTACAAAGAAAGTGTGGAAACAGACTAGACTAGTCCTCATAGAAAAACCAAAAAAAAATAACAAAAAGGAAACAAAGTACAGGCCACTGTAAACACTTTTGGGAAATTGTACGAACACCTCATTGCAGAAAGATTGAGGGATGAAGTGGAAAACAAATTTGCTACTAACCAATTCGGCTTCCAAAAAAAAATGTCAACAATAGACGCGATGAAAGTAATAGTAGAGAAAAATGTGTGTTCTCTCTACCGTGGACATTTGGAGCGGTGTTGTGGAACGGAATGTTGCAGGCGCTCAGAGAAAAGGGAGTAAGCCAAAGTCTAATAGCAGTGCTGACCAGATATCTGGAGAGCAGAAAGACATTAATAGGAGAAACGGAAAAAATGACGATTACATGTGGGGTACCACAGGGATCAATGCTAGGACCGCTGATGTGGATAGTATACTACGAGAGGGTGCTAAGAGTAAACTTGCCAAAAGGCACTAAAGTGATATGTTTTGCGTACGATACCGGAATTGTAACCACAGGAAAAGATAAAAATGAGGTAGTTGCAAACACTAACAAAGCGATGGCCAAGATAAAATCTAAAATTGAGAACCTAGGATTGGAGATAACCGAGGAGAAAACTGAATGTTTTATTTTGTACGGAGGTAGGAAACTTGGCAAGATTAAGGTTCAGATGGGAGACAGCGGAAGAAAAAAAATTAAATATTTGGGAATCTGGTTTGACCACAACATGCAAATGACGGATCACATAAGAAAGACGACTTTGAAAGCAGAAAAATCAATAACGGCACTAACAAAACTTATGCTTAACATCCGAAGACCAAGTGAACCCAAACGGAAACTCTTAGCGAGTGTAGCACACTCGATTATCTTATATGGTGCCCAAATTTGGAACAGAGCTATGAGATTCCAAAAATATAAAACAATGCCAAGTAAACAACAAAGGAGGTTAGCTATCAAAGTAAGCTGCGGCTATAGAACAACGTCAATCAAAGCTATATTTGTGATAGCTTGAATAATGCCCATTGAACTGCAAGTAGAGCTAAAGAGCAGAGAGTAAAATTTAAAAAAATAAGAAATAAAGGAAAAAATGATGGAAACGTTGAAAAACCTCCAAGGCAAAGCAAATTGGACAAAAAAGCTAATTAAAAATATAACAAAATCGACTAACAGGAAGCATGGAGTAACGGATTATTTTCTAATCCAAGCCTTGAGCGGACACGGAGACTTTAAATCTTATCTCTGTCGTTTTCACATAACGGAGGAAAGGATGTGCTAAAAAGAAAAGAGTCCTGAACACACTCTATTCAATTGCAGCAGATTGAGCCTCAAAAAAGAAAATCTTGAAAAAGAGATGGAAGAAACGCCAGAAAACATGACGGACATTATGCTAAAAAACGTAGACTGTTGGCAAACTATCCAAAATTACGTTAAAGAAATTCTAAGCAAAAAAGAACTAGATGACAACATATAGGGTGCGTTCAGCGTCTGGGCGTGTATCTTTGAAGATATGCATTTGCAATTCCGAAGATACAAGATCTTGCCAAGTGGAGGGGGGTTTAATGGGTGAGAGCTTCACACTAAGGCTAGAAAAGCTTCTCCTAAACCACAATAAAAAAAAATCAACGTATTTTACCAGTGATTTATTTATTTAATCACTTTCCAAAAATCCAAAATGGCGGAAATGTGAATTTAGACCCTTATGTAAATTCTCATGGGATTTTGGTTCAGAATTCTCCTAGCTTATCTACTCATCAAAATGAACCAAGAGACAGGTCCCGCCTTCTCATCACTGGCACAAATATTTGACAAAATAGATTTGCTTAAATTCTTTTCTTTTGCCGACAAAGAAGCTGTGAAGTCCGATTTGTTATTGGTTAATGACCTGGTAACCATATTTATTGGCACAACCCGATCAGTTGCACCAACTTCCAAACAATTAGTCCTTGCGCTACCGGAAAATTGTTGGTCAACAAGAATTGGGAAAAAAAGGTAAATAATGTTAGAGGTGGAAATGTACATGACAGGCAAACTAGAGAAATGTAGTTAGAAATGGCTTTGGGTACATTTTGTTTGACTTCTGCTCATTGACCAATCCGGCAAGAGTGGCTCTGTCCAAACTTATTAAAATTAACGTTTTTTATTTTGATATTAATTTTAGTTTTATTGGCAATGTTATTTAATATGAAAAAGGTTTCAAGTAAATAAAAAAAAAAATTTTAATTGTTTTTTAATTTTTAATAAAAGTTTTGAATAACATTTTTTTTACAATGTATAAACTTTAAACTATTTCACGTGCTTACACAATACGTATTTAACTAAATAATAGTTCATAAAAAGAATTAACTAACAAAGCTTTGAAAACTCTGCAAACTATTAATTAAATTAATGACTATTTCTTCAAATAAAACCTTAACGATTATAATAAAAATTAAGTTGATTAAAACATATAAATTATAAATGCGCATTAATTACAAATAATAATAAACGTTAGTCTTTTAATAAAAGGTTAAAATAAATAAGTATGTGATTGCAATTTGTATATTTAATTGATCCAATTAGTTGGCAATAAGTAAGCAGTTTTATATATATGTTTGCTTTATCTATTCACTTTTTAAACGAGAAAGAAAAAAATTCCCTTCATTGAGAAAATTCCTACATGCTATTATTTTCTTTTGCCAATTCATTTTCTATTAATCGAAGTATTCTCGCTGTGCTGGAATGTTTTGTTATTTGAAAAATGTTTTAATTTATCTCACACTCAATCAATTAATCCAATAGTACCACTACAGTATGGAAGTATTCCAGTTATGCTGCTTATTTATATAAACCATGCATGAAATATATATATTTTGCATAATTGCATTCCTCACAACAATATCATATATAGTTTATGATATTATTATTATTGCATGAACACACCTAACAAACATCTTGTAACAAGTGGAATTTAAAGTTGCGTGCTAGTCGTGTCACATGTACTGAATATGAACAAAAAAAATAATAATAAAGACTATGAGTTATGCTTTTCCGGTGGACTATTAAATATTTACAATGTGAATCTATCAACGGCTATTCATATCATCCTGCGACGTTTTTATATTTCTCGGCTATATAAGGTCACATATTCAGGTGGAATATACTTCTTTTTAATGTTACCATTTTTTACACCTTGATAGGCGAATGGGGTGCTTCCGCGCCCCGAGCTACCCTTATGTCTTACAGATTACGTTTACGTGTGCGTTTAATTCTGCATAGAGTTCTGCGTGCAACGTTACTGCCAAAACCAGAAGGTACAAAAGAAGTATTCATGTATATTATAGGTATGCATACATACATTTCATATTGGTTTAATTAACTATCACATTAAACAATTCAATTTGTTTTGAGTTGATAAACTATTAAATACTAAATTATTTATATTTTATCAGTTATTAAAAAATCCTTGAACTTTTAAAGATAATTTCAATCAAACTAATTATTTTTTTGTTTGCATAAAATGGGAATAATTTACTTTCAATTGTTATATTATTGACCTCTAAAATTATAAAAAATTGTATTAACACTATCCAATCATTTTATATGATTTTTAAAAATAATATTAATACATAATATTGGTTTATGTAATAAAAGTTAGTTCGATGTCAACAAGTCAAAAAAAAATAAACAATGATTTTCAATGTTATTTTTTGTTCTTTACTTCAAGGATTTTGTTTATTTATATTTCGAATATAGATTGGCTGTTTCCATGTTCTTGGTCGATATATGTATTATATTATATTGTATTAATATTGAATGATTCCATCTGTAATGAAGGCAAATTGCGTGTTTTACATTTAGATTGTATTTGTTCCAATTAATCAGATCATTGTGGAATAAATCCTTGAGACGATATCATTACTGTACTGTACTGTTATTATAATAGAAGCGACCTTTTTAAGATTTGTGAATCCATTAAAATTTTTCATACATAAATGACTTGCATTTAATTTGATATTATAATGCTTGTTCAGTCTGTTGTAATGTACTTCCATTATCATTTATATTATTATATCTTGATGTTAAATTATATTTGAATGCATTCCGGGATTGCATTTATACAAAGACATGCAAGACATTCAAATCTAATGCTTATCTCTATCTCAAATAACCGTAATAAATAAATGATATAGATTATTTAAGAGTTTGTACTTCTTTGTGGCTTCTGTAGATCAAATTTGTCACTCCAAAAGGACATTATTTTTACCCTCGATCTCAAGGATAGTAAACGTCAATTTAGTGTTTTTTTGGTGGGTCCTAATACATTGTCATAAATAACTGCCAGATATGTGGCTTTTTATCTGGCACGTCGTCCTTTTTAATCCGGAAATTCAATTTAATCAATATTTATGTGAAAATTTAAACGAAATTATTAATATACAAATGCAACTGCGCCAATAACCCATTGACTGCAATAAATGCAATAAAATATTATAATTAATGTCAACTCGAAACGGGCTGGTCCGAATATATGATTTATTAAAATTGGCTTGTTGTGCACGACCCTACGACTCCCACGAGCCCCTCTCTTAACTGATTATTAACGAATATGATGAGCTGGCCAGTTTTTATACGTCCTCTATGGTTTTTTACTTCTTTACGGCAAATGACGTTGATGACTAGTTCTCATCCGTAGTGACGTTGACGAAGCTCGAGAGCTGCTTTCATTAAGAAACTCTTCTTTAAAAAAAAATAAGTTGGTTTAAATACATCGTGTTAATTGCAAGCTTGAAATAATTATTCTTTCAGACACTTTATAAAATTTTATTCATAACTTATAAAATGATAGTTTTTGTAGTGGAAATTTGTTAGAGATTATGTAAAGTGCTTTACTAATAAAGTATGCAAATGATCATAATCAATTCATTATAGTGTGGTCATATTTAATTCAAACAAATTAAACGTAGTTCTTTTATGGCACAAATAATATACCAAACTGAAAAAGCCTGCATCTACTAGGCATAGTAATTAGGGCTCAAAATAATTAGAGGAACACTTTTTTTTTTAATTTTTAAAAATATGCAAATCTAATAACGTTTAATTCAATGTTCGAATAATTTTTCAAAAACAAAACAAATTTCATCATTTTTAAGATAACAATAACAATTTAAAGAAACCACAACAAACAAAGTGGAGCAAGCAATAAAAAAATTATTTTATAAAGTGTTTTGGAATAGTAAACAATGTTGATAGTTCATCATAAATTGTTAAGTTTGATGCCAGTATATCAAAATGAAGCATTTCTTTACCTTTGTAATGCAGTTTGGCGCAAAACATCAAAAAAAGTGGCGGTTCAGTTCGCACTTGATACGGACTTACTGGCAAAACATGGAATTTCCAAAATTGAACAAAAGTTTGGTTATTTGGTATTCTAAATTGTTGCAAAAAGTTTCCAAAAATCTTTGGACAAATCAACAACTTTGACACTAAAGTTTTTCCAAAATTAGATCAAAAATTGTTCATTTGATTGTAATATCAAATGATCAAATTTGTAATAATTGTTGCAAAATGTCCCAAAAAAATCTTGGACAAACCCCGACAATGAAGTTTTTTCAAAATTAGATTGAAGGGTGTTTGGTGTAATAATAAAGAACTTTGCAGGGTAAAAGTATATGTTTATTAACGTAGTCTGGTAGTTGTCGCTAACTAATATCCACTGACTATACATGTTTATTTTCTTCTTTTATATACAAATAACAGGTATATTTTATACAATAATAAATATTTTATTAGTATCGCATTAGGGAAATCCGGCCATTAAGTATCCTGGAATTCCTTAATGTAATCCTCTTAATGTGGGACGCTTTGAGGCATATTTATTACAGGGTCAAACCCTGTCCACCTGGATAAGATTAAATTAATAAAAGTATGTCTTGACAGTCGCCACAGATACCCCCCTGCTAGTGGTTAACTAAACATAAGAAAACAAACAAACAAAAAATATAAATATACAGGGTGTCCGGAAAATACGTGTACAACGTTTGACGACAGACTCCTGACGTCAAAATAGGTCGATCTAAGCCGACTTAGTTATATCCAAAATTGTCTCGTTTAGCCGGTAGAGGGCGTCAAAAAAAACAAAAGTATAACAAAGTTGAAAGTATCTATTGTAAGAAACTAAGTAAAACAAAAACATTACTTAAGCAAATGTGTAAAATGACCGCCATCTTGCTGAATACACTTATTAACACTCTTTAAAAAATGATATTGGACCCTATCTAATGTCTCGGGATTATTAAAATGGTTGCCTGCATTTAAAATCCGCTGCAATAAATCATCGCGTGTGTTTACCGGAGTCTTGTAAACTTCTGTTTTAATAGCGCCCCACAAAAAGAAGTCACACATATTTAACTCAGGAGAACGTGGTGGCCATTTTACTGGTGCATCATTGCCTCTTCCAATCCATCAGTTGGGATATTGATGATGTAAGTATTGCCGAACGGCAACGGAAAAATGGGGCGGGGCACCATCATGCATATACCACATTTCCCTCCGAAGTAAAAGGGGCAAATTCTCCAGAAGAATTGGTAATGTGTCTTGCAAAAAATTTAAATAAATATTTCCATCTAACCTGTCTGGAATAACAATGGGACCAATAAGGTAGTGATCAATAATACCTGCCCAAATATTAATTTTAAATTGATGCTGATGATGTGCAACTTTAATGGCATGTGGATTTTCATCGGAATAAATATGTTCGTTGTGCAAATTGGTTACCCCAGATCTTGTAAAGCATGCCTCGTCAGTAAACATAATTTTTCTACAAAAATTTGGAACAAGGATTCTTTTGTTTCTAATAAATTGACAAAATGTAAGCCGCATGGGGGGATCAGTCGGTAAAAGTTCCTGGACTTTTTGTATGTGGTAAGGATGTAACAACTGTTCTCTTAAAACCTCATTGACAATCGTTTTAGGAACATTTAACTCACGTTCTAAGAGACGGGTACTGGTACTTGGTTCTTCTTCAACTCTTTCCAGAATCATCTCTTCTGTTTCCACAGTTCGAGTTGTTCGCATACGACCCCTGCCTTCAAACTTTTTCTCAAAACTGCCCGTTTCCCGAAGATGACGCTCAATATTGGCAAATGTTTGGTGGTTTGGTATTCGACGGTTAGAAAACCTTTCCATGTAAACCCTAACACTCTGACGCCCATTTCCTTGACAAAACCCGTATACCAGGAGCATGTCAACTTTCTGAGAGTTTGTATAATTTTCTATTTTTAATGGTAAAATGAACTTGTAATTCAAGAATGTTGATCGTATACTTGAGTAAATTTCATAGACTGGTGACAATTTGTCAATAATTGTCAAATTATTAAACGCCATAGCAACAAGGTCACTTAAAAAATTATTGTTACAGGTAATTTCTTTTTAATATTTACAAATTTTTGACGCCCTCTACCGGCTAAACGAGACAATTTTGGATATAACTAAGTCGGCTTAGATCGACCTATTTTGACGTCAGGAGTCTGTCGTCAAACGTTGTACACGTATTTTCCGGACACCCTGTATACATAAAAATAATGATTATGAAACTCCGGCTTGCAGTCGGTCTGGAAATCGTACTCGCCTTCCTGATCGAGTTTTGTTGTTCAATGGCTTATTTTTTGGTTGGTCGGCTGATAATATTTTGTTGCTGGAGTTGCGTATCATCTTCCGTGATGCGGGTTTTAAACGATCGATTGACACTTTGACTTGTTTGCCTTTGATAAGAATGGTAAATATCTTATCGGATCGTCTAACTACTGGGTAGGGACCTTTGTATGGCATTTGAAAGGCTTTCTTGATACCCTCAATTCGCACGAAAACCTGGTCACAGAAACTGAGGTCCTTGAAAGTAGGTTTATTCCCGTGGTTTGAGCCCGGAACTGGTTTTAGGTCTGCGAAATGTTTCTTTAAATTGTTGACAAACTGGGATGTTGCTTCGAGATTCGCATTTACATTAGGTACCAAACATTGTCCTGGTAAACGCAAAGGTTCTCCATACTTCAGTTCCGCAATGGTAGATTTGAGGTCGTCGCGCCAAGCGGCTCTGAGACCCAGAAGAATTATTGGAAGGCTTTCTGTCCATGCTTCGTCAGCATGACACTTAATTGCGGCTTTCATCTGACGATGAAGTCGTTCTACCATACCATTGGAAGAGGGGTGATATGTCGTCATGTTGATATGTTCTATTCCAAGAAGGGCGTTGAGTTCCCTAAACAGATTAGATTTAAACTGTTTGCCTTGGTCAGTCACATTCTGGTAGCCGTTTGAGGAAGGTAAAAGTCCTACCAGATCAATGTGAATATGTTCGATTCTTCCTGAAACTTCCTACTGGCGATGAAACGTGACGAGAAATCTTTGCTCGCTGACATTGTAAACAAGCGCGTGTCCATCTCTTGATGTGAGTTTTTATAGAAGGCCATACGTATCGCTCAGCTACTAACTTTACCGTAGTCTTGATGCCTGGATGTGCTAAGTTGTGTAGAGAGTTGAAAATAGTTTGTCGAAAGGGATTCGTGACAAATGGTCGAGCTATCGATGTAGACACGTCGCAGTATAGTTTGGTATTTGTTCCTGGAAGTGTCACTATTTTAAGTTGAAGCGCTGATCCTGGTTGTTGTTTTGAAGCTCCTCGTCTGTTGTCAGGGATTTTGCTAAAACTGCAAAGTTGATCCCTTCGGAGACTCTTTCAATTCTAGACAGTGTGTCTGCCACAACGTTTTCACTCCCAGAAAAGTGCCTGATGTCGGTGGTAAATTGCCCGATAAAATCAAGATGTCGAAATTGACGAGGTGAACACTTGTCTGCTTTTTGTTGAAAGGCAATGGTATTAGGCTTGTGATCCGTATATATGGAAAAATTTCTACCTTCCACCATGTGTCGAAAATATTTTACGGCTTTGTAAATGGCCAGCAGTTCTCGATCATAGGCACCGTATATCTGTTCGGCGCTTATCAACTTCTTTGAAAAGAAACCCAGCAGTTGCCACTTGCTGTCTACAAACTGCTGTAGGGCTGCTCCAACTGCAAAATCTGATGCATCGGTAAAAATGGCGAGTGGGCTTCTACTGCTGGATAAGTTAGCAAAACAGCTTTGGCTAAACTATTTTTACATTTGTCAAAAGCTATCCGTGTCTCTGGATTCCATGGGATCAATGCTTTTCCTTTTAAATTTCCTGGTAAAAGTTCGTTGAAAGGTGCTTGCAGAGCTGCTGCTTTTGGGATACTAAGTCTGTAAAAATTGATGGTCCCAAAAAACGTCGTAGATCTTTTGTAGATTTAGGTAGTAGAAAATTTGTAATGGCATCAACCTTCTCATGAACTAGTTTGATCCCCTGTTGCGTAACTTGGAATCCAAGGAATCTAACTGCAGATTTTCCACAGGTACATTTGGCGAGATTAATTAAAATTCTATATTGTTTTAAACGCTCAAACACTTGACGAAGATGATCTTTGTGCTATGCTTCTGAACTGGATGCGATTAAAACGTCGTTGATGTAAACGTAGATAAAATTTAAATTCCTGAGGACTTCGTCCATGAATCGTTGACAGGTCTGTGCTGCATTTCGGAGTCCAAAAGTCATAAACGGAAACACAAATAAACCGAAAGGTGTTGTGATTGCAGTTTTTTGAATATCCTCTTCGGTAACCTGGATTTGGTTGTAGGCTCTAACTAGGTTAATGGTAGAAAAAATCTTTTTCCCATAGAGAATGTGAGCGAAATCTTGTAGGTGTGGTGCTGGATACTTGTCGGGGACGGTTCTTGAATTTAACCTTCTATAATCTCCACAGGGTCTCCATTTACCACCGTGTTTAGGTACCATGTGCAGTGGAGATGCCCAACTACTTTTTGAAAGTCTTGCTATACCCATGTGAATCATGTCTTGAAATTCTTTCTTTGCTTCTTTCAATCTGTCAGGAGCAAGGCGTCGAGGTTTTTCTGTGACAGGTGGGCCAGGAGAGACGAGTATTGCATGTTTTGTTGAATGCTTAGGTTATCTCCGGGTACTGTTCAAGGAATTGATGTCACATGGAAGGTTCTTGAACAACACGGATTCCTACCCAAGTATCCAGACAGGGGGAAACTATTCCCGAGATAAATAGTGTAGTAAGTTTGTCGATCAAACAATGATTTTTGATGTCTACCAAGAGTCCATAATGGGATAGAAAATCTGCCCCGATAATTGGCTTGCTGACGTCGGCGATGACAAAACGCCTGAGTCCCAAATCTAACGAAAACGATTCAAATCTATACGTTGCAATTGCGGAATTGTTGGCAGCTAGCAGAGTATTGTTTGTTTTAGGTGTTTGTCCGTGAGTTAATTACTGTGGAAACACGCAGATATTGGCTCTTGTATCGATCAAGTATTGAATTTTTGTTTGTTTATCGGAGACAAATAGGCGGCGAGACTTTGGGCAAATGTTGCTGGTTTCTATTAGCGACTGCCCCTCTCGTTTCCCGACACATAATTGCATGGCGGATTGCATTTCTTAGCATCTGCACCAAAATTTGAATGATACCAGCACATTCCATTTCGACTGCGAGAGCGAGATTGGTGTTGATTGCTTCTTGAAGAAACCTCTTGTAAGGTTGCTGTTACTTCGGCGATTCTTGTTGTTAATATGGTTAATTGTTGGAACATGATAGATAGATAGATAGATAGATATTTATTGGTGTTAAAAAAATACAATTTGTACACAGGTCATCGATAAAATTAAGATACACATTATGTAAGTATAAACATGCATAAAATATATAAGTTTAATATAAAATCAAAGATAAAAGATACAAAATTGTGACTAAAACATATTGTTTGCATTTGTCAATGTAAAGTCATTTATGCTAAAACATTCACACTGAATAAAGACTGTTCTTATAGCAAGTTTAAATTGTTTAAACTGAAAATTTCTAATTTCAATTGGTAATTTATTCCAAAAAATGAGTGCATAGTGTGAAATAGTATCAAATTATTTCCAAACCGAGTGTTATATGAGTTTATTTCTCTAATTTTAGTATAGTTATTTTCATTACGTTTTACATGTAATAAGCATTCAAAAATGTAGAGATTGTAAGGATTTGAAGTTCCTTGAATTTCCCTACAACTGAATCTCTATAATTTAAACCGCATATTACACAAACTGCTCTTCTTTGCATTTTGAAAATATCATTTGCGTGTGGAGAATGTCCCCATACTAGTATTGCGTATGAACTTATAGATTGAAACATTGAGTAATATGCGGTCATTATAACGCTTTGCGGTACAATTGGGCCAAGTGCTCTCAAAACAAATATGTTTTGCGATAGGATTTTTGAACATGATAATCCCACTTTAAAGTTGGATCTATGTGTATTCATTTGAAATTCTAAACTGTTGAAAATGTCTTAAAAATTTCTTGAACAAAACTCCAACCTTGACAATAAAGATTTTCCAAAATAAAAAAAAAATTTGGTCATTTGATATTCTAAATTGTTGCAATTTTTTTCCAAAAATTGTTAAACAACCCAAAAATGTTGCAAAAAAAGCAAAATTATCAAACAAAATTATTTCCTAAATATTTTGTACTGTTAGTAAATCCACGTCTACACCTTCTTATTGTTAGCCCATCACTTTAAAACCTACTCAAAAAAATTTAAACTTTAAAAATGTTTTAAACAGAGTACGTAGAGCAGTTTTAGCCAACCTTTCTACTTACCAGACATGGCTTCTTGCAACTTCTAGTTGTTCCAAAATTAAAGATGCCATTGAAGAAATTTTGTTTTTAGAGTAGAGATGAGATTATGCAGAACGCAACGGTGGAGTTGAACACCATTTTAAAAGAAGACTTCCGGAAGTATTTTTGGCAGTAGGTCAACGTTGTAGGGGCCTACTTTAAAGTCTCAATCCCGTCATGTAATTAATAATTTTTTTTCAGCTAAAAGTCGGATACTTTTTAAAGACAGGCCTTGTATTACTAAAAAATTGTATATGCACTTAGTTTGTGCTCATTTGTTTCAAGAAAGTAAACAGAAAAAGAGTCAAGATTGCTTATATCTCTAAAATTAGAGGAGAATAGCTGACTTCATTTTATGCAATTGTGTCGTTTGGTTTGCAGTTACGTTCTAGGCTAGTGTTAGTGCCTGACAAGATAAAAATTATTGGCTATTTTTTTATGAAAATTACTACAAGAAGTTGAAACCATTGCGGCGTGGTTGTCTCTTTGTAGATATGGGTGCAGCAATTACTTTTTAGGGTACGACTAGGTTGCTGGAGGTAAACAGAGATACTCTTTAGCGTTAAGAGTCTTAGAATGGATGATTTTGTCTCATTGCGGCAGGTTATTGACTGTTAATGCAGAGATGAATGTTATAGCCTTGAAGCTGGTAGTGAAATTGGCTGTGAAGTTTTGACACGACTGGTTTTGTTGACTTGCACAACCTGTGTCTACAATAATTCTTTTACTTTTTTTGCAACTTTGTTTCAAAATCAAAGTCTTGCGAATTTATGGCACACACTTTTTATAGATATTTTTTGCTGAAAGTTGTTCAGCGAGTGTGGAACAAGACTGTTACATTTTTTGCTAAAAATTGCTTTACAATGGGCGCTAATGGTTGACCGCAGCTTTCTAAGAAGTGGTGAATAATAACGGTTCTAAGCAAGTGTAAATGTTTGAGTAAGCTTGGCTTTTGGTTCTTGTTTTTGCCACAAGAAATGAAATAACAAACCGAGAAAAACTAAGCATTCAAATCCTAGCAGTAGTTTTTACGTTGTTGCTTTATTGGGTGGGTGGTCTTCCTCTGTTTTTTTTTGTCCTTTTTTGGTCTCTACTCTGGTATTTGTTTTGTCCACCGGTTGTCTGTTGTGCGGACAATGTGCCCAACCTATCTCCACTTGGGTTTTGTGATGCGTTTGATAATGTTGGCAACTTAAGTTCTGTGCCTTATTGTTGTGTTGAGTACACAGTCTCTTTTAATCACTCCCGATGTTGATCTTTATATTGTTGTTTATGCAACCTGAAGTTTGCTTACTATTCACTTTTTTTAAGTTACTGTTTCCGCTTCATATGTCATTACTGGAACAAGCATTGATCACTTTTCTTTTTAGGCATATAAGGACTTCTCTTTTCTTCTATTTGGTCCTATTTGATAATTTGTAAATATTATACCCCTACCAGGCGTGTTTTCATGTGTCGGGCAGGGAAGTTGTATTTTTTCTTTCTTTAAATTGTTGGCCTCTCTTAGTCAAACTTTTTGATCATTTTTCAACAAACAATGCTATTAGGTTTTGAGGGCTAAAGAGCCAAACATTTTTTTTTTCCCTCGGGCAAAACGACCAAAAAACATACCATTAGAGTGCGCGGTTGCCAATAATCAAAAACTGGAGAAAAATGTAAAATGTTCTATTGGTAGGTTACAAAACTAGTAGTGGTCCGATAAAGCTCTGTTTCTATAAGATGTTCTAGTAGCCGTTAAAGAATAGAAAACCCAAAACAGAAAAACCAGTAAACAATGCTTTAGAAAACAAATGATCGGAAAGGGGAGGGTAGGCTATTTTCGGTAAAGACCTTCGCCCCAAACATACGACAACACAGCAACGGAAAAGACCAAGAGGATGCGTACTGAAACTACACCTAAACAAACAAAGAACCAAGTAGAAGAAAATGATCTTGACGATGACAGCAAAAAACGTTATGCAAACGGAAGAGAAACTGAGCAAACACGGGCTCATATATTCTAAAAATATGAAGGATATAGAAAAATGCTTGAAAACGGCGACAGACGTTATTGAAGAAATGTGCATACGCCGCTGAAGAATGCTGTAAGCAAACTATCAAAACTTTTCAAAAGTATAAGCAGAGCTGAATGTGAGAATAAGAAAGGAAAAGCCTATACAGAAGCACAGCTCAGAGTGCAAGTCCAAGAACTGACAATCAAAGTCGAGAAGGAATTAACAAAAGAAAATAAAGCAGAAAGAACCACCGTAGAGACCAAACTGGCTAAAAAAGTGAAAATATTTGAAGAAGCAAAACTATAAGAGGAGAAAGAAGGGTTTTTAAAAGAAGATTTATCCAAAACAATTAAAAAAATTAATAGAAACAAAGAAAAACATTGATGGCTTAAAAGAAGCCATTAGTATGAAATGGTCAAAATTAGAAAATACTGTTACAAATGCAACAAAAGCGGCCACCAAGCATACAAAATAACGCCAAAGCTAAAGGAAGTAAGAAACAAAAAAAGATTGATGTTTAGAAGAAACTCAAAAACCAAATCTAGGTAGAGGAAAGGTAGCCATAAGTCTAATAAACAAAACAGCAATAGAAAGCAACGTAGACATAAGTATCATAGCAGATCTAACCAAAAACATGGTTAAAAATAGGTAACAGATTACAGACAAAGAAGATGCAGCAATATACATTTACAATACAGAAAACTGAGGTTATTACGTATAATCAAAAGCTTTGTATGGGAGGAACTTAAGAACTACGTATTATACGCATGTTACTAGTCACCAAACAAAAAATTTTGAATGTTTTTTACAGATGTTAGGCGATAGTGTCAAAAAACACATAATTATAACAAGAGACTTCAATTCATAAGCAACAATTTGGAGTGCCAAACAAAATGACAGAAAAGGTAAATAGCTACTTTGATTGGATGGCTGGTCTACTACTAACAGTAGCAAATACAGAAAACAACCTTTACCAAAAACAACACTAAATATGCATCAAAGTAGAGAATCAGTCATGGAATAAATCTTTATTTTGAGCTGAAACAAGCAGATATTAAAATAGAAAGAGGAATAAAGTTTAATATAGAATTGCTTTTTAAGTTCAGAGAAACTATAGTGGAGAAACTAAATAAAAACAAAAATATTAATGCTAAAGAAACTATGAAGATTACAAAGAAAGCCCTAAACAAAACCTTTAAAAAGAAAAGCTTAGAAAAGCCCAGAAGAAACATATACTGGTAGAATCAAAAACTATCGGAACTGAAAGACGAGTATAACAGAGCAAAATAAAAAAATAGAAAGGAAACAAAAAAACAGATTAGTCAACAAAAAAAGGACATTGTGAAAGTAATACGTATTTTCTATAAAACATAGATTTTTTGATCGTACTGGTACAAACGCTTAAAAATACTCTCCCCTTACATCAATACACTTTCGGAGACAAAGACACATTAAAATTTCTTGGCAGGAATGTTGTTTAAAAACGTTGTAACATGCTTTCCACGAACTCCCAGCTCTCTCTTCAGTCAGGGAAACAAAAAAATGTTGCGCGTAGCCAAGTCGGGACTGTAAGTGAGCTGGGGGACTACCGAGGTGTTGCTTTGGGCCAGGAAGTTGGTAACGATGACGGCCGTTTGACTGGGTGCATTGTCATGGTAGAGCTTGACAGTGTATTTATCTTTCACGCGCGCGATCCGGCGTTAGTAAAAGGTTAAGTTGACAGTTTATCTTTGCGGTACAAACTCAAAATCGACAATTTCTTGGACGTCAAAGAAGATAATGAGCAACGTTTTAATGCGAAACTTGCTCAGTTGCGTTTTCTTGGGGCGGGGGGGAGGGGGGGGGGTGATTTTATGTGCCACGAGCTGCTCTACTTGTTCGGTTTTGGGTCGTACTTGAACTTTCAGGATTTGTCTCTGGTTACGAGTTAAAAAAGTCGAGGTCATTTTCATTCTTGACAGCGCAAAATTGCGCCGAGTTACAAAGTCGAAAAACACACTTCACGCGAAGACACGTCTTTCCGTTCAGAACAGTCTTAACAAATTGGCGACCGGCTGCGTTAAAAGGGCAGATCCTCCAATATATTTTCCAACCGGTTTTACCGGCCTGGGATGGATAGTCGCGTCATAATAAAATTATGCGCATTACTTTCATAATGGACCCTGTATACTTAAAAAGCTTGAAGAAAAACAAATTAAAAAAAAATACTTGCAGATAGAATTTTGGAAAAAACTAACGGGCGAAGTGGAAAATGATGTGTGGAATCTGGGATACAAAATTGTAACAGACAAATTAAAACAAAACTGTGGTTACAAATTAGACTATAAACAAATAAAAAATTGCCAAACAGTTTTTCCCAAAGCATGTGAGGTGACCAAAAATTACGGAGGAAAAAGAGATTGCTTCTTTTACTATTAAGGAACTCCAAAAAGCGACAAATAACTTGAAAACTAAAAGGTACCATGAGTAGACCGTATACTCTATATTGAAAAGAAATAGTGAAGAAAGCTTCTGACAATCTTGAAAGTATTCAACAACAAATTCGAAAACGGTAAATTTCCAAAGGTGTGTAAGCTGGCTAAACTGTTTTTGTAAAAAAAAAGTTTTTATGTTTTTGGAAAAATTTACAAACACATGACTGCAAAAAAATTGAGAAAGGAAGTAGATCACAAACTATCCAAAAACTAGTTTAGGTTCTTGAAAAGCATTTCTGCCATTGATACCATGTTGGTAATAAATAAAACAATTTAGCAAATAAAGAAAAAAGCATTCAAAAACAGGTCATTGTGTATGCTAACAACGGTAGACATAAAAAATGCTTTTGGTATAGTCAACTAACTAGATACCTGAAAACCGGAAGTTATTAATTGAAAAAAAAAGCAAATTGTTATAATGAGGTGGAACACAAAATTGTATTGGTTATTGGCTATATATTGGCCCTTCACTCTGGGTTACTTCACAATTTTCGAGAAAAGTATTCCCCAAGGAACAACAATAATTTGTTTTGCGGATGACACGGGGATTGTCATCACGGACAAAAATAAAAATAAAATTACGTACAAAACCAACCTGACACTAAAATGTGTAAAAAAAATATTAAGGAATTAGGGCTAAAAATAGCAGAAGAAAAAGCTGAGGCAATAAAAAGGGCAAAACTGGGATTATAACTACACTGGCGAGCAAAAAACAGAGGTCACTTCAAAATTATGAACTAGTTTTGGATTATTTTGTTTTAACCTTATGTTAGCAAATTGTAAACAATTGTACTGTATTTTGCACACTAAATTAAAAATTCAATTGAATTGTAAAGCATATTTATTGTTTTTATTGAGTGTTTTGACAATATCACAAATTTATAGTTCAGACAAAGTTTGAATTTTTGTTCCTAAGACTGATTGGAACAAAAAATATGAAAAAAACTAATAACCAGTATTACCCTCTCCTGCGTTAATGTCTGCTTGAAGTTGACGAGGAACACTTTGAATTAAATTAAGGATCACATTTTGATCGATATTATTTCATTCTTGCAATAGCAACTGTTTGAGCAGTTCTTGGAGCAGGTGTATGCTTTTGGATACGTTGTCTCAACTAATTTTAGACATGTTCTATGAAATTCATGTCCAAGCTAAGATATGGTCAATTGAACCGCAAAATTCCCACTTTATCCAGATAATCTTTGACAAGTCTGGCTACGTGAGGTCTAGCATTATCTTGCATAAAAAGCCGAGCTTGCCCATAATTGTTATCAAGGGCGTAACATGATCTTTCAGAACCTCCATAGTGTATCTGTGACCTGTCAAGGAGATATTCTCTATAAAGACCAAGTCTGTGCGTGCTTTGAAAGAAATTTCTGCTCAAACCATAACCGCCAAATGGAAATTGCTCATCAATACAAGCTGATGCGGTTTCTCTACACTTTTCGACGTCCATCTGATCTATTATGTCAAATACACAACTCATTTGAAAACAGTACTCTGCTCCAGTCTTTATTATTCCATTCCCGGTGATTTTGGCCGAAAGCCAATCTTGCAACACGATGTCGGCGTTGTAAAAGTAGACCTGCAGCTATCTTTCTTCAGAATAATCCAGCCGTTCGAAGCCTTCTCTTAAAGGTCCATTTACTAACATTTACATCTCTAACTTTATGGAGTTGGTTTTGTAAATAAACTGCAGAAGCGGTTCTATTCTGCAAACTTGTGAACACCAAAAAACGGTCATCTCTGTTTGTGTTGAATTTCTTTTGCCCGGATTCTGATCTTCTGGTTATCAGGTCAGCATTTAAGTAACTCTGATACACCTTTTGTACAACACAAAAGCTTTTACCAATCCTTGCAGATTCACGTTTTCTTTGCCAATCTTCAATCGACGCTATAATTCTTGCTACAACAATAAGATCTAAAAGCATTATGACCTGTTAAGTACAATACACCGTGTGAATGACAAGTTTCGTTTATTAATCGCCTACTTTGGTTGATAATTTGCAAATATAAAGTTTAAAAAAAATCCAAAAATAAGTCATAATTTTAAAGTGACCTCTATTTTTTGCTTGCCAGTGTAAAAAGCAGTGGCGTAGCTAGGATATGTAAAAAAGGCCCCCCTATAGTTAAAAATAGCGTGTACTTTATACTACTTTTTCTTTCTAACCCCCCTCCCCCCCCATAAACCGTGAAAGGGCCCTTTTGTAAGATTGGGGGGCCCCAAAACGTGTTGGGCCCCCCGCACCGCGGGGTCTGCGGGGCCTTAGCTACGGCGCTGGTAAAAAGTCAGCAAAATACCTGGGGATCTGGTATGGTCACAACACCGAAATGAAGAAACACATAAAGAATCGACAGAGAAAGCGGAAAAGAAAAACAACCGCATTAGTCAAGTTAATGCCTAGCAGCAGAAGACTACTATTTAATATTTTTAAGTAAATGAGATATTATTGGTAAAGTTTGCCAATTTATATTTTACATAATAATTTTGCAAATATGTTTAATTAATTAACCATATTATTTTAATGAACATACATATTTAGAAACCGGTATTAATATCAAATTATTTTTTTTTAATCAATTAGAAATAATTAAGTTGTTAATTTTATAATATTGTTAACCATTTTATTGTAAGATTCAATACCAAGTAATGTAACAAATTGTCAAATAAAATAAATTTTTAATTATTACATTTAAAGAGTATAATTTTTTATCGATGACGATGCTATTGGCAACGTGGTGATGGAATAATTTCCTTTTCGCATTATCCACAATTAAAATTTGAATAGTAAACGTATTAAAATGATGGCATTATTCCTTATCTGCTATGGACAGAAACTTCTGTAGTCGACAATAGATCCCCTGCTTCCACTCTTCGATTTATTCTCACATATTTACATAAAGAAGCCATCATTTCCCATTCCCAATGGGGTAAACCGCTAATTCGAGGAAATGAAAATGTATGAAAACAGACATAGCTAAAGTGATTATATCAAGTTCCTTTAATTTCTTTAAATGTTAAATCAATTCATTAGCAAGAAAAAGCGAGATGCAATTAGATCTTACTTTTATTTAAAAGATTAATTTCTATTTGTAAAGAGCAAGCTAATTGAAGAACATCATTTTATATTAATAACAAAAGCAACAAAAGGGAGAAGGTATATTCCAAAGGTGTATTAATTATCACAATATATAAATTTCAAAAGAGTTACTTATGGTTTAAATTGAATTGCCTTTTATTCAATTTATTAAACATATTTTCTTATACTTTTACAATTTTCTACCCGTACTTTACTTTAATGGAAGCCGTATGGCTCTTTACCTTTCAACATATAGTTAGAGAAAAATTGTTATAACAGTATATAAAAGTATATTGCTACTGCATGTGGCTTTAATTAATTAATTAATCAATAATATAACAAAAACTGACCAAGTAGTGTAGTTTTGTTAGCAAACTCTACTTATATATCACAAGTCTTGAGTTTGAGTCCTTGATTTAGGGAAGCAGAAAACCGCTAAATGTTTTTATTGACGGGTCATTTTTTTGTGCTTTCAATTTTGGTAGGCGGGTTTTGTTCCGGATCGACAAACCATTATTCCGACGCAACATCGGAACAAGAAGATTTTTTGCCATTTTGGCTTTATTGAGACTGGACTGCACGTTGAGTTTGTACGTGTGTCTCTTGTTAGATTAATTAATTAGACCACGGTATTTGAACGTTTTTCAGAAAGACGCTTGCATCAGGTGTGATACGTCGCCGTGTGAACAGTACAGTTTTGCTTTTTCTGGGTTAATTGTGACTTGCCACTTGTTTAACCAATCTTTGAGGTTGTCGGTGGCATTTTGAAGCCTCAAAGTGACCATCTCAAGAGACCTTGAAGAGCATAGAAGTGCTGTATCATCAGCAAATTGTGTCATTCTAACTCCGTGCTTTGCTCCCGAAGGCATGTAAGCAAAGTAGAGGTTGAATAACAGCGGAGAGAGAATTGAGTCTTGAGGAACCCCTGACGTTATCTCCCAAGTGGAAGATATTGCTTTTCGAGCTTTACTTCCAGCGTTTTGCTGTTTAGATATAAAGCTATCAGCCTCACTAAAAACAAAGAAAAGTTAGCTTTGTACAATTTGAAAAAAAGACCCTTGAGCCAAACTTGTTTTTTTGACGTCAAAAAAGATTACCCCAGTAATCTTTTTTACTCTAAAACCTTTGACAATGAGGTCCGTTACTAATGTACAGTTGAATTTCCCCATCTGAATTCATGTTGGTGAAGGGGGGGGGGGGGGGGGGGGATGTTGTTTTTTAATGTGATCCTGGATTTTGTTCAAGAAGGGTGGTCTTTGATGATTACTTAAAGTGCTAAGAAGACTGATAGTTTTGAGAAAACTTTTGATCTTTTCCTGGTTTTAGGATATGAATCACCAGAGAGCTTTTCCAAACTGAAGAAATGTGCCCCGTTCAAAGAATTGCATTAGCAATGTTGGTGAGCGCCATTATTGCTTTATGCAAAAACGCTTTCAGAATCTTGTTAGAAATAATGTCAGGGCCAGAAACCGTGGGAGATTTAAACCGTTTGATGATTTCTCTGATGCAAGAAGGTCGTACGCTTTCCAGTGGCTCGTCGTCGTCTGAGTCCTCCAACAAGTCCTCAACCACTTATTCGACACTATTAACGTGCTCTGTATCCGCCGTTTTAGAAGTAGAGCATTGAAATTTGAGGTTGTCGGCAAACGCCTCGGCCTTTCTCTCGGTAGAATACTGAAGCTTATTTTTCCCATGAATAGCTGGAATGAAAAGTCGTCTGTTCCGTAAGGCCTTGAAGATCTTCCATATTAGATTGTCATCTTCTGTGATCAATGTGAAGTTGTTTTGCCAACACAAATGCGGCATTTTTTTGACGGATCAGTGCCTTAGTTTTGCGTGATTATCTACCCCTCTACGCTGTAGACCAGATGCTTCATACCAAACCTACAAATTTGGCTGAAACGCAGTTTTAGAATAAAGAAGATAAAGAGAGCCATGGAAACAGAAGAAGTTACAGAAAACAAAAACATAGAGAAAAGATACTCAGAAAAGCTGAAAAAGCAATTTCAAGGTACAGAGAAGGAGGACAAAAAGGACCATACTGGTGGTGCGAGGAAATTAAAAAATGCAGAAAACAACAATACAAACAGGAAGGAAAGTCAAAAGACAGAGAAAAAAAAGAGAAAATACAGAGGAAACGGAGGAGAAACTAAAAAACGACAGAAAAAACTTAAAAAAAGCAATCAGGGATAGCAGAAGAAGATGCTGCAAAGAAATCCTTGGGAAAAACCGTACAAAATAGTGATGAACAAACTGGGAGGAAGAGCAAAAGGAGTCTACCTCAAAGAAGAAGAAGGAAAAAAAGTCATAATTAAAAAATTGTTTCCTAAGGGAAAACCAGTAGAAGAACCAGAAAATGAAAAAGAAGAAAAAGAAACAGTCATGGCAACAGTGGAAGAGATAAAGGAAATCATAAAAGAATTGTCTAACAACAAACCACCAGGTCCGGACGAAATAACAACAGAGATTGTTAAAGCAGCTCTAGACGGGAATGAGGTAGAAATAAATCAAATAATCAACAGATGCCTGAAAAACGGAATTTTTCCAGAATGTTGGAAAGAAGCCATCTTAGTACTGATTGAGAAAAAGAAAGAAGTAGGAAAAGCGACTTCATACAGGCCAATATGCTAAAATAATGGAGAAAGTCATTGTACGGAAAATAGAACAAGAAATAGAAGAAAAAGGAGGACGGGAAAAGGAACAATACGGATTTACCAAGGGAAGAACAACCTTAGGAGCTATAGACAAAGTAAAAGCAATAGCAAAAGAAGCAAACAGTGGAACGCAGAAGAAAAGACAACACTGTATAATGATTGCGTTGGACATACAGAACGCGTTATGGGAAGCAATTATAGAGGCGGCAAAAAAAAGAAAACTGAAGAAGAAAACAATCAAGATCATATGGAGCTACTTACAGGGTAGAAACCTAGTGACCAAGAACGGAAGATTCAAACTTACGAGAGGGGTACCACAGGGCTCAGCACTAGGATCAAAACTATGGAACCTTTATAATTACTTCGAATGAGGTTGTCGGAAGGCGTAACAATAACGGCATTTGCGAACGACGTAGCACTAGTAGGTAGGAACGTAGAAATGGATATACTAAAAGGAAGACTAGAGCTGGCAATAGATATGATACAGTTATGAATGAGAAATAAGGGTTTAAAATTAGCAAAACAAAAAACCGAAGCGCCTTGTCTATCGACTAAGAGGACTAATAGAGGAACAGGTATGGTACAAGTAGGAGACCAAGTGATAACCATAGGGAAAAAAATCAAATGACTCGGGGTGACACTTGAAGCAAAGGGATTGAATAAACAGGTTAAGGAAGTAGTCATGGGAACAAAAGAAATAGAAAGAAAGCTTGGTAGACTCATGCCAAACAACGGAGGTTTAGGAGAAGAAGCCAGAAGGTTAATAGCAACAGCAGCAAGAAGCAAATTGTTATACGCCGCAGAAACATGGGGAGAAGCCATGAAAACAAAAAAAACAACAGAAATGAAATAAGAGGAGCTACAAGATCCAGTTCGTTAAGGATCTGCAGGGCTTACAGAACGGTGTCACAAGAGGCATTAGAGATGGTTGCGGCAACACCTTCCGCGGATTTGATGGTGGAAGAAAGAATAGAAATAAAGAAACTAATAAAAATAGGAACCAGTAAAAAGGATGCTAAGTTAAGAGCAAGAGAAAAGACAATGGAAAGATGGCAGAGACAGTGGAATAGAGGAGAAATGGAAAAATGAACAAAAGAACTAATCGCGTAGATAAAAGAGTGGGTAGAGAACAAACCCGAGACGTGCTATTATACAACACAAATACTGACCGGACATGGAGCCTTTGGAAAATTCTTGCAAAAAGTTAAAAAAATCAAGGAAGAGGAAAGATGTATATTCTGTCAGGAAGAAACACACGATAATGCGGAACACACTCTAGTAGAATGCGACGCGTGGGAGGAAGGTAGAAAAGAACTTGAAAAAATACTGGAAAACAAAGTGGATAAAACAACAATCATTAAGAAATGCCTAAGAGATGAAAATAAATGGATAGCGCTAAGAAACTTTGCAACAAGAGTACTAAGAAAAAAAAATGAGGAGTTTGACAATGGAAGAATGTAGAAAGAAAACAAACAAACAATGGAAACAAACACACAAAATTAAAGCCATAGAAGAGAAAAAATAGAAAACAACAAAACAGAGAAAAAGAAATAAAGCAGGTCAGGACAATTATGCATACAAAGAAATAGAAGAAAATAGAAAAACATTTACAGAAACTACGATACCAAACGAAATTGCAGAGATAAGGAGAAGGAGAAAAAAAAGCTGAAGGAATGCAGAATAACAGAAATAACGAGGCAAATACCAAATGGTAGGTACGCTATCTTGAGGTTGACCGATAACTCAACTTTTGAGATGGTCAGAATATACCTGGCAACAAGAGGACACGAAGAAGTAATCCCAGATGGAGATACAAGGATATCACTGGAGGTAAAACTATCAAATTTAGGACTGCCAAAAGGAATACAGCTAATGGAACTTCATAAACTATTCATGAAGGAAAGAGAATACAATGAAGAAGAAGTGAACGATGATCTAAGAAAACTAAAAACGCATCTGAGGACAAACCAAATAATTAGAATAAATAACACACGGATTGGAGAAAGAAGAGAATGTAAAGCTGGATGTCAGTGCAGATAAAAAAAGTAAAAAAAAACAAAAGAGACAGAAAAAAGGTAGGGGCTATAGGGAGAGAGAAGGGCCGGGGACAGCATGCGTGCCACAGATTTTGTGTAAAAATCCGCGAGGCAATAACCAGAAAACCGGAAGGTATTGCCATGCGTAAGTCATTCTTAAGGGCCAAAAGACAGCTTTGAGATCGCCAGAAAATCAATAAGCAAAATTATAATTAGGAAAAAAAATAAGAGAAAGTCGAGATAGACAAACTAAACTATTAAGATGTTAAACTTAAACGGTAGTTCAAAAACGGTACTAAGTAAGCGAAAAACATAAAAATTTTATTTGAAAAAAAAGTGGAGTTTTGTTTACTAAACTAGATTTGTCACGCTTATCGACAAGTTTGTTTAAATAACAAGTCAAAAAAACTGATAACAATATCTATTAAAGTTTATTATTATATTAACTTTTAGTTTTAAAATAATAGATAGAGCATAATAAAGTTTTACAAAAATTTTAAAATATATTTGTACAATGTATGTAGGTCGCTTGCGCTTTGATGTACAGGAATATTCTTTCCTTCCTTGTGAAGAAATAAAGTTCAGTTGTGTATCAAATACATATTTGATTTAACCTCAATATATAACAATTATTTAATTATCATTTTATTATAAATTTTTTTAAGGTTAGGTTATTTTAATAAACTTGTATATACTTTATTGTGCTGAATTTTATCATTTTTTATTTATTTAAGACCGGTTTCGGCTGTTAGGCCATCGTCGTTCATTGTGTATACACAACAACATCTGTGAAATAAAAACTGACGATGGTCTATTTTATTTTATTTATATGTAATTATGTATTATAACTATTCATATCCATCGTATAGCCTAAGCAAAAAACTTTCAATTCAACCTTACTAGAATCACTGTCTATTCGCTATCCTTACTATAAAGTTCAATACAGTGCACTTAAAAAAAACTACATTCATGAACTACACCAAGCCAAAAGTTCATATTATGAATGCATCATAAATAATTCTTCTAACCAGTCTAAAGCTATGTGGAACGTTGTAGGTTCACTACTCAACAACAGTTCTAGTAATAACACCTTACCAGATTGTAAAGATTTTACAGCATTAGCTAATCAATTTAATAATCATTTCTCTACTGTTACGGAAAACTTGTTAAATAAGTCAAAAAAAAAATATAATAAAAATAACACATTGCATAAATACGTTAATTCATCAATTTTTTTATATCCTGTCTCTGAAGAGGAAATATTAAAAACAGTTAAATTATTTAAGAATAAAAATGCTCAAGGAGTTGATGGTATTTCACATAGATTGTTAAAACAATCTATACAATCTATCTCCAAACCACTATGTCATCTTTTCAATGAAGCGATTAAAGAAGGAATATTTCCTTCTTCACTTAAACTATCGTTAGTAAAGCCTATATACAAAACGGGTGATAAAAATGATATAAATAACTATCGGCCCATTAGCCTTCTCTCAACGTTTTCTAAACTTTTTGAAAATTTAATAGCGGGACGTTTATTTAATTTTCTTAAAAAAATGAATTTTTTTAATGATTTTCAACATGGTTTCACTCCCAATAATGCCACTGATTCCGCTATCTTAAGTTATGTACAAGATATCATAAGTGCCATGGAAAAACGTGAAGTAACTTGCGGAATATTTCTCGATTTGTCAAAAGCTTTTGACTGTTTAGATCATGATATCTTGCTGCAGAAACTGGAGTATGGCGGTGTGAGAGGCAATGCGCTAAAACTTGTAGCTTCTTTTTTAAAAGATCGGGATCAAAAAGTTGTAATTAACAATTGTGAATCAACAATTCAATCTTTAAATATTGTAGTGCCTCAAGGGAGTACACTAGGGCCACTACTATTCATTATTTATATTAATGATATTGCAGACTGTCTGTTACCTTACAACAATATAGCTAGAATAGTTAACTACGCTGATGATTCTAACATTAATATTCGTGGTAAATCTTTAGAAGAGATAATAGAAGTCAGCACCAATATTATAAATCCTACAATAGAGTGGTTTTCCAACAATAACCTTATTGTAAATGAGAGTAAATCTTCTTGCATTTTATTCAGAACTAGTAGATCTAGTATTACATGCCCACAAACATTACAGTTGGGCAACCTCTCATTAAATGTAATACAAAGCACAAAGTTTTTAGGTGTCTATATAGATGAGAATTTAAAATGGAACCAACACATATTATACCTTTGTAAAAAAATTAGCAACATTTGCTATGCCCTAAGAACTTTGTCTAAATGTTTAAACACAAAATCTCTAGTTTCTGTCTATTATGCTAATGTGTATTCTCGCTTGCAGTTTGGTATAATTATATGGGGAGGTACATCGGATTTGCAAGATTTATTTAAAATTCAAAAAAGAGCTATTAGAATTATTTTTAAAATGAAATATTTAGATTCATGTCGCAATGTATTTAAAGCTAACAATCTTTTAACAATTTTTGGGTTATACATTTATAAATGTATTGCATACTTAGCCAACTCACCAAATACATTTAATAAATATAAAATTGCCAACTCTTACAACACAAGAAAAGAGGGTTACTTTGAATATCCAAGACACCGATTAACACTAACGGAAACAAACTGTGAATACAGTTGTCTTAAATTTTTTAAGAAGCTTCCTCAAGATATTAAAAATTTACTTTTTGTTCACAAAAAACTATTTATTCGGAAAACATTTTTGTATATACTTAATATTGAACCATATTCCTTAAATGAATTTTTTGATTATTAATTTTGTATTTTCTACCTTTGACTTGTTTCACACATGTTGTTGTATTTATATATATGTATATATTTGTATATATGTATTGTATTTGTATTGTACACGTGTCTAATGAAATAAATTATATTATTATTATTATTATTATTATTATTAAAAACATATTGTAACTTTGAATTGTAAACTATAAAAAGAATCAAAATTGATTGCATTAGTAGCACTAGAAACTCGGTGATACTGTATTTGTGTGTATTACAAATAACATCCAACATCCATATTGTTTTAGTGGAATCGTGAAATATTAACTGCAAACTATAAACAATAATGTGTTACATTACGTATGTAGAATATACGTGCAAGCATCCTCTATCCTATCGAATTAATAGTGATTATTGCGATTGACTTACTCCCCTATACTGTACAACTATACAAATCAATATGTTTATTGCGTGGGAAATTAAATCTCTTCGGCAATATACTGGAGGAAGTAGGCTCGGCTAACTGTTTATTTTAATAAACTAGTTGCTTACATCAATTACTTCAAGTACATATAATAAGATAAAATTAATAAAGAAACAGCATTTTTAATCAATCATATGAACATAAACACACTTCCTTGAGCAATTAAGAAAATATGAGATACTTGTATGCTAATTTTACATTATGTATGTATAATGTATGTGTGCTTGCTATTTTAATAAAATGAAAACTTTTGATAACAAATTATAAATATATTATAAAATATTTGAATGCATTTGCTTTTTAACTTTAAGGAATGCAACCCAAAATTCAGTGAAACATGTAGCTTGAACGCAAATTCACGCACTGATAGTCTTTTGTGGAGTAACACATGACATGAGCTTATGAATATGTAACTTGCCTTCCTTCAGTTTCTACCCTTTTTATGATTTGCACATTTCAACATCGCAAAGCTATAACGAACAAAAGACGCACTGAAAAGTTTAATAAAAAACAATTATTAATTGTAGGTGAAATATATGCTAATATTGGACATGTAAGTTTTGCAAATAGATAGCATGACGCTCGTTTAATTATAAATAATGAATGTTTAAAATAACATAATAACTTTCGAATTTAATACGACAGTGAATTTCTGGTAAAGGGTGTTGTTTATATAGGTAAGAGTCACGGCCTGAAAACAAATTTTTAACACGAATTTGACCCCAAAGTCATTCATTTAATACAAGTGACATAGGTCGTGAAAGGCTCCATAGACTCCATACCCTACTATGTTATAAATGGTTACAAACTATTGTCCTACTTAAAAAAATGCGTTGATATAGCAAAAGAAACGTATTGCATATGTACTTTCAGAAATCGATTTCTTCTTCAATTATTTATGTCTCTCGATACGAATTCTCATCTCAATTTTTTAATACTCCATCAATATTTTTTCGTATTATTATTTTAAAATCACTGAAATATTATATACGGTAGTCCGTAACAGTATCAGCCTAATAATTTATTTTATTTAGAAATTTAATAGCGAAAATAGACTTACAGATGGTGCAGCTAATAATGAAATAAAAGGCGGTGTTCTTAAAAACATGATTCTTCATTGTCGTGAGCTTACTAATTATTCTCAATAGTTTACAAATAGTTTTATTTTGTATTTTAATTATCTTGTCTAATATCATTATTTTTAAACATTTAACTTTTATTTTATTTTTTTAAGGGTTCACAGAATCAAACTCAACAAGAAAACGCCTAAATATAATTGAATAAAATTTTTACACATTGTAGAAAAAAGTCCAATCTGTGTCCTCAAATTTGTAGAAATTTGATGCAATAAGTCGTTTCTCCGCAATTAATTTTTAAAAAGTGGCGTTTTTAGTTAGCTTTTATTAGTTTTTTACTCTTTAAATATAACTTCAAATCTTTAAGCAAAAACATAAAGACATAGAATACTGTATGTAGTTAACATATAAAAAGAGTAATGACTAAAATCTTATCGTTTGGATATTGAGTTAATTGGCGTTTTGTCCAATACTTTTCTAGAGAGAAAGGTTCACCGATATTCTCGTTGATGTAATAGGATTTAATATTTTTCCATAACAAATGCTACTAGTGGCAGCCCAACAGGACTGGGCAACTAAACCCGGCAATTCTCTAGCGTTAAATCATAAATTTAATTCAGGCACTACAAAAATTATAAATAATTCAAAATAAGTTATCCTAAAAATAGTTTGTTTGGCAGAAAGGCGTTTTTTCAAATTTAAAATTTCATGAATATTTGGCGGCTACTGGTTGAATTATTAGCAAATTGTTGAATACGTACGTGTACGACTTAACAAGGAGTATCTACTCGCCAAATATGTGCCTCTTGAAACTAAGTCAGCTTAATTATTTGCTGTGGGAACATGTCGCCAGATGAATTTTTGATGTAGTTGAACTTTTGAAAGTTTCTTTGTTCCAACGACAATCAGTTTATAACTATGCAGGAATCCGTATAACAGTAAATGTCCTTTATTGGCATGCGTAAAGTTTTGGTTGTTTGTTCTAACCGAATAAGTTTTGTTGGAACTTTTGTGATTTGCTACAAATTAACCTGGTGTTGACTTCACTAACAGCATATGTACACGCTGCATAAGCTCTTTTACTAGCGTCACAAAACCCACGGATGTCTACACAAAATTGCAATTTAACCATGATTACTAAGCAAGGCACTTGTAGCGTTTTCAAATTTCTTAAGTTATTCAGATATTTTGTCCAAGCTACAGTAACTTTATCCTATCCCAGTATCCATGTCCATAGTTTCTGCATCACTATTTTTGCTTTTACTACTACTGGGCCTACTATGCCTAACGAATCAAATAATTTTGCAGTAGTTCACCAAGTTGAGACTCAAGCTTGTTGCTGTAGACTTTAATTCTGCCGGTGACGACGATTCTAATTCAACTCAAGCTTTCATTAACAAACTCTGCTCTCCGGCATTTGCTTTTACCAACAAAGACAAATTTACTTATCTATCGCCAACCATAGGAAACAACTTTTTTCAAATTTGAATGGGCTGACTTCTGCACATAGTTGAAGAACGCTGCCTTAAGATGGTATTTCAGCAAACCCCGGAATACTTAGTTTTGAATGGAAAATGATCTCGTTTGCTTTCTAATGGTTTCTGTGCAACTTTCAAAAGGAGCAAAAAGCGCAGAGATCAAAAATCTAACTGGGCTCTTGAGAATGAAGGTCACTGTTGAACCAAAAAAAAATAAGACAACAGCATATTCTAATGCCAAAAACGTCAACGCCAACACACCGCCAAAAAATGCTTTAAAGTATGCGTTATCTGCCCTAACTTAACCAACTGAGGGATTGCTTCATGGGTACTTCTTCTAAGTGTGTACTTTGCTTTGGCACTCATCCCGCCAGTTTTTAGGGATGCAAAGTTTACATTAAAATTTTGGCCTTACTAGCCAAAAATAAAAAAGACGCCTGAAGTAAAAGAATGCTAATGTCTGAATCAAACCACAAACTCAGCCAAGCGCCAAAAATCACAAATACCTTTACGTATTTAGGAAAGTTGGTAGTAAACCAAAAACATGAGGCGCTGATTTTTACAAAAAGATTTTTAGACCAGTCCGAAGTAAATACTCTGATGCAGTTACGCTGGAGAAAGCATTGGCAAGTTGGCTTCAGTAAGTACTGTTGCGGACATCAAAAGATCCGTTATTAATTTTATCTACCAAAGAATTATACCGTTCAGTTAAAGCATTAATAAGCAAAAGAAATGCCCCCAAATATCAATGACAAATCGGATTGTGACTTTAGAAATTACAAGATTTTTAACTAGCTACACAGTAAAGTAAAAGAAACCATAAGGTTGCACTAAAAACAGTGCTGAAAAAATACTTTGGAATCAATCACAGAGAATAACAATTTATTGTGGAAGATCTCCAAAACCCTACAAAACAGACAAATTTTTATTTGAGCTATCCGTGGCAAGAATAGGGTTCAATATTTAATCGACGAAAAAGGCAAAGCATTTGCCTCGAATGACTCCAATGTATCTGGAACACGTCGACTGAACTATGTCAAAGTCAAAAACTTCTTGGAAAACGCTGACGACAACAAAGCGCTAAAAAGCGTCCGACCTTCACGGATCAAAGAAATTATAAACAAAATTTTAAACTTACCAAGATACGACAATATACCTAACAGAGTTTTAAAATCATTTTTGCACAAAGCAATAATGGCTCTCAGCAACATTGTTAATTGCTAATTGCAATTTTTCAAACTGGGCACTTTTCTAAAGCCTGGAAAAACTTGCTTGTAATAAATAATTTAAAATCTAGTAAAAACCGGAAGTTTTTCCAAAACTACCAGCCAATCAGTTTTCTATGCACTTTAAATAGTCATACAAAAGGTGATTTTGAACAGAATCCAAAACCAAACAGACGCGAACAATATTTTTTCAGTCCACCAACATAGGTTCTAATTAGGTCACTTTGTAGTCTATGAACTAAAACGCATGACTGATTACATAGTCAAAGATTCTAATAAAACTGCACAGAGAAAACAATTCTCTCTTTTTTCAAACCATATTTTTACCTCTTAGCAGATTACAGCAGAAGTTCCTCAAGGCTCCATTTTTTGTTTAAGTCATAGGCTACAAAGCGCTACCAGTGATGTTGATAACTAACTGTAAGTAAACCTTTACACGGTGACAAAGCACTCCTTGCAATAACGATGCTGTCAAATATATAAGGATTACTTTTGACAAAGAACTTTTTAGAAATTGCACGTTCCGAAACAAAACTCAGATGTACACCTCTATTATTAGACTACAAATTACATTTAAGTCTTGAGGCCTTCCAAAGTCTGACTTTGCAAATGCTTGTTAGAGCTCTTTGGTACGTTTAAACCAAACAAAAATGTCATCATTTTGGTATTTAGTTGCGCTAGCACTTTGAACGTTTGATCAAAAAGTATTTCAATAATCTCACGGTCTATTTTAATCCTAATTTAGCCAGGTTTGCTAAGCCATTCTTAAAAGTTTGCACAGTTTCCTACCTTTGGTAAAATTTGTTGTAATGGGAAAACTCAAGAACCATATAAGCGTTGCATAGTGTTAGGGAGAACTATGTCTGCTGTCAGACTAACGAGCAAATAGTCCAAATCTAGAAGATGTGGAGAAGCTGTTAGAAACTTCTTGAAATCAGGCCGTAAAGCTGGCAACGGTGGCATTGTACGATGTTCCTTGACGTTTGTTTGATCTCAACGCTTACATTGAAATTGCAAAGTTAGTTAAGAAACTGTATCTTTTTACTTTGCGCGTTTTGCTAAAGCTAAACGTAAAGCATGAGGAAGATTTGATATGGTTTATATCCCAGAGCTAATAACTCTGCCTGCGCCACATCAGCCGTAATGCAGTGGTGCACGTCATTGCCTTCGACATGGTCCATGGCAGCACAAAAGTCTGCATGCAACGTTGGCTGCATGCGGATGCCATCTTTGACATTAACTACCGATCAATGAAATCTTTAATGCCTTGAAGTGTGATGGGCAAAAAACTACGTGTGTTAGCGGCTTTTGTGAGAACTGGAGAATTTGGAGGGTTTGTTGCAGGGCCAAGGAAACTACAGGTTGTGGCAGAAGTGAACGCCTTAACCTTAGTTGCCGGCCGGGTTTTGGTGGATGATGACCCTGATGACGCTGAGGACGCCTGACTCACTCTGCACTTTCTTCTTCTTCTTCTTTGACTTAGAACAAGTCACAACCTGGAAGTCTTTCTCTGGAGGCGGGACATCCTTGGCATCATCTTGAGTATTGGCCAGCTGCATCTCCATAGGCTTATTGTTCTCGGAGAAGCTGGATTTGACCTTGTGTTTTGCACTCTTGAGGAAGATTTAGGATAGATCTTCAAGGGTCTTGATGGGCTGTGACTTTGCGGCCGGAAATTGTGGGCGGTGTTATCGGGGGCGAGATGGCTGGTGTTGTGCTTAACCAAGAACAATACAAAGTCCGCGCTTACGTGGACTACGCTCTTCTTGATCTCCTAGGTGATATCCATTTGGATGAAAAGGATGGTATCGGCAAGGTTTTGCCGGTTCTGTTTAATGATGTCATTTACGCAATCTACCCGGTGTGACTCAATTTTAGACATCTTTACAACCTCCTTCTCCAAACTCCTGTATTCTGCGTCTTGCTTTTTTAAATGCACCTGTATCTTTTTGAACTCAGCGATGAGAAATACAAATACTTCTCTGTTGGACAACTTGGCGGCAGTACCGGTTGGTGGTGAATTCATGTTGAAATAAAGACTGCTTCCAGTCGACATTGCCCAGCGCTGTTGTCCACTGACAGGTGTGCTTTTATACTATCCCCAAAAGCAGTAATTGCTACTTCCGCCAACTCCGCCGTACCAAAGTGTGGTTTTTTAACATTTTGCCTGGCTGGGTTTGAATAAAGAGTTAATTTGTCTGGAGGTTTGGGTCATGTGGAAATCGAAAGCAATGAGCTGGCCGATAAAGCCACCCATCAGGCGCCAGACGCGGATGTTACGGTCAACATTCGCGTTGACTCAATCACCTCAAAAGCTACGTCATTTTAAAGGTTACAAATAGTATAGAATGGCTTCAAGAACAAACTAAAGGAAATCAAGTTTTTTTTATGACATAGAAGTTGTTGGTAGATCTCAACAAGAGAGAGAAGCATCTATGTCGTTTGCGCGTAGGACATACCAACTTGACCTCTTTTTCCTAAAGCACATTTTGGAGGAATACAAAGCCAATTTTATTGATCAGTTTATGTTGTTGAGTCGTTTAAAGCACCGTAGTCTTTTACATCAGTGCAATCTGTTTTTTTTTTTTTTTTTTTTTGGGGCTTGGAGGGAAATCTTCTTAAAGACTTGGCAAGTGTTGGATTTATCCTCACAGACGCCTACCAACTAAACCCCCCCTAAATGACTGCCATATGGAAGTTTGACGCTTTACGGGCGTAAATACCTTCCCAACTAACTTAGAAATAAATTACGGGTTTTGAAGTTACATAATGCACCTAGTGTGCCAGTCTTATAGGCGTTGCGTAGTTATGTGGAGATCTTGTACCACACTATTTCCGGAGAACAGACTAATTGGCCGAGTCTGAGAAGTTAACTATTAATTGGCTAAAACCTGAGCAGAAGTTAGTATTAACTTCTTAAAATAGTCACCACTCGCCTGGGATAAGCAGAGCAGCAACTGATTGCGATCAAAGATGTCTGCGCTAGTCGCAGAATCAGCCGCTTGAGCATAGGACACTTCCCTGCTGGCTTTGGGTGCAGCCCTTGGAGGGGCGGTTGTCTGCTGAAGTTTAGCAGGTGCCTTACTGTGGGCCTTGCCAAATTGACCTTGCACGCAGTTTGACATAAACTGGGCAGCCTTTGTAGCTGGCAGTGTGCGACCCACCGCACCCGGCGCACGTAGCTACGTGTCCGGACTTTTTAGAAAAAGCGCAAGCGGAGCTTTGATGAGCCCCGGAGCACTTAACACACACATATGGTGCGTTGCATCGAGATGCCGTGTGACCAAACCGCTGGCAACGATGGCATTGTGCAATTTCTGCGGTCTTGCGTTTGTACTCAACCGTACAACAAAGCCCGCAAATCTCATTGAGAAAGAGTATCTTTTTATTTTTGGCTCCCTGGGGAAGCTGAACGTAAAGCATTGGAAAGGATTTCCCGTTCCTTTCCATGCAAGTTACGGAAGAAGGTTCAAACCCCCGAGCGATGAGCTTGGCTTGTACCACTTCTGTCGTGATACAATCGGGAATGTTCCGAATAACGTATTTTAGAGGCGACCGTAGCACAATGGTCTAGTGCAAAGACTATTGTGCAGGCAGCCCGGGTTCGATTCCCGGCAGCAGCAATATCTAATTTGTCGAATATATTTCGATGCGGTCGTCTCCTTTGCAAGACAATGGCAAACCAGCAAAGTATTTGCCTAGTAAACCCCTCTAGTGGTGTGGTTCGGATTCCACTTTAAAACTGTAGGTCCCGTATGTTTGTGTGGAACTATTATCGCTCACCACAAACATACGTGAGGGGTGCCGACGCTCGTAGCGAGTATGGCACTATAAGAAGAAGAAGAAGAAGAGTCTTTTCAGCCCCTGTTTGAAATGTGTAGTGCACTACGTTAGCGGCAGGGCAGTGGTCAATGACAGCACAAAAATCGTTTAAAGTGCAAGGATGCAAACGGATGCCATCCGTTACGTTTACCGCTTTATCAGTATTGATATTGATAGACTTGAAAGTCTCCAACAGCCCAGGATACAGAGATTTCTCCCTAATCGTGATGGGGGTGGGCGTCGGGTCCAGCGCTCTGTGTGGGAATTGGCGGAGATGGAGGACGTAGAGGGTCTAAAGGTTCAACAGTCTGGCCCGAGGCGGCCGACTGAGCCATAGGGGCTGGCCGGGTTGATGACCCATTGTCCTTGGGGGTTGAAGGCCCTTTTGGCGCTGAAAGCACTTGACGAGGGTTGGCTGATGGCCTAGTGTTCAAGGAGGTTGAGGAAGACTCATCCGGGTCCTTCCTAGCTTTTTTTGCCTTCTTCTTCTTTCCATTCTTGCCAACGGTCTGAAACTCCCCTTTTGGGGGCGGGGCGTCAGGGTGGGCAGCGACGTTGTTTTCTGTTTCCATCTGCTCCTCATCAGATGAACTGGAGTCCTGGATGAAGGAAGACCTGGACCTGGGGATCCGGTGTCTTGTTGGGATGGAGCTCGGCTGGGGTTGTCGCCGGGATTTCTGCGGGGATGGCTAGCAGTGTGGGCTGCTTCACAATCTTAGCAATTATCTTCTTTGTCTCTTTTGAGATGTTTTTGTAGAGGGTCTGGAGAGTAGAGCCAAGATCGTATTTGGCCATCTGGATCTTGTTGAAAGCGACGTCAATCTTCTCAGATTCGTCCTCGACCATCCTCACCAGACGTTCCTCCAAGTTCTTGATCTTGGCATCTTTCGCTTTGATGTAATCAGTCATCTTCTGGACCTCTATGAGCAGTATGAAAAGAACCTCACTGTCAGAGAGGTCGGAGTCCATGCTGAAAAATTACGTTTGAGTTAGTTAAATATTAAATATTGGATATTCAATAAATAAATAAAAGAGTGGATAATTAATTGAGTTACCAGTTCAATCAATTATCCAGATTTGGTCCAATTAAAATTGCAGTTGTGGTCGTATCTGGAGCTTTTCAAATCGATGTTCACTCGGCGGCGGACAGGACTCGACTATTTTTCGTTCATTTTTATTTTTGATTTTTTATTTTAGTGCAATCTGTGCTATCAGTTTTAGTTTTTTATAGTCTGCCATCAAAGCATTCTACAGTTTTGGTGTCATCTGTGATATTAGGTTAAATTAGGTTAGGTTGTGATATTAGGTTTAGTTAATTTTACAATTTTGATGTCATCTGTAATATAAGGTTAGGTTTATGTAGTAAGTTTTGTGATGTTAGTTTTTAATTTTGATAACTGTGATATTAGGTTCAGTATTTATTTTTATTATTAAAATAGTTGGCTAATGACCTTAGTAGATGGCGTTATAAATATATTTAAAAAGATAAATACAATATATCTTATGATTCTGTGACTGCATTTAATGCTCTTCCTCAACTAATAATTAAAAAACCTAATCTTGTCACTTACACTAAGGCATTAATGCCTGTTTGCACCGTTCTGTTGCTTATCTTACTCTTTCGTAGGTTACACTTAAGTTTAAGGTTCACCTTATCTTAAATTGGTTTGCACGTGTAAACAAGTTTGCTTTTTTAGCTATGACGTGGTTTCAGGAAAAACAACAACTGTTTTCGATTAGATAGTATATGTGCCTAACTTCACTCATCTTTATTTCGCGTTTTACAGCTATTTTACATCGCCCCAGAAGTCTTACGACTTGTTTGAAGGGGGTTGATGGGACCAACAGCTTATTAAGTGACTTCCGAATCACCCCGGTGGATAAAGAGCAAAGTTATTATTTTAGTCATATGCGAGGATCGAACCCGGGACTGTTAGCGTGGTACACTAACGCTCTATAACTGAGCTATCTCACCGTCTTATTTATAGTTTCCATTATTATCGGCATTGTATTATGGAACAGAATTGAATATTAAAAAAAGAAACGCCGAAAGCTATAAAAAATAATAATATGTAGTATAAAAAACTAATAAAATGTTTTGAATAAACTTAATTTGAATGTAGATTATTAACTTTAATATTTGTTTGATATTACAAGTTTTCAATATAATTGTTTAAAATTTCAATTTGACAAGGATTTCAATAATAATATTCAATTAATTCTAATGCAACCAGACCTTTATTATTATAAAAATCAATCCTAAAAACCATCTTTTGCATTTGTTAAACTGACATTTCATAATAGGTTATGTTTATGTGCACCTTAAGCCTTACAATTCTGAGACTTAACTTGTGTAATACATAAGTATCACTTTGTGTGCCGTGCAAACCGTTTAAAACTTTAAGGTCCACTTAAGTGGAACTCAATAAATAAGCCGAGATAAGTAGAAGCGGTGCAAACGGGCATAAGAGACGCAATAAGCATTATACGCTTTAAACAAGCTTCTTGTCGTATAAGACAATTTGTATAAATGTATTTAAAAAAAAATCTATTTTATATTTTAATAAAATCTACTTTTAGTATTTTAAAAACACAATTGAATAGTAGTTTCCGTAAGTTAAAAATAACCTATTCATAATAAATTTAGTGGGCGGTAAACTTGAATTATATTATATGAATTATATTCCTTAATATAGTATGTTGTAGTTTACCGGAAATTAATAAACGCCCACTTGGATTTGAAGAACACTGTTGAACAAAGACAAGTTGAAAATAATATAAAATAATTATTAATATGAATAAAAGTTTATCATTTGGTAGACAAAGAACGATCGGCCTTGATATATATGCATTGAAATGCAAAATGAATTGAATAGAATAAAACATGGTTGATTTATACACAGAAAATAAATTTAATAAAATTGAAACAGAACTTTTTATTAATATATTTGTAGAGCAAACTGTGGAGGAGAGGCATTCATACCCCAATCCTCCAATCCCCTAATCCCCCAATCGCGACACCCGCCACTTTTAACAACTGCACATTTTTTCCAAACGAATTCTCCCAGGATATCAATTTTACATCTTCTATTAATTTTTAACTGAAAAATAGCATGCGGCGTGTGAATAATGAAATTAAAAAAAATGCACCTCGCTTCCGTGCTTAATTGAATGATACGGGATATGGAAACATAAAGGTGGATGTCCCATTGACCTCTTTTTGCAGGCAGATATTAATCAAATGAATCAAATGAAGAATGCTAGAATGCATATGCATATATGCAGATATGGAGATATGTAGATCGGACAACGCGAAGGCAGTCAACAACAGTAATCTCATGGTTCAGACAGGGACTGTGAAGTGAAACACTCACTAACGCTAATGATAATGCTAATGTTAATGTAATGTAATGCGATGGTGAAGGGAAATTCGCGTAAAAATCTATCTTATATATATATATATAGAAGAGAGGTAGGTGAATAAAACACCTAACCTACAGACGACACCAAGCTATATAAAGACTTGGCGTCTTTAAGAAGGCATTTGCTTGTAGTAGTGGCATGAATATAACTTCATTCACGGTATGATTTATTTACATATTTTGTGCATCTATTTTTACGAGAGAAACTTATCATTAAGAAGTTCCTAGTACAGAATTAACTTAAAAGTGATGTGTGTGTGTCAAAATTACCCCCATAAAGTGTTTAAAATTAATACAATAGTGTTTCATTAATTACGCAATTTTATATGATTTTATTATTATTTTACGCCATCACTACCACAACCAACATTTTTCTCGCTACTTTTCCAACGAGATAATTTCATTTCATTGCATCTAAAGGACCAAACTTTCTTCCCATTTTGTCCCCGACAAAAATAAAACTTTTTACATACAATTTAAAAGTGCGAATGGTAACTACAGCATCACACATGCAGCATATTAAAATAAAAAAAAAGAACCCTTCTGAGCGAACACGAAAAACATCGGCTGGAAATTCAAATGTATTTAAATGTGGCGCAATTTTAGAAATCTTTATCGCCCGCATGTATCAGACAAAGGAGTTTTTTAAAGCCTTGGAAATAGTCACGAATTATCAAGATGATATTTCGCGATTTTACCTTAGAGGGAATAAGAATAAGAATGAGAAATCAATGTCAATACAATTTAATCGAGTCGTGCATGAAACGTGTTTTTTTTTTATTTTACAAATATATGAACTTTAATTTAATAAATCGAGGATATATTATTGCTATCATACATGCCATGTGTTTAACTGTTTATATGGTTATAATATAATAAAAGTAAAGGTTAAATTATTTGCAATTTATGCAATTACCTACTCATGTATGTAATTAGCTCACAAACAAAATCAGTCATGTATAACCGTGTCATTTAATATACTTTTTGACCGAATTGTTTGGGGTTGGGATCCTTAATAATTGGATTTTTTTTAATAATATCGACCTATATTCAGGTAAATAAATGTAATTAATATATTTTGTATTTTCTTTCAAAATTAATTAATTAAAAGGAATTACCGCTGTTGTTTTTGAAATTATATTTACTCAGTATAATTAACAATTAAAATTTTAAAATAATTCAATGCGATTAGTATTTCATTATCAACTTTGCATATAAATATTTAACTAATAATGATACAATAGAATCGCAAACACGTGGGAATCTAGAAATAGAATGGAGCAGGTTGTTGTTTTCTTTATTACATTTCATTCATAAATACAAATAATATTAATGCTTCAAACAACTTATAGCAGATGCTACGACTATTTTCTGCCTAATATATCATTGATCAATTTTCTTTTTTAAATTTGTTATTAAAAATAATATTTTTGTTTTGTTTACATGATTTATTCTTGCTCCTTTACATCAATAAACATTTCAAGTACACGATCATTAATTATTCTATCTAAATAAACAGCATAACATAAACAAATCTTATTTAACAAATTTATGATCCGTTCTTTATTGTTTTACTGGTAATTGGTAAGTTATACTTATTTAAAATTTATATAATCATTGATAAAAATTGGTTTAATCAATTTAAAATTGTAGTCTATATCTTCATTATGTTTAGAAACCCTTGTCATAACAAATTTTTAGTAGTTTGATTCCACAGTTTAAAGGAATACTAAATACATTTTTACTTGCGCAACAAACTGGCTCTACTAGAGTCATATATTACATCTGTAGAAGGCTCTAGTAGAGCTGAAACTAGTAATGTATTCGTAAAAACAAATTTGTTACATCTGTAGAAGACAAATAAATTTTTATAACAAATTTATTCTTAGGAATACATTACTAGTTTCAGCTCTACTAGAGCCTTCTACAGAAGTAACAAATTTGTTCTTACAAATACTTTATTATTACATCTGTAGAATGCTCTAGTAGAACTAAATCTAGTAATGAATTTGTAAGATCAAATTTGTTACAATTAAAGAAGACTCTAGTATAGCTGAAACTAATAATGTATATTATTTTATGAAATAAATCACTAATATAAAGTTTTGTTTTCAGTGATCATGTACAGACTACTGGTTTTATCGTTATTGATTAGTGGTGTGATTTCCGGATTAGTTAGGGTACCAAAAATATACAACGCCTTAATAACATCAGATGAAAATCTGTCGCCTAGTCAAGCATACCCAATAATAGAGCCAGTATTAAGGACAACAGCATTGGGAGTTGCATTTCCACCAATAATAGTCCACCCACACATCCACCAAGAACAAAATCACCACCTTCATGTCCAGAATATAAAACAAAATCAGGTAAAACAAATATTTAACAACTAATCCTTTCTTTAAAATTGAAATAATTGTGTAGGAAGCGTCCACAGCACAGCCAGTCGAATTGTCACAATCAAAAACCGAAAAGCCACAAATAGGATATCATGGTTCGTTGTATCCACTTGCTTACGATCCGTATGTTTCCTATGGTTATCACCACGATTTTCTTTATCCTGCTCTCCCATACTATCAGCATCCCGTTTTTGTTGATTTGCATCATTACGAAAATAATAGAAAAGTAGAGAAGGAAGCTGTACAACCGATTCAACCAATTCGACCGATTCAACCGATTCAGCCGATCCAGAAGCCTGTCATTAATTTTAAAAAGAATCCAGAGATTCCTGATGTACTGCCACCCCTGCCAATAAAAGACGAAAGGAAGAGGAAATCGTGATTGTAAACATCTGTCTTCTTATTATTTCTTATAATGAAATAATTATTTATTTTACAAATAAAAACCTTAATGCATAAGGTATATTTAAGCTTATAGAAACTGGATGTTCCGTTGTATGCAATAAATTGTTACATTATTTTTCAGATCGATCTTATTTACAAAACGAAACAAGCTACATTTTACATATTTCTCACATAAATTTCACTATGCTTACACTTCACTACAACCATTTGAATAATTTTTTCATAAATCTTAACCTTAACATCGCATTGAGCGAATTTTAATGAAACCTAATTATAATAATCGCAATATTTTTTTATTACATATTAAACTATACATATTCCGAATAGCAAAGAATGCTGTCCTTAGAATTCCATTTACAATTTGCATTTTAAATATTTAAATTGCATTGGAATTCCATTTATGAGTAATAAACATAAATAAGATTTGTTCATTTTATAGTAATATTTGTTTAATACATTTTGACAGATTGGTTTATTTTACCAGCGACCAACTGTAAATATTTGTTTAGCACAGTTGTTTTTGTAATTTAAATGCTTTTCCTATTTAAGCGATAAAAAAATTTAAGTAAATCTACTCGTTTTTAATTGTGAATCAATCATTTCATTGAATTATTTAAACTAGAATAAACTCTTTTATTATCACACTTAAAAGCGTACTTGATCTACATTGGTATTCAAAATGAATCTATTGATTATTCTGCAATTTTAAATTTTAATTGCATTGGAATACAATAGTCTGCGTGTAATAAATAACAAGGTCTTTTCCACAATTCTTGCGTGGATCATGAGAAGCATACGTAATATTTGTGATATACAGGGTGTCTCACAACGTATGGTCACAATTTCGTGTACCTAATCTTTAAAGCAAATATAGTTAAAAAATTAAAAAAAGTTTTCAAAACGTGTTTAATTATTATTAGTTAAATGACTACAATTTTAGAAAAACCACTATTTATTTTTTTAGTTTAAATTTACTAAAAAGATTATTCAAAATGGCCACTGTTAGTTGCTTTCAAGACACTTTTCTTATACTAGTACCTAGTTGCCGTGCTGCTTCAAAAATACTTCCTGTAAGATCTTCAACAATCTCTGATAGTGTTTAGTGTATCAATTTTTTTATATGGCATTACAAATAATAATCTAAACAAGTTTAACCCAAAATTAAGCTTTTGGGAGCGGCCAGGCGTTCAAAGACAAAGTGATGAGTAAACTAAGACCTTAAACACCAAGACCTGCTAAGTAGTCATAAGTAGTCAACTGTAAACAAGAACTTAACGGGACTAAACACTTCTTGTTTATGACTAACTTACAGAGTAAACTTTACTTAGGATTTTCTAAAATAACTCTTTTGAGCACTGGTCTTTAAAAAAAAAATGGAGACAAAAATTGTCATGAATCAAAATCCATCCTAACCTAACCTAACCAAACTTTACCTAACCTTTTTTTTAAATTTTTATTGTGGTTTAGGGGAAGCTCTTTCAGCCTGAGTGTAGGGCTTTCACCCACTAAACCCCCCTCCACTTGGCAAAATTTTGTATCTTTGGAATTGCAAAGCATATCTTTAAAGATACACGCCCGGACGCTGAACGCACCCTACATATTATTGGCTAATTCTTTTTCGCTTAAGATTTCTTTAACGTATTTTTGGATAGCTTGCAAGCAGTCTACGTTTTTAGCATAATGTGCGTCATGTTTTCCGGTGTTAGTGTTTCTTCCATTTCTTTTTCATGATTTTCTTTTTTGAGGCTCCATCTGCTGCAATTGAACAGAGTGTTTTCAGGATTCTTTTTCTTTTGACACACTTTGCACATCCTTTCCTCCGTTATGTGAAAACGACTGAGATAAACTTTAAAGTCTCCGTGTCCGCTCAAGGCTTGGATTAGAAAATAATCCGTTACTCCATGCTTCCTGTTAGTCCATTTGGTTACATTTTTAATTAGCTTTTTTGTCCAGATTGCTTTGCCTGAGTCTTTTTCTCAGGAGGTTTGCAACATTTCCATTTTTTTCTTTTATTTCTTTTTCTTGTATTCTCTGCTCCTTAGCTCTATTTGCAGTTCAATGGGCATTATTGAAGCTATCCCAAGTATAGCTTTGGTTGACGTTGTTCTATAGCCGGAGGTTACTTTGATAGCTAGTCTCCTTTGTTGTTTACTTAGCTTTGTTTTATATTTTTAGAATCTCCTAGCTCTGTTCCAAATTTGGGCACTATATAAAATAGTCGAGTGTGCTACACTCGCTAAAAATTTCCGTTTGGATTTACTTGGTCCTCTGATGTTAGGTATAAGTCTGTTAGTGCCGTTATTGATTTCTCTGCTTTCAAAGTCGTTTTTCTTATGTGTTCCGTCAGTTGCATGTTGTGGTCAAACCAGATTCCCAGATATTTAATTTCCATTTTTGAACTTAATCTTAGTGCCTCCATCTGAACTTTAATCTAGCCGAGTTTTCTACCTCCGTACAAAATAAGACATTCAGTTTTCTTCTCGGCTATCTCCAATCCTAGGTCCTCAATTTTGGATTTTATCTTGACCATTGCCTTGTTAATGTTTGCGACTATCTCATTTTTGTTTTTTTCTGTGGTTACAATTCCGGTATTGTCTGCAAAGCATATCACTTTAGTGCCTTTTGGCAAGTTTACTCTTAGCACCCTGTCGTGGTATACTAACCACAGCAGCGGTCATAGTATTGATCCCTGTGGTACCCCACATGTGATTGTCATTTTTTCTGTTTCTCCTATTAGTAATTTTCTGCACCACTCCTTTCCACGGCACTGCGCCAAATGCATTTTTGATGTCCACGGTAGAGAGAACCCACATTTTTCTGTTTTTGTAAGCTTTTTTTTATTTCGTCTACAGACTCTACTATTACCTTCATCGCGTCTATTGTTGACATTCCTTTTTGGAAGCCAAATTGGTTGGCAGCAAGTTTGTTTTCCACTTAATTCCTCTTCTTCCACCTCATCTACTAATGACTTCCATGCTTCATTCTTAGCTGCAATTATTTCTTTTTTAAAAGTTTCTTGTTTTTCCCTGAAGTCTTCAGCTGCTTTTTTTTTTTCTGGATGTTTGGGTTTTTCTTATTTCCTCTGGTCAGCTTTCTTTATGCGAGGTTACATTCAGCTTTTAATTTTGAAAGTTTTTCACTCCACCAGTAAACGGTTCTTCTGAAATTTGTGCGCCCCTTCCTTTTAATGCCGTCGTGGTAACCTTACCTAATCAAACCTAACCTAACCTAACCTAACTTAACTAGACTTAGAACACCTTGTTTATGGCTAACTTAGGGGTAACAGGTTTTTCTAAAATAATTTTTTGGGCTCCGGCTTTTTTCAAAAAAGATAAAGACAAAAATTGTCGTAAATCAAAATTTATTACCAGAAGCAGAGTTTGTTAAACATTATGCAAATCAATTTACATCACTGCAGGACAGCATCTGCAGCCCATAGTACGTATATTATCAAACAAGATATTGACATTGCCTTTATCCAAGAACCTTAAACCCATAATTGAGAAACAAATAAGTAAAGCATACCAGACAGATGGCTGCTAGCAGCACAACTCTAAGCAGACTTAGTGATAGCCAAGATAGTGATAATAAAGAAGAAAACTAAAAAAGAGATAATTCTTACATCTGGGTACGTTTCTTACAATAAGCAAGAACCTCCATGATTTGCAAAGTTATTGCTGCTAATGAGAGATAAGGCACCTTAAATGTAACGCCAGCGCTTACCACATAGAGAGCAAGGACATAAATCTAAGATATGTGATGCCGTTTAGTTTGAAAAGCCTCAGGGACTAATTCAAGCGTACCTACGCGGGTCTCTACCTGCTTTTTCTTTTTATTAGTTTCCGTAGCCTAATTTTTTATCATCGTTTATGTATTCTTGCCTTCAAGCACATACTCGTATCATATTTTTGGCTGACAGAGCTAAACCGTCCTCTGTCTTTTGCACTGCCACCTATCGCATTGGAACATGGTGTGTTTGGGTGTCTTTACTTTGTCACAGTATACGCATTGGTCATTCTCCATTATGTCTATTTAACTTTTAGAAAAAATTCAGTTTTGGTCACCATTTTTTTTTTAGCATATTGGTTTGTACTAGCCATGTACTTCTTTTCCAGGACTATAAGGTGTATGGCAATGGTCTCTGCTACCACCTGTTTGGCTCTGGTAAACACGGTTTGGTACGCGCTTGCCATAGCTATTGCCATATTTTTTGTATTTCTTCTAACATTATTTTGTACTTTGAGATCTGTGCACAATTGCTCCACGTGAGGGCTCCGTATAGTACCGATTCTGGTAGTGTCTGCAATGTGGGCTCCCATGTGCAAATTTTTGCCAAGAAAGACTTTGAGGTATTTGGCGCTATTTTTGCTGGTGACGATTACATCTCCTACTCTTACGGACACAGATTTGAGTAAATTACGTCCGACCAATACAGCCGCTTTAGTTTTGTGCGGGACCAGTTCCAATTCTTTCCATGCCAACTACATTTCTACGCGATTTGCAACGTACCAGGGATTATATTCTCCGGTAAAGAAAGTACTCACGTACTAAACCCCATTAGAGCACTTTGCGCTAGGTAAAAACCCAAGATTATACGTTTTCAAACCAACACTACAACATCTATTTTGAAGGGCAAAAGAAGTTGCTCTAACTGGAGCAAGATTGAGCTACATGTAGAACCAGTCTTACGGCATATAATAATGCCAAATAAAAAACCAAAAGGAAATTGTGTTGGAAATACTGCGAAGACATTCAAAACGGTCTCATACGCTCTCGCCTTCAAAAAGCTTTAAACAAAGAACGGAAAATTCACAAAATCGGTTAAGGGTACTGTATCGATCACGATCAGCTTTTTGATCGTGGTTTTGTTTGATCTAATAAACTATTATTAGATCTGTCGTTTAGGTATAATTGAGAATAAAAACTCGTAATGTTTAGGCGTATGTACTCTATTTGCTTTCAAAATATAACTAACTTTTTGCTTTACAGTGTTTGCCTTATATACTAAAAATATTGAGTGGAGTGGGTACGCAGACCCAAAAGTATTAATATATGGCTTAAAAATGCATCTGGCATTTCCTAATTACATCTGGGTTTTTCATAGCATTACTACCCGCATCAATAACCTATTAAATAATACAGACATAAATAAAGCCCGTAAGATATACACTAATCCGATTACACTAAGCTTACTAATATAATTCAAATTAACAACCCGCCAATATACATTACTGAAGTAATAAAATAGTAGTTATTTCTTAATCCTAAACATGCCGCCGCCGTTGAAACGCCTTGTTTCAAATTAGGATGGGTCATCGGGCAAGATGCAGAGCTTATGGATAGCCCGTTTTATTAATCCATCTGATGTTTTTAATGTAGCTGCTCTGGTTATTCCATCTTTTCCCTGATGCAATTCTTGGATCCTGGCCAATTTCCATAATAGCGGGTGAGTGCTGCCATCTTGAATTACTGCTATTTGGTTCTTTTTTGGAATTGTACCTTTGTTTACCATCCATTTTGTCCTCTTTTGCAATTCTGATAAGTATTCTCCTTTCCAGCGATTCCAAAAATGTTGCTGCAATCTTTGCACGAGCTGCCATCGAGATAATCGATTCAATTTTATGTCTTGCAGATCAGGTTCTGCCACTACATTCAATGGCCTTCCAATTAAAAAGTGGCCTGGCGTTAGAACATCCAAGTCATTTGGATCTGCTGAGAGAGGAGTTAATGGTCTGGAGTTTAGTATGGATTCTACTTGAGTCATCAGTGTATACAATTCCTCGTAGGTTAATGCTGTTTCTCCAATTGTTTTCTTTAGAAGCCGCTTGGCAGATTTAACTGCAGCTTCCCATAATCCTCCAAAATGGGGTGTACGGGGCGGAATAAAATGCCAGTTTATACCTTCTTCTATCAGTTTGTTTTTTAGCCGCAGATTATTAACACAAAATAAGCGCTGCAACTCACCCAATTCGTTATTAGCACCTACAAAATTGGTGGCGTTGTCGGAAAATATTTCTTTAATCAATCCTCTTCTGGATACCAATCTTCTTAAAGCTCCTAAGAACGCTTCGGTGGTTAAGTCGGTTGCTAATTCTATGTGCACCGCCTTGGTAACCATGCAAATAAATATTACCACATAACATTTTACAAGTTTCTTAGATCGCCGGTTGCCTTCTTTCATTGGAATGGGTCCGCAATAATCAACTCCTGTTTTAAGAAACGGATGTTTAGGTATCACTCTTTGTCTTGGCAAATCTCCCATCATAGGCGTACTCATCGTGGGCTTGAATCGAAGACATCTGGTACATTTTCGTAGTATGCCTCTTACTGTGCTTCTTGCAGCTAGAGGCCAGTATTGACTTCTAATTACAGCAAGTGTTGCTTCGGGTCCAGAATGCAAGTTTCTTTCATGCTCGTATCGTATGATTAATTTTGTAAAGGGATGCTTTGATGGTATTACTATTGGAAATCGCTTATCATAAGGTAATGCAGCATGTCTTAATCTTCCCCCTACGCGTATAAGCCCGTCGTCATCAATAAATGGATTCAAGCATAACAACTTACTTTGTTTATTAACACCCTTTCCTTTCTGCAATTGTAATAACTCTGTGTCAAATTCGGTGGTCTGTATCATTTTAACTAATCGAGTCTTGGCTTGTTGTAGTTCATCTGTTGACAGTGCAACATTTTCAGGTTTGTTTTTTAGTTGACATATGTTGATAAATCTTAAGCACCACGCCGTGATTCTTACAAGCCTGGTGAATGAAGAGTATTTTTCAAACAATTCTAAACCGTTTAGCCTTGGATTTGTTTGTATTATTAATATTTTTCTTTCAGGTACGTCCAAGTTTTCGTAGTTAATTATGGGCAAAGATGGCAGATTGGTTTTACAAAGAAACTGAGGCCCATGCCACCATAGGTGTGAACCTTTCAGTTTGTCAATGGTAGTTCCCCGGGATATCAAGTCTGCTGGATTTTCGTTTGTGTTTACATGATACCAATCTTCACTTTTGGATATTGATTGAATTTCGCCTACGCGATTTGCAACAAAGGTCTTCCATTTGTTTGACGATGACTTAATCCATGCCAAAGTTATTGTTGAATCAGAGTAATATGATATTTTCTTAAATTTGAGACCTAAAGCTCCACGTAGTTTGTTAACTAATTGTGCAGTTAAAACTGCTGCACATAATTCCAGGCGAGGGAGACTTATTGTTTTCACTGGTGCTATTCTTGATTTAGCACATATTATATTGCATGATATGCTACCCGTTGCTTGGTTAACAGATTTTATGTATATGCAACATCCATATGCTGACTCACTGGCATCTCCAAACGCATGCATTTCTAGATTACAAGCTTTATTTGTTGCCAAGTATCTTGGTATGCTGATGTCATGAATATTCGTTAACTGTATCAGAAAATTATTCCATTCTGTGTATATATGCGCTGGTACGGATTCATCCCAATGGATCTTTTCCTGCCACAGTCTCTGCATAAGTATTTTTGCTTTAATTATAATAGGCCCCATTAATCCCAGTGGGTCAAATATTTGAGATATTCTTGCGAGAATAGACCTCTTTGTAGTTCGCTTTTCTACATCAAATTTAGCACCTTTGTACCCGAATGTATCCTCTTTGGTGTTCCATTGGATTCCTAACGTTTTTACCATATCAGATTTTTCCAAAGTGAGAACCGTTGATTTGCCTGGGAGACAGTCTAGCAGCGCTTCTTCGGTGTTAGAGGCCCATTTATGAAGTATTAGTCCTGCTTTATTTAGTATTGTTGTAACTTCGTTTTTAATTTTTGTTAGGTCGTCGATGTTCTCAGCTCCGGTGATCATGTCATCCACGTAGAAATCCTCAGTAATAACTCTTGCAGCTGTAGGATATTTGTCTTTGTTTCTTTCAGCTAATTCTTGTAGACATCTAGTAGCTAAGTATGATGCAGGTGCAGTTCCATACGTTAACGTATTTAGTCGATATGTTTGCACATTTTCTTCAATAGTGTTCCGCCATAGTATTCGTTGGTAAGTTGCATCATCTTCCGAAACCCTTATTTGTCGATACATTTTTTGTATGTCTGCTGATATTACATACTTATGTGTTCGAAATCGACATAAAATGTTAAACAGTTCATCCTGGATTGCTGGACCAACCTTTAAAATATCGTTTAAAGATTTTCCGGTTGTTGTTTTCATAGAAGCGTCAAATACTACCCGTAATTTGGTAGTTTGACTAGCTTCATTTATGACGGCATGATGTGGTAGATAATATCCCTTTTTCTCACACTCTATTGGTTCCATTAGTTGCATATGGCCAAGTGACTGATATTCTGAGATGAAATTGGTATATTTCGTTTTTAAATCTTCATCTCTTGATAGCTTCCGTTCTAATGAATAGAACCTCTTTAAAGCTAATTGCTTTGAATCGCCTAATGATAATGGATCCTCCTTCCATGGAAGTTTGACAATAAACCGACCATCTGGTGAACTCTGATGGGTGTTATTAAATTCAACTTCGCAAGCCTTTTCTTCATGTGAGCGGAGTCTTCTTAGCGGAAGTTCTTCTATTTCCCAAAATTTTGATATCCGACTATCTAACCTTACATTGCTTATGTGGCATTTCACAGAATCTACATGTGGTGGTGTGGTTCCTGATATAATCCATCCCAGCAATGATTTTTGAAATAGCACCTTATTGTTTGTGGTACATATTTGTCCTACGCATAATAACTTGTAGAATATATCCACTCCTATGAGAAGATCTATTTGCATCGATTCGTTGAACTTGGGATCCGCTAATTTAATATTTTTTGGAATTTCAATCAAACTTTTGTTGAATGTTTGAGATGGCACGTTTGATGTAATTTTATCCAAAACAAATAATTTTAATTTTGCGTTGAAATTATTATGTCTTGAATGCATTATTGTGGTTGTCTGTAACTGGGCATTTGTGGTTGACTCGTTAATCCCGGATATTGGTAAAGAAGTTGCTTGCATGTTTAATCCCAATTTCTTAGCCACTTCTGTTCTTATAAGGTGAACTTGAGAACCTGAATCTAGTAGGGCTCTAACCAAATGCTTGTTTCCCCAGCAATCATCCAAATATACTTCGCATGTGGACAATATAGCTTGAGCTGGTTCCTGCAGTTGTTGTTGATTCAGACATCCAATTATTGTTAAATTTGAAGTTGGCTCTTCTTCTTCAATGTTGCCATCAATATGTAATAATGTATGATGCAATTTATTGCATTTTCTACATTTAGTTGATCTGCAATTTCTTGCGATATGATTTGATTTCATGCAATTTATGCACAGTTTCTTTTCTGTTATTAGATTCAATCTCTCTGCCGGAGATTTATTAATTAATTTTGGACATGTGTATACTAGGTGTTCTTGATTGCACAAGTAACATTTCAGTGCTCTTGTTGCGGTCGTAATTGATAAATTCCTTGCCATTTTGGGTTGCGGCACTTTCATGTCTTCTTTGCAAGATCGCAGCGTTCTACATTTAATTGTCAGAAATTCTCGCAATTGATTAAATGTTGGAACATCCTTCGTCACCAACGATTCTTCCCACTGGCTTCTTGTTTTGTCGTCTAATTTCTGAACTATTAAATGTATCAACATGTCATCCCAATGTTCTACCGGGCGCTTTAATATACGAAGCGCATGTATGTGCTGTGTAGATTTATCCAGTAGTGAACGAAGCGCCTCATGCGAAGCTTTTGGCATCAAAGGGAGTTTGAATAATCCCTGTACATGGCACTGCACTATAGCTCGAGCATCTTCGTATCGCTCTTTTAATAGAGCCCACGCTACATCATAGTTGTCGGCAGTTATAGATAAGGCACTAATTACTTCCGCCGCTTCCAGTTTAGTCGCTGCTTTTAGGTAATGCATTTTCTCAATTTTCTTGATGTCGGGGTTTTCATCTATTAATGAGGCAAAAGTATTGTGAAATTCTACCCATTTGTCGTATGCGCCAGCGAATTGGGGTAGGTTTAACGCCGGCAATTTAATTTGTGACGTAATTCCGCTTCCAGATGATGCTGTCATCGAAGTTGTTTCTACTTCAGCTTCGGATATAAATTTCCAGGCTTCATCTCGTACTTGATAATATCTAGCATCCAAATCCTCATCTGAGATAAATTCGGTTTCTTCGTCGATTCCATATAATTGTTCTTCAAGTTGCGCTAGTGTTTTCATAGTGTTTTCGCATAAATCTAGACGATTTCTGATGCTGCGTGCTGTAGGCTTCGGATTTGCTTTGAGCGTATTTGAGAGACGCGTTAATTCTTGTTTTAATCGCTTACTTGCTCCCTTCAATTGAGCTATGATTTGTTCAGCCATGTTTTGTTTTTATTTCCAATTTGATTAGGAACTGCTGCTTGCTTGAACTACTGGTTGCTTAGTTGTGTTTGGATTTTAACAACAAATTCGGTTCGAAGGACCATGTATCGATCACGATCAGCTTTTTGATCGTGGTTTTGTTTGATCTAATAAACTATTATTAGATCTGTCGTTTAGGTATAATTGAGAATAAAAACTCGTAATGTTTAGGCGTATGTACTCTATTTGCTTTCAAAATATAACTAACTTTTTGCTTTACAGTGTTTGCCTTATATACTAAAAATATTGAGTGGAGTGGGTACGCAGACCCAAAAGTATTAATATATGGCTTAAAAATGCATCTGGCATTTCCTAATTACATCTGGGTTTTTCATAGCATTACTACCCGCATCAATAACCTATTAAATAATACAGACATAAATAAAGCCCGTAAGATATACACTAATCCGATTACACTAAGCTTACTAATATAATTCAAATTAACAACCCGCCAATATACATTACTGAAGTAATAAAATAGTAGTTATTTCTTAATCCTAAACAGGTACTCTGTAAGAACTGCTGCAGACACTTCCCGGCTTCTACACTAACGGAAGTTCTTAATAAAAACCATAATTAATCGGCAACGGAGACAAAGGAGACACATTTGAACAATTCAAGTTGCCAAAAGCCGATAAAATTTATTCCATCATAGAAAAGATTTGCAGTGTTGACAGAGTCTCTATGCGAAATCCTCAGATCGAGCTTAGCACGTTTACAAATACCGAGCAGCTAAAAAGTGGCCAATGTGGTGTTTATACCAAATAGTTCCACGTATGCCCTGGCTAATTCCTGCAGACAAATTAGCTTAACATCTTTTATGAAAAAACTATTGAAAAAAACAGTCGACAAGTAACAAGGCCCGATCACTGCACCAGCATCAGTATGCTTACCAAACGGAAAAGTTCCGCAAACTATACCCAGCCATACACCAGTTAGTCATGCAAAAAAATATTTTTGGCTGCTTTTCTAGATTGTAAAAGGGCATTTAACAATACTACCTTCTAACCCATCGCAAAAGCAATAGAGAGCCAAAGAATAGACTATCTCATCCAACTAGGGGTCTACTCTTTACTGAATGCCTAATAAGCTGTTACTTTTAAAATTCGGTCATAAAACTGTAAAAAAAAATTATGAAATCTTAAAAATAGCAACATCTAGCTATAAAATATCAAAATATTGTTAGAAAACACCAAAATTTGGCCATAATACTTTTGAAAAATTGTAAACTTTATTCATAAAATGACAATAATAACAAAATTTGGCCATAAAGTTGAAAATTCTGTCAGAAAAAAACAAATTTTGATCATAAGTTGTTAAAAACTATAAAACTATTTATGAAATGTCAAGAGTAATAAAATCCGTTCATAAAACATTAACATATTATTAAAAAATCCGGCTATAAATTGTTAAAAAGTGCAAAACTCTATTTATAAAAAGTTAAAAATAACAAAACTTGGACATAAACTGATAAAAAGTAGAACAAAACAGACAAAATACTTAGGAATAATATTAACTGAGATACTCACCTGGGATACACATATTGACAAAATATTCAAAGAAAACGCAGCAACAATAGGAGCTGTATATAGAGCCAGGGAATGCATAACAAAAGAAACTGCATTAAGTATCTACCATTTACTATTTTTAGCAAAAATTAATTATTTTATAAACATATGGGGAGAAACATCAAAAACAAACATACAAAAAATAGAAAGACAACAGAACAAAATTCTAAAAATAATACACAAACTACCAAAACTAACACCAACAGAAGAAGTATACAAAATAATTAACAAAACAAAGATAAAAGAAAAAAGAAAAATAGAAAAATGCAAACTAATATACAAAATTAAAAATAAAGAAATCAAAACTAACCTCCAAATAAAAACCAACAAAGAAATTCACGGACATAACACTAGAAGAAGAATCAATATACATGTACACACAACAAGGACAGAAAAGGCAAAACAAACAGTACTAGGCAATAGACTAGTCACGTACAATCAACTGCCTCAAAGTATTAAAAAAATAAAGAGCTATAATGAATTCAAAATAAAAATAAATGAACACTATATATTAAAAAGATCAAAACAAAGTAATGAATAAAATAGATAATACAAACAACATAAATATCAAATAAGAAGAATTGAAACATAAAATGGTGCCCCAAATACAAAACTCTGCAGCCATCCATATGGAGACGGTGTAGAGCAGCAAGTGGGGAGAAAACAAAATGAAGTATAATCTTTAAATATGTAAAAATATTATAATAAATAACAATAAAAAATTACAAAAACATGCTGCTGAAATACCAAAAAAGATTGGCATTAAGAATAGTCAGTGGCTACCAAACGGTCTCTACGGAAGCCGCCGTCGTAATTGCCTCAATCATGCCAATCCATTTGCAGATAGAATTAAGAACGGAAGGACACAAAGCAAATCTCCTTACCAAAAAGCAACTAAAAGAGCAAAATATCTTGAAATGGAAAGAGACATGAGATAAAAACATCGGAGTTGCAGAGTGGACAATAAGACTCATTAAAAACCTCCTAACATGGCCAAAAAAAGAGTTTGTTGAAGTTGACTATTACTAAACTCAACTTCTGAGTGGACACGGTTGTTTCAAAACATATTTGAAGAAGATTTGCCTGAACGATGACATATGCAACAGGTGCCGGTAGATGCTCAGAATACACATTCTATAATTGCCATTGATTTTAATAGTACAAATAGACTTACTATTTGTGCTATTGATTGATTGATTCATCTACAATATATGTCTATTGCAATATAATTTCAATTGAATTGAAATATATTGATTTGCTTACTTTTTGAATTTCGCGCTTTATAATTGTAAGCCAATGAAACGGAACTTTATAGACCGGCGCAACAAAACATTTCACGCCATTCACGCCAAAAGTATCTAGAAATAGAATCTTAAATTTACTAACATATTGTTATTGTAATAACTAGTAAAAATGGGCCCTTTAGTACAACATTTTCCAATTACACTGATAACAACATTTTGTAAGTAAATATCAATATTTCTTAAAATACTTTACAACATAACCTCATTTTTTTAGGTATATGCACTGCAACGTACATTATAATAAAAGTTCAAATGAATGAAATAAATAGAGGGGGTGGTGTCTATGAAGATGAAAACACAATTTTTCATTACTTTGATGTTCTACTCTTTATGGATATATTCTTACGAAAATTTTTAAGTCTATTAGTTGATTGTCTTGTGTTAGCAGCCGTGGGTTATGTGATACGACGTTTTAATCAAAATACTAAAATTACTATACCTTTAATGTATATAAATCAGTAAAATGTATTTATTATTAGCTCAGAATAAATATATGTTTGAAATTTTGTAATACGCTGTCTTTTATTCACAAAATGTTGAAGATTTTAATTAAAGCTAGCTTATCATAGCTGGTTTGTAAAAGTTGCAATAACAATTAATAGGTAAGTAATTTACAAACAACTTTTCCTCGTATATGTTTCAAATCTCCAATTGTCTATTTATTTTACCTTTAAAATCTATAAAATTAAAAGTTACCGGTATGATAGATATGACTTACTATGTCTATTGCAATATAATTTCAATTGAATTGAAATATATTGATTTGCTTACTTTCTGAATTTTGCGCATCATAATCATAAGCCAATGAAATGAAAATGTATAGACTGGCGCAACAAAACATTTTACGCCATTCACGCCATAAGTGTCTAGAAATAGAATCTTAATTTTACTAATATATTGTTACTGTAATAACTAGTAATAATGGACCCTTTAGTACGATTTTTTATAAATACACTGATAACAACATTCTGTAAGTAAATATTAATATTTCTTAAAATACTTTACAACATAACCTCACTTTTTTAGGTTTATGCACTGTATCGTACATAATAATAAAAGTCCATATGGATGAAAAAAATAAAGAGGATGAAGATGAAAACACAATTTCTCATTACTTTGATGTTCCACTCTTTATGGATATATACTTACGAGAATTGTTTAGACAATTAATTTATTGTATTGTGTTAGCAGCCATGGGATATGTGGTACGCCGTTTTAATCGGAACAACTAATTACAAATACTAAAATGACTATACCTTTAATTTATATAAATCAGTAAAATGTATTATTATTAGCTCAGAATAAATATTGTTTGTATTGTTGTTTGTAATTTTGTAATACGTTGTTTTTGATTCACAAAATGTTGAGGATTTTAATTAAAGCTAGCTTATCATAGCTGGTTTGTAAAAGCTGCAATAACTATTTATAGGTAAGTAATTTACAAACAACTTTTCCTCATATTTGTTTCAAATCTCCAATTGTCTATTTATGTTACTTTTTAAACCTTTAAAGCCAAACTTGACCGGTATGATAGGTAGGACTTGTATAAAAATTACATTTCAACTTATATATTAAATTTAGTATTTTTTTTGTTTTGTTTTAACATTAACACTTTATCAGAAACTGTAAGAATATTTAAGCTAAATATGTTAATCAATTTAGTCCTAGGTAAAGCAAATACGTTTTCTTAAGAGCAATGTAAAAAAGAATCAATCTTCAATGTATGCAACCAACAATACATAATTTCAATGCCGGTTGCATAGTACATATAACTTGAAGTTTGAATAACGTGGCGGCGCTAGTGTACATAGCGAGAAGTCAGCTGACGGATCGGTTTTTATTTTAGGTTGCTCTGATATCATAAAAAAGCTCCTAATAATAACGATGATTTACTGTTGCTTTGTTTGCAAAAACGTAAATGTACAAGTATTAACTCATTTGTAATAATAAGTAACTAAATATTTAAATTACTATGTAGGCAACTAATTATATACTTCATGTTACCATATAATTAACACAAACATATTTTTGTGGTAATTAATGTGATTATAAAGAATTCATTACAAATAAAATAGTTAATATAGTAACCTTAGAATAGATTGGCCGGTATAATTGGCAACTTAATATACAAAAAAGTTATATTTGCTCTGTTGCACTTATGCCTTTGTTCGTTATCATTTATTTTTAGCTAGAGTTCAGAAATAGCTTCAAAAAAGGCGGTAAATATTTTGAGGTGAGGTTTGACCAAAACACGCAGATTTGCAAATACGTGATAAAAACAGTAGAAAAAGTAGAAAAGACTAGAAAAAGCTTAACCGTTTTGATGCCAAACATAAGAGGCTCCAAAAAAGGGAAAAGAATAATGCTATCAAACGTGGCGTAAATGAAGGATGACTATGTCATACAAATACTACAAAAACATGCTGCTGGAACACCAAAGAAGATTGGCTTTAAAAATAGTCAGTGGCTACCAAACAATCTCTACGGAAACCGCTTTTGTAATTGCCTCGATCATGCCGATCCATTTGCAGGTAGAATTACGAACGGAAGGACACAAGGTAAATCTTCTCACCAAAAGGGAACTTAAAAAGGATAATATCTTGTTGAATTAGGAAGAGGCATGGGATGAAAACACTGGAGTTGCAGATTGAACAAAAGCGACAACATGTGATTTCAGTTATAGGAGTTTGTAAAAGACGTAATCTCTACAAAAGAGAATGAGGTGCAAGATGAAGAAAGAGAGGATGCAGAGACAATCTAGGGGGTTAGTGCTGCTAACGTCTGGGCGTGTGTTTGTGAAGGTATGCTTAGCAATTCCAAGAATACAAAGATTTTGCCAAGTGGAGGAGGAACACTCAGGCTGGGAAAGCTTCCCCCAACCACAATAAAAAAGAATGTTTTTGTAGTTTTATTTTATTTATTTCATTGCCTTTCTACTTTTCGGTGTATCCCTAAATACATATTATTACATAATAATGTAAACTCTAGAAAAAAATGCAAAACCCGCAAACAATATTTTTGCGTATAATAAGTTGCCTATTATAGCGGTTAATTTATGTTTGGAATAGTGTAGATCTCAAAGAAAGAACTCTATCAAAACAATATGCTCAATGATTGAAATAAGAGAAAAAAAAAACAAGAATTGTTATACAGATTTTCAATTAATATAAATGAAAGTTATAATAAATAAGATTATTGAAATATAACTTAACTCTAAGTATTGTAAGTTTTATTATATAAAAGTTTAATAATAATAATATTAAATTTTCAGTTAGTGATGAATAAAATAATACTGAATATGCATTTTCAGCTGTAGAAACAAGCAGGATTTTCAACTGCATTTGAGATAGATTCTGCAAAAGATGAGAGTAGTGAGCTATTTTATATTATAAAAATGATTTTCAATATTGTAAAAGTGATTAGTATTATGAAAGCTGTATTATTAAATTATGAAAGTAAAATTTGAATGATTATAAAATATGTAGGTATGTTATATATAGTATTGTGTTGTTTGCACTAAAATAGTTTATTAACAATTTTATTGTCATTTTACATTTAAAAATGATTTAATTTTTATTTGCCGATTTTAGCCGATTATTATCGAAATGTTTCTAACCTCAAAACATTATTCAGCTAATTTGTTTTAATTGATCAATACATTCCAAGTTCATCTTATAATAAATTAATAATATTAAATAAAGAATACCAATCCTTCAGTAAGTTATTCTGTATCTTTTATTTAGTTTTTATCACAATTTAATAGAGCTTCAACAAATTTTGCTCTAAACAGACAAATGGTTATAATCAGTTGATAAATAAAACAATATTAATATTTTTTTTAAGTACGTTAAACTCTCTACAGACGGTTCGCGAACGTGTCCAAACGTTTATGATTTGTGCATTTGACGAATCGTATTTAGGGTACACGCTTAGTAGATTAGACTATATACACTTATAGACATGCCGACTCAATGAAGCCAACATTATTGGTGTGTGTAATGTCAGTTGTGGGTAAGAAAGCGCATGTAGCAAGAAGCTTGGTGATTTACCAAAATGTATAAGGTACTTGTCTTAAGTGCTAATTGATAATAAATACTTTTAATATTAAACTATTTATTAAAAATGTATCAAATTAATTTTGTAAATCATATTAAAAATCAATATTAAAAAATATTTATATTTTATCGTTTTTATTGATGGTTACTAAAAGGTATCAAATTCAATAAGTAACTACGCATAGTGTCCATGCTTTTAGCAAACTTGTGACGTCAGTCGTGGGGATAAAATGTTGTTATTGGCTTCACCATGCAACGAGCGGATAATAGCATAAGTTTATAAGTGTATATGGTCTAAGCTTATTAGGCGAACGTGGGTTTTTAGCATAGCACTCATACAGTTTGGTGTCAATCTCCAATATATAATTAAATAATAACTTTCTCTTTATCCACGGGGGTGATATAGAATTTACTAAATAAGCCCTTTTAAATAGCTGTAAAACGTACTATAAAAAATTTGTGAAAGGTAATAAATAAATAAAACACAAAATTATAAATGAAGACAACAAACGTATATTTGATATTTATATTAATTCACAGTGTGTCGATTATTAGTGTACTATACCATAATGTAATGGGGTACATAGTGTGTGCAATTATGGAATATGGATGTGTGGGTGCTCAATAGCGTGGTCGAGTCGCTACCGCCAAATGTATATAACACATCGTTATATTGTTGAGTCAGCTGCGGCGGGATCATAAGATTTTTTTCAATACCTTAATTATTATTTTATTAATTAGCTTTGATCATGTGCGACTACCATTATTTATTTCGTAGATATTTCCGTGTTATTGTATATGTATTTTGTCGGAAAATAAATATTATTAGTCTAAATTTTGCCAAAGATTCAAATTAATAATAATAATAATAATTCTTTATTTACGGTATAAGTAAAACCATTTACATCTACATAAAAATACAATGAATATAAACAATATAATACATAATAAAATAACCAATATAAAAAACAAAAGCAAAAGATCGACATAAGACACATAATATAATATAAAATACATAACATTTAATCAATATTACTCATTTGAATCTTAAACATGGATTTAGAACAAAAAAAAAATGAAATTGTTTGTTAAACAGTTTGCCAATCTACAAATTCTACCAATGGGGTTGTGAAATCCATAATTAGTAGAATGTGTAAATTCTCTAAATAATGAAGTCTGCCTGGTACGTCGTTCACAAATAGGAATGTAGAATGAAAGAGATACAAGTAACTCAGGACAGTCTACTTCAGTGACGGTAAATTGTATAGTGAAGCAATGTAATTGCGATCAAAATTAACCGATAATATACCAGATCTAAAGGACAACAGACAAAAAAATTTGTTTTGAACACGTACAATACTCTGACTATAGATTTCATAGAAAGGGCACCAGACTGACGGAACGTACTCTAAATGAGAGCGCACCAAGACACAGTATAGTAATTTAAAAGTACATTTTTATATTTTATATGCTCAACAAACGTAAGTTTAAAATCAAAAATTACACCCAAGTCTTTAATTTGTGTCACTTGTTGTAACACCTTGTTCTCGATAATATAATCGTACAAAGTTTTGCTTAGCGTTCTATTAAAACTGATTGCAAAAAAATCATTAACATTAAAAAAAAGGTTATTAATAAGGCACCAAGCATTAACAGAGTCTAAATCTTGTTGCAAAAAATTACAATCATAGATAGATTAAATACTTCTATAAATTTTTAAATCATCTGCAAATAATAGAAATGATGATGAACTAATACAGTCAGAAAGATCATTGATGAAAAGTAAAAATAAAATTGGTCCACAGTGAGATCCCTGAGGAACACCTGATGAAACTAAAATAGGTTGTGAAAGAAAGTTATTGATTTTTACACACTGCGTTCGGTTTTTCAAAACCAAGATAACCAAGAACCAACTGCATTATGAAAACCCAAGGCTTGAAGCTTAGCAATTAAAATATTGTGGCTCACACAATCAAAGGCCTTAGAAAAGTCGGTGTAAATAGAGTTTTGCATTCAAATGCGTTTAAAATGTAATTTTCGTAAGAAAGTAGATTGGTAAGTGTAGATCGACCCTCACAAAACCCATGCTGTTCTAAAATACTTTTGCACTTCCAATGTATTTGACCAGTTATAATTTGATCAAATAATTTCGGGATAGCAGATTGAATCCAAATGCCTATAGTTTGTAATATTTTCTTTAGCACCAGATTTATGCAATGGCATAATATAAGTTTGTTTCCGTACATGAGAAAATTTAGTTTCATTTAATAAATCGTTGAAAAGAAAATGCAATGGTTTAAAAATTGAATAAATACAATTCTTTAAGAGCATAGAAGAAAAACCGTCAGGTCCAGTGCTAAAATTAGATTTAAGACTTGTAATTCCATTAAAAATATCTAGTAAATTGACTGAGAAATTTATATAAATTACATTTTTATCAAACTTAAACAATGGAGTTAGATGAATTTGAGAATTATAAACGGAAGAGAAAAAATCTGCAAATTTGTTTACAATCTGCAATCTTGCTGGCCATAAAACTGGTCCGTCTCTTCCTACCCACCTATGTAGAAAAGTTTGGTCTAAATGCTCTCTAATGACAATCGAAAAATGAGCTGTATCACCATCATGCTGGAACCACATTTGTTGCTTGTGGGTCAAAGGAAAGTCACTCAAAAGATCATACGTTGTGTTTGGCAGAAAATTAAGGTAAGCAGCGCCTGTTAATCGATTTGTTAAAACAACAGGTTCTAGAAACCTGTTGCCTACAATACCCATTCAAATGTTTAATGAAAAACGTGTTTGATGTCTACATTCAATTACAGAATGGGGATTTTGTCGGCTTAACGATGTGCGTTATATAAACTAACAACTCCTTTTTGTGTGAACCTGGCCTAATCCGCAAAAAGAATTTTGGCAAGAAACTGCGGGTTTTCAGCATTCTTGCGTAGAAACCAGCAACAAAAAACCAAACGTACCTAATGATCAGTTAAATTTAAGGTCCATACTCGTTGTACATAGTATGGATAGAGCAGCTGCTAGTGGAGGGTTTTCCAAATAGCACCAATTCCTACCTTGGCTGATATTCTCCGCACACTCGTCCCTAGATTATGCTCTATCCGTGTTATAATTTTTTGTTCTGCTCTAAGAGTAGATACCGACTTTGATCTGCCGGAAAGATAGCACTGTTTTTGAAGTGAACCGATCTCTTAATCTCTGGTGAATTTTTCCAAACATACGATGTGAAGAAATCTGGCAATTTGGATGAGCTTCTTCATAATGACGTCGCGCTTTGGTGGCAATCCCATAAGGACGACCATACATAAAATGCATGTTGGCTAGTTCTGCATTAGTGTAAAAAAAAACTTTATTTACGATATAATCTTACCATTTACATCTACATCAAATATACATAAACAATGATGTTTTACAATACAAAAATAAAGAATACAAAAAACAACATACATAAAAGCGCACATATTAAACATTAGTCAGCATGGCTTAGCTGACTTTTGAACGTAGATTTAGAGACACAAAATACATTAATATCAGTTGGTAAAATATTTGCAAATCTACACATTTAACCGAGTGGATTGTTGAAACCATAATTAGTAGAATGGGTAGACTCGCAAAATAAAGAAGAATGTCTGCTATGTCTATTATTAGGAGCTACATGGAATGGAAGAGTACCAAGTAGCTCCGGACAATCAATCTCAGACATAATTAAATTACGCAAGAACGACAAATCAGCTCTTTTGCGGCAAATCTTCAATGGCGGTAAGTTGTACAATGAAGCAATGTAGCAGTAATCATAATTTACAGATAATATGAATTTGTTCAATACTACGGTTATGAATTTCATAAACAGGACTCCAAACTGACGGAACATACTCTAAATGCGAACGCAACAAAGCACAATATAAAAGTTTTAGTGTACTGGCTGATAAATCCGCGGACATTCTATATACAAATCCTAACATTTTTATGGCACGATTGCACATGATGTTTATATGTTCAACAAATGTAAGTTTATGATCAAAAATAACGCCTAAATCTTTTATTTGTGTGACATTGTTTAACACTTTAGTGTCAATTATATAGTTAAAAGAAATTTTACTTAAAGTTCTATGGAAACTTATTGAAAAACATTTATCAACATTAAAAAATAATTTTTTAATAAAACACCAAGTATTTATAGAATCTAAGTCCAGTTGTAAAAGATGGCAGTCATTGAGAGATGATATTCTTCTATACATTTTTAAATCATCCGCAAATAAAAGAAATGTCAATGAATTCATATACTGTGGGATATCATTAATGAAAAGCAAAAATAAAATTGGTTCAAAATGAGATTCTTGAAGAACACCAGATGAAACAAGAATGGGCTGTGACAAACAGTTATTAATTTTTACACACTGCGTGCAATTTTTCAAAAAGCTGAATAACCAGGAAGTCACATCATGATGAAATCCCAGAGCACTGAGCTTGGCAATCAAAATATTATGGCTCACATGATCAAACGCTTTTGAAAAATTGGTGTAGATTGAGTCAACTTGTACTTTAGATTCAAATGCATTTAAAATATCATTTTCATAACAGAGTAAATTAGTAAGTGTAGAACGCCCTTCACAAAATCCATGCTGCTCTTCTATTAAGATGCTTTTGCACATCCATTGAACTGACCAGTTACAATTTATCGAACAATTTAGGTATAGCAGATTGAATACAAATGCCTCTATAGTTAGTGATATTCTCTTTGGCTCCAGATTTAAACAAAGGCGTAATATAGCTTTGTTTCCATATTCATTCAATAAAGCAATGAAAAGTAAGTGCAATGGCTTTGCAATAGAATAAATGCACTTTTTTTACAGTAAAAAAGGAATGCCGTCGGGTCCAACGCTTAAATTACATTTTAGGTTTTCAATTCCCTTAAAAACATCACACAAACTAATAGAAAATTTTGAATGTATTACGTTATTACTAAAATTAAACAATGGAGTTGGATGAGTTTCGTTATCATCGACTGAAGAAAAAAAATCTGCAAAATTAGTTACAAAGTCGTTCCTATTATTACAAGTTTGAATAAAGATCATGCATTGTGGCTGGAAAACCATTAGTTTTTTTGTTCTCATTAACAAATCTCCAAACATGTTTTGGATTATTTTGAATTTTACTTTCAGTTTGTAAAATATATTGCTCGTATTGATGTGCACTGAGATTTTTGCACGTAGTACGAATAGATTGGAATTCATTATAGTCCAACAATAGTTTTGAAGATTTATACCGTTTGTGTACAGTTTTCTTGAGTTTAGTAAGTGATATCAATTCTTTGTTGAACCAAATAGAAAAATTGCTTTCACGCCACAGTTTTTTAGGGACAAAACAATCAATAACATAATCGATTACAGAGTAAAATACATCAAGACACATATCAGTATCACAGTTATAAAATAGTGCAGTCCAATCAACATTCAACAAATAATTATTGATTGCGTTGTAGTCGGCAAGTTTAAAATCGTTAAAAATATAATTACAATTTAAAATATCACAGGTAGTATTACATTTTCTAGTTAACAAGTACGCAGTATGGTGTTGGCTTAAATTTAACAAAACATCTACAGCTTCTATTACAGAAATATCACGATCGTTAGTAAAACATAAATCTAAAAACACACCCTCACCATTAGAAATAGAAATGCATTGTACGTAGTTTAAGAACCCAAATGAATTAGCTACTAAATGAGCAGGGTAGCTATCATTACAAATTACTCCTATACCTAAATCATCGTTAACCCAAGATGCTGCAGGTAGATTGTAATCGCCCAATAAAACTAGTTTACTGCTTGGAAACTCGTCGGCAATAGATTCGACGAAATAACAATGGTCAAGATATTTGTCACTAGTTGAATTAGGTGGTAAATATACCGCACAAATTATATAAGACACAAGATTAAACTTAACAACTACAAACAAATGTTCAACACTATTAAACGTGGGGTAAAGTAATACAAATTTGAGGTGAGTTTTGATAGCAATTAAAACACCACCTCCGCTTTGTTTAGGGCTTGTAAGGGTCGAGCGATCACACCTAAATAAATGATAGCCATTTAGATTTAATTCAGAGTCACTAATGTCTGAAAACAATCTCATCGTAGTCTGATACGGCTACAGCTAGCAAGAGTTTCCTGAGTTTAGTTTTTAAACACCCGACGTTCTAGTAGTAGATGGAGAAGCCGTTATCATTCCTAAAGATGGCTCCAAGCTGTTGACAGGATTCAGGATCCGAAAATCTATTGGAGATGAAGCAAGAACATTTTGTGAACAACCATAACTCACAAATTGTTTGACAGCAATGTTAGCTGGCCAAAAGTCTTTGCAAATAATAGCTCGAGCATGGTCGGCTGGAACCGAGACTTTAAAGCTACTGTAGCTTCCAGATTGTACAGCTAGATCTACAGCGTCGATTGAAATATCGGGGTATTTCAATTTAATGTAGTTAATAACATCGGATTTTTTAGTTCCGCGTTTAAGTTTTGAGATATGTATATATGAGTTTGGCACATATGCCTGCAACTTATCGTGACTTAAACCACAACCAAAAATTGTTGGGGTTTTAGGTTGATCTTTCTGTTTAGGTTTTGTTTGAGCAGTAAGGGTTGCAATAGAAGAAGAATAATTAATTACAGAATTAATTGCAGGTGGAAGCAATTGAATTTCCTCATTAATAGTTGGTGTTACTACACAAGGCATAGATTCTTGAATACGAGTTTTGTATTCAAATATTACCTTATCTTTGTCTGCAATTTTCTCTTCAAGATACAATACTTTATCTAATAGCAATTTATTGTTAGGCCAAACTTCATTTAACAAAACTTGATACAGTACGATAGTCTCTATATAAAGCCTGGGAAGTTCGGAATCGTCAAGTTCGAATGACGTACCACAGTGACATTTTTTATGGCGAATGGCGCAACTGTTATGAATATAATTCCACAACTAGTACATGTTACGCCAGATTGTGCAACACTTCTGCATTTGCACGCTTGACCGGATATAATAATAAATTTAAATTTAAAATATAAAAATTTAACTATAAAAGTGATTAAATATTTAGGATTAAAAAATAATACAAGGATGATACAAAGATACGCAATTCACACCGGTTGCGGTCCTTCACCTGGTGACTAACTACAAAACAAACAAAAGCAAACCACGGTTGGGATAACACAAGAAAACAAAGGAGTGTTTAAAACAAGCTTAAAATATAAAATCAGAAATTAAAAAACAAGTTACGCCACTGGTAAGAATATTGCTTTGCGCTGCGCGGATGAGAATGCGCGGGCAGCGGCTATAAATTTAGGTTAAGTTTCAATAAACAAACTTTACCATACATTTTACTGAATAATGATTAAGACAGATAGCACAAATAATCACAAATATAATTACCAGTACGTTAGGTAAAACTTCACAATTAAAAACACTTATAAACACTTGAAATTGAAAGAGTAAAATAACATAACTCAGTGCAGTGCAGTCAATTGTTGCCATTAGCCATAGCAATAAAAACTTGTGCACTAACAACAACTGTCAAATGCGCAATGTTTATATCACAAAACATCAACCAACTATGATTAATGCACGTTTTTGCAAATTAAAAAATGAAAGAAAAAAAAACAATAAAAATAAATAATGTTCCATATTCCCTTTAAATATTTTACATTTTTTTTTAACATCTTGTATATAAAATAATAATAATAATAATAATAATAATAATAATAATAATAATCTTTTTTTACGGTAAGTAAAACCATTTACATCTACATAAAAATACAATAAATATAAACAATATAATACATATATAAAAAACAAAAGCAAAAGATTGACATAAAAAACATAATATAATATAAAATACATAACATTTAATCAATATGTCCCAATTGAATCTTAAACAAAGATTTAGAACAAAAAAAATTTAAATTGTTTGTTAAACTGTTTGCAAATCTACAAATTCTACCAATAGGATTGTGAAATCCATAATTAGTAGAATGTGTAAATTCTCTAAATAATGAAGTCTGCCTAGTACGTCGTTCACTAATAGCAATGTAGAATGGAAGAGATTCAAGTAACTCAGGACAGTCTACTTCAGACATCACTAGACCACGCAAAAATGAGAGATCTGATCTTTTGCGTCGAACTTTTAGTGACGGTAAATTGTATAGTGAAGAAATGTAATTGCGATCAAAATTAACCGACAATATACCAGATCTATAGGACAACAGGCAAAAAAATTTGTTTTGAATACGTTCAATATTCTGACTATGGATTTCATAAAAAGGGCACCAGACTGACGGAACGTACTCTAAATGAGAACGCACCAAGGCACAGTAAAGTAATTTAAGAGTATTTGGAGAAAGATCTGCAGACATTCTGTATACAAATTCCAGCATTTTTATAGCACGATTACACATGTAGTTAATATGCTCAACAAACGTAAGTTTAAAATCAAAAATTACACCCAAGTCTTTAATTTGTGTCACTTGTTGTAGCACCTTGTTATCGATAATATAATCGTACGAAATTTTGCTTAGCGTTCTATTAAAACTGATTGCAAAACATTTATTAACATTAAACAAAAGGTTATTACTAAGACACCAATCATTAACAGAGTCTAAATCTTGTTGTAAAAGATTACAATCATCGATTGATAAAATACTTCTATAAATTTTTAAATCATCTGCAAATAATAGAAATGATGATGAACTAATACAGTCAGAAAGATCATTGATAAAAAGTAAAAATAAAATTGGTCCGCAGTGAGATCCCTGAGGAACACCTGATGGAACTAAAATAGGTTGTGAAAAAAAGTTATTGATTTTTACACACTGCGTTCGGTTTTTCAAAAAGCAAGATAACCAAGCAACCACTGCATTATGAAAACCCAAAGCACGAAGCTTAGCAATCAAAATATTGTGGCTCACACGATCAAAGGCCTTTGAAAAGTCAGTGTAAATAGAGTCAACTTGAGTTTTGCATTCAATTGCGTTTAAAATGTAATTTTCGTAAGAAAGTAGATTGGTAAGTGTAGATCGACCCTCACCAAACCCATGCTGTTCTTCTACTAAAAAACTTTTGCACATCCAACGTATTTGACCAGTTATAATTTGATCAAATAATTTTGGGATAGCAGATTGAATGCAAATGCCTCTATAATTTGTAATATTTCCTTTAGCACCAGATTTATGCAATGGCATAATATAAGTTTGTTTCCATACATCAGGAAATTTAGTTTCATTTAATGAAGCGTTAAAAAGTAAATGTAATGGTTTTGAAATTGAATAAATACAATTCTTTAAAAGCATAGAAAGAATACCGTCAGGTCCAGTGCTAAGATTAAATTTAAGGCTTGTAATTCCATTAAAAATATCTAGTAAACTGACTGAGAAATTTGTATGAATTACATTTTTATCAAACTTAAACAATGGAGTTGGATGAGTTTGAGAATTATAAACGGAAGAGAAAAAATCTGCAAATTTGTTTACAAGAACGTCACCATTAATACAGGTTTGATCACCATAATACATTGTAGTTGGAAAAGCATTAGTTTTCTTAGCTTCAGTTACAAATCTCCAAAAATGTTTTGGATTAGACCGAATGTTATTCTCGGTGCGTAAAATGTACTGTTTGTAAAGACGTGCGTTCAGATTTTTACATGAAGTCCGAAGAGAATCAAATTCATTGTAATCAGAAAGAAGTTCTGAAGATTTAAATCGTTTATGTGCTATTTTTTTAAGTTTAGTAAGTGAAATTAATTCCTTGCTAAACCAAATAGGAAAGTTGTTGTCATGCCACACTTTTTTAGGTACATAACAATCAATTGCATAATACAAAACAGAATAAAATAAATCAACACATACAATAATATCACAGTTGTTAAAAAGAACAGACCAATCAACGTTCAACAAAAAATCATTGATTGCGCTGAAGTTGGCACATTTAAAATCATTAAAAACGTAGTTACAGTTTAAAATATCACAAAAAGTATCACATTTGACATCTATCACATAGGCATTATGATGTTGACTTATATCTAATAAAACATCTACAGCATTTATCACAGTAATATTATCACTATCATTAGTAAAACACAAATCTAAAAATACATCCATACTATTTGGTATGGTTATACATTGAACACAGCTTAAAAATCCAAATGAATTAGCAACTAAATGTCCAGGATAGTTTTTGTTGCAAGTAACTCCAGTTCCAAATTCATCATTTAGCCACGTTGCTTCTGGTAAATTGTAATCTCCCAGTAAAATTAATTTACTATTAGGAAAAACATCAGCAAAAGATTCAACGGAGTAGCAGTGGTCAGCATATTTATCAATAACCGAACGAGGGGGTAAATAAACTGCACCAATTATGTACGACACAAACTTAAAGTTGACAATTACAAACACATGTTCAACACTTAGATATGGCGGATGTAGTAATGTACACTTTAAATGACTTCTAACCGCAATCAATACGCCACCTCCGCTTAATTTAGGGCTAATTAAATTAGACCGATCGCATCTAAATAGGTTATAGCCAGTTAGTTTTAGTTCTGAGTCAGCGATGTTTTCAGATAGCCAAGTTTCGGTTAAAACAATAATGTCATAACTTGACAGAGCTACAGCTAACAAAAGTTTTTTCAGTTTGGTTTTTATGCCTCCAACGTTTTGGTAGTAAATTGAGAGGCCGTTGGTATTCCTGGGGACGGGTCCAAACTGTTGAGCGGATTTAACGTCCGAAAATCCCCTGCAGGAGTTGGTGGTAAATTTCGTGGTCGGCTATAGTTAATAAATTTCTTGACGGCAATGTTTGCCGGCCAAAAGTTTTTAGAAAGAACTAAACCAGCTTGATCGGCTGGAATAGATACTTTAAAGCTGCTGTAGTTTCCAGATCTCACTACCAACTCAACAACATCAATCAAAACAGATGGTAGTTTAGCTTTCATATAGTTTGCAATTTCAGTTTTATTTGTTCCACGCTTAAGTTTTGACACATGAATATATGAAGGGGGAACGTAGGCTTGTAGCTGGTCATTGTCAGGACCACATCCAAAAATCGTTGGAGTTTTGTGCTGTACTCTAGGTTTAATTGATTGTGAACTATTAGTAGTGGTAGAAGTACTGGATAAAATTGTTTTTGCCGGTGGCAATTGAATTGAATCCGTATTAATAACAGGCCTAATAGAAGCAGGTTCAAGTTGACGGCAAGATTTTAAGTTTAAAATTTCTATATCTTTCAGAGCTATCTTCTCCTCCAAATAAGAAATTTTGTCAGTTAAAAGTTTATTGTTAGAGCAAACTTCATCTAACAATACTTGATACAACACGATGTTTTCTTTGTATAGTTTGCATAGATCAGACTCCGATTTAAAATCAAATAAAACACCACAATGACATTTTTTGTAGCGAATAGCACAGCTATTATGGAAAATAACTCCACAACCACTACAAGTAATTCCAGATTGTGCTATACTGTTACACTTGCAAAGGCCAGTCATAATAAAAAATGTAAATGTAAATATAAATGTGAATAAAATAAAATAAAATATGTAGGAAAAGGTTTAAAACAAGGAGACAAATTTCACACCAGTACGGTCTATCACCTGGTGACTCACTTTAAAACAAACACGGATAGACCACGGAAAGGTTACAGTAGAGACAACGGGATAATTAAAAACAAACTTTAAAATTAAATTAAAATATAAAATCACAAATTAAAACTCTGTTACGCCATTGGTACAAATAGTTTAAAAATATGCCGCAAACGGCGTGGATGTTGCAACAATAATTAAAGGTTAATTTATTACAACAATGCACGTCAAGAATATCGCTGCTATAAGAAGTTAACAATTAGCATATATAACTACTTACACAGTCAACACAAGATGTGCCAAGTAATTTTAATTAAATAAACTCAATAACACACAAAACCACAACAGCACCAAAATAATAACAACACAAGACACAGTGGCGTTACATGTAAAATGTCAAAAAACAGCAAAATTTGGTAATCAACTATAAAAATATTGTAAGAAAGCACTAAACTTAAGTCTTAGACTGTTAAAAAAATCAAAATTCTATTTATGAAAAATTAAAAATGTCAAAATTTGAACATAAAATATTAAACAAAATTCGGCCAAAAACGGTTTAAAACTACAAAATGTTTAACAATTGTCAAGAATCACTAAAATCCAGCCAATAACTGTAAAAAGTGTAAAAATCTTAAAACTATTAAAATCCAGATAAAAATTATCAAAAATATTGTTAGAAAAAGCCAAAATCTGGCCAAAAACTGTCAAAAAGTGCAAAATTTTAGACTAGTTGTTGCAAGTTTTAGAAGATTGTAGAACGGTCAATTTTAAATAGTATGCAACCATTTATTTATCAAAAGTTTTTAGAAAAATTAAAAAAAAAAACAACGCATATTGCCTGATCATTCTAGATAATAATAATGCAAGATCATACACTTTAATGCAAACAACTCGTGTCATCCGTATAGAACTGATTTGGCATATAATAATTTATTTTTGTTCCAACCAGTGGTGTGGAGTCGGAGTTGGAGTCGTGGAGTCTGCCAATATTTGAGGAGTCGGAGTCGACTGTAACTAATCCGACTCCGACTCCTCAATAATACAAAAATTAAGAAAAAGTATACAAAAAAATTATACATACTAATAATGCTTTTAATAAGGTAATTTTTACAAAAAATAAAACATTTAAAAACTGTTTGTTTGCAAAAATAAAATTGCTTTTAAAATATCTTCTTTTAAGGTTGCTCTTAAATCAAGCTGTAGTTTTAAAGCTGAAAATAGTTGCTCCACACTTACTTGTGTCGGAGTCGGTGTTGGAGTTGGGGAGTCGAAACAGAAAAATTAAGAAGTCAGAGTCGGAGTCGCTGCAATTTTTTAACGACTCCACACGCCTGGTTCTAACACGTGAAGAACAAAACGTTTTTCAACGTCCAAAGAAGTGGTCGATACCTGTTTTGCTATAAAAAAAGTATTTAAAAGTACTTTGCAATACTCATGTAATAATAATAAAATATATTTAATTTAATTTTAAAATCCTATAGATTAACATATAATAACTAATTTTATTATATAAGATAATTGATTAAAGATTGAAACGCTTGTTTCAAGCCAAAACAAAGTAAATCTTCAATTACTAAGAAATTAAATATAAATTAGTAAATCTATTATGTCTACAGCATTTATTCATTCCGCCATCAATTAATTCACATAAAACAGGTATTACTGTTTAGAGAATACTAAGTGTATATTTAATTAAATTTAGCTTGTACAATGTACAGTAAGTTTGTTTTGATAATTTCAATTAAAAAAAATTATCATTAGACTATTATAATACTGGATAATAATAAACAAATTGTAGTTTAGTTAATATGAATATTACATAACATAAATATTAAATAAATTGCCATTTAATAAATAAAATTGCATTGTAATAAATTAATGATTAATTTTTAATAAATATTGGTAGATTTATGATCCCTATAATTATACAAACTGGTTTATAAAATGAGTTGTTAATAAATGCTAAATATAAATCTTATTTAACTGAATGAAGGAACGTATTATTTGTTATTTAATCATAACTATCTCAATATTTATCAATCAAACGAATAAATTAAGAGTTAAGACGTATCTAGAATACTAGAACAAAACTGTTGTTGTCTTACGGGGTTAAAAGTCAGCGTTTTATCGAGCGCATTGAATATTCTTCACTCTTTGGTTGCATTCTCGATGTACAAACAATTCCGTTTACAATGAAAACAATAAGTTTGATAGGAGTTTTATACTGTGTATGGTGTCTGTATGCAAAACCAGTAAACGAAGTTAAAAATGGACCGATTTTTCGCACGGTCGTTACTACTAGAAATGTCACGAAGCACCAATATAATTCAGTGAATAATAAAACACTACAACAATCTCCACCAAGTACAGGAGGATCCTATAGTATGTATATTTTTATTTATCAACAAAATTTATTATTAATTATTTTAAAAGTATTTGCTTAGTGCATATTTACATTAACAATTTAATTAATTTATATTGAAAATGTTATGAAACATACATACATTTATTTTTCAAATATTCAAGTTTATATAAATAAACTAATGCATCATGTAAAATCAAAATCTAAAACACATACGTTTCCATGTATATATTTATTATAAAAATATGGCAATAGTAATTACAATTGATTCCGAGATTATGCTGATAATAAACTCAATTCAAACAATGTTTACAGTAATTTCATGTATTGTAAAGTAATTAAAAAATAATATCCTACGGCTTTTATTGATCTTTTATTGCTGTAATTGAGCTTTTTGTTATATAATATTGATTTAGTAGTTTTTAATTAATAAAAACTGAAATAAAAGAAATTTAGGAATTTGTATAAATCCATTGTTGTTTGAAATGAGCATCATTAACATGTAGCTTTGTTGTGGAAATGTTAAATGAATCGCGTGATTGACTGGGTTAATTTAAACATTATGAGAAACGTTATGCAATACTATAATATAATATTTATTTTCAGTTGATGTTCAAATTTTAGAGAAACCCCACAATTTATTCATTGGACGTTGTACGCGTGATCTGGAAGAGCTCCACAATGAAAATATAATTTTAAACAACGACGGGAAAAGCCACGTGAATGCAGAAATCAGGGTGCGTATTCCCAGCAGATATTTTTTACCGCAATAAATATAACCGACCGCATTGTTTATTAATTTGGCCATTATTTACAATACAATGGAAAAAATATATAACGCTCTAATATTGATAAACCAATTTTAGATCAATGTCGATAAGCTCGTGGACATAAAGTGTGTTAAAGTGTCCGATCAAATGCCCCGAAGCGGTGCTTATCCCAGCTATGTGGGCGGGGGTGTTGGACATGACTATATTGAAATCAGCGTGACTACGAAATATGGAGAAGGGTTTCAATTCTTTATACAGATCATGGGAAATTTCAAGAAAGAGGAGGAACCAATGAAAAACAACCCCCCGAAGCAGAATGAGGCCGGAACGTTTAGAAAAAATAACAAGCTTTAAAAAATGTTAAACTGCATGAATATTTATAAAGTTATTATTAAATTAGAATTTATTAGATTAAATATACGCAGCGCTAAAAGTGGCTCTATTTTTTACACGTACAAAGTATTTATTTTTATTATTAATTAATTTTAAATTGTACCTCAAACATAATTTCAACTACTCATTAAAACTTCAATTTTGTATTACACTAACTCATCATTAATATAATGCAACAATTAATTGTTTATTGTATTCACAAACTTCATTTTATTAAAATATCCAATACGCATTTTTAAATGTTTTTGTTTATTTTCCAAATTTACACATGAATTAATAATTAATCAAATCAATAAATTATGCTGATTCAATGGATACTGAATCTTCATCATTGTGAGAATCAGCAGCTGGGGCAATTGATGCAGGTGCAGCTGGTGCGTTTGGAGCATCTTGAGCAGGAACAATTGGAGCTTGAGGTAAAAGTCCTTGAACTGGTTGTATGAAACCTGCACCAAATACTGGATTGGCAGCTACAATGGGTTGATGAGCTACAATAGGTTGGTGAGCTACAATTGGTTGATGAGCTACAATGGGTTGAGCTGCAATGTAGGATGGAGCAGCTACAATTGATTGATGTTGATAATAAGCTGGAGCAGCTACAACTGGAGCATGGGCATATCCAAGATGTACTGGATGAGCTGAGTATGAAACACCCACTGGTTGAACTACACGTTGTACAACTGGAGAAATTGCGGTATATGCATGACCTTCAACTGTGCTATAAGCAAAGTTTCCTCCAAGACGATCAGATTTAATGATAGCACTATCATGAGCTGGAGATCTTACTAAGGTAGTTGCAGGAATAAGTCCAGCATTGGATAATCCAACAGCCATGAAAAAGCAGACAATAGCAACCTAAAACAATTTTATTATAATTAAAATAAAATCAAAATTTAACTAAATTACCTTCATCTTGATAATTTTAATAATAAGTGCTGACACGGGATCACTTAAGCAATATGCTACCACCAGACTGGTCATTTGCTTTTATACCCGAAGCCAGATTAATTAATCCCTACTTAAAAGCGGCACACACCTATAACGTAAAATTTGTATGCTGCACACCAAAATCTGTATCATTTCCTTATTAAACGAAACTCGCCGACACATCTGTATTGATTGTATTGCCCACGAACGTATACAAACAAACAAATTAATTACTAATTTAGTTAAATAAATTTTAATTGCTATTGTTTCAAAAAAAAGGACACACCTATTTCAATGTCAAACAAAACAAGCTTAACTTAAGCACGACCGCCAAGGACGTATTTATGATGACATTTACAATACGCGCTCTCATGATTTATATCTGTATAGAAAATAAACTGTTACAATCCCACATGATTTATTTCACGATAAATGCGCGAAAAAGCGGCGACCGTTATAATAAAAATACGTTGGGTGGTTGGCGGTTGGCTCGTTTTGTAAAATACCTTCATTACGAATTTACCTGCGTAATGCACATTTGATGAGATTCATAGATTTCGCTAAATGGTCTCGCACTCTCCCTACGCCACGACTTACCTAAAAATATAAAAGAAAGGAAAGAATAAAAAAAAGTTAAGCCCATAACCTATATTAAATACTCATTAAAAATTGATGAATTGTAGCTTTATATGTTTTTATGGCTTAACTTTTACACCACTTTTTTTCTCTTTTTTCCCTTTTCTTCAACTTTTTCTATAAATTTCATTCGATTCGTCGACTTTTGAACTCTGAATAATTGCGAACGTCACGTAAGAAAGTATAAGAAGCACTTTTTAGAGGAAATATAACATATTCATTCATAAACATTATTAACTAGTTATGTTCTACAACTTAATATATTGATTTTACTTATAATATAGAATTTAAATTTACATTTATATTGTTTATGTTTAGTTTTTAATCTACATTTATTTGATTAATTGGTTAATATTGAACTTCAAGTTCAATTATGTAGACTAATTGTATTAATTTATGCAAGGTTATTTTAAATGTTAATAGTAGATTTAGCATTTCATTAAAATGACAATCGTGACATATATTCACGGTTATAATGTTTGTTGATTTAAGATTGCTTTTTTTGTATGGATTAAATAATGAATTGTTTAGTATTGTTATCGGCGCTGTTTAGTAGCCATACTATGACAAGTTATTAAGAAACTAAAACACTAAATATTTATATTTTGACGTAATTTCAGATTTTAAGAAGCTCACTACTTATTAATTAATAATAATTTAGCAAACATTGATTAGTTAATTTTGTACTTTGACAAAAACATTAACAAGAACGTGAATGCTTTTTATAACACTTTAATAAGTTTAATATGTAGACACGGACCGCATACAGAACGCTTTAATGCCATTAATGGTTTGTAAATGATGTTATGGCGGCCATTTTGTTAGTTTTGGAAAAGGTTGGACTATTCAGAAAATTGTCAACATTTGTCGGAACGTTAAGCAGATTTACCAACAATAAGTCATTGAAGACTCAATGATGGAATGATAACCCAAAGAAAATTTAAAACTAAAATGTCTTGCAGAAAAGACACAAATTAAAGAACAAAATTCTTTATTCGGAGTGACTAAGAGGATTATAAAGTGTGATGATAAAAGCCCCTTCAAGACACGTCTTCAAGTGGCTATCCAAGTGTTGAAAATGCACACAACTTTGGAAACCCAGCCGTAACATTTAACCTGGTTAATAAAAAAGAGCAGAATTTGTTCAAAAATACAAAAAAGTTTAGCAAACCAAAACTTATTGGATATGCTAATTAAGTTTGAGACAGAAAATGCCGCAGAAACAAAAAACTTTTCCGACAGGGAAGGAATAGTAGCGCAAGAAGCAAAGCAATCAAAATAAGCATTCAAATCAGGTGCAAAAAAAAAAGAGCAATTTTTGCCGGTAACGTCAATGCAAAATCGCGTGAGGTATGCAGTTTACTGATAGAAAAAATCAGATTGTGACTGACTGAATTGCCATGAACGACCTATGCATGGTAAATTGAGATAAAAGTGCTACGTTTAAAAAACAATCTTAGACTTAACTAATTACTGCATTAAACTAAAAAACACGGAATGGAAGGTTGGTGAACAAGAATTTTTAAGCGATCATTAACATCAAAAAAGAGCAACAAGTGGCATTTTTCAAAAAACATGATAAAACGTTAGCAAGTTAAGAAACTAAACAAGAAACAAAATCAAGATGCTCTAAAAGAAACCAAATCGTACAGAAAAATAACTTTGGTCAAAATGGTAGCAAAAATCTGAGACAAACCAATGCCAAAATCACTGAATTAAGCCGGTTGTATGTAGTAAGAAAAAGGTAATACACACAATACACATCTTCTTCTTCTTCCCTAGTCCTATTTTGTCTACTGCTGAACGTAGGCTTCACCTAGTTTTTGCCATTCCTTTTTTTTGTTAGCAATTAAGTATCACTTTCTTCCGGCTACTTTGCAAATGTTATCTTTCCATCGTTGTTGCGGTCTTCCAACTTCTCATTTATTTTGTCTTGGTCGTCAATGTGTTAACCTGTCTTGCCTAGCCACATGACCAACCCAGCTCTATTGGTTCTTTTACGTACTTCTGCGTTTTGTATCCAGTCTTTTAGGCTCATTCCCAGGATTGCCCGTTCTACTGCTCGTTGGGTGGTTCAAAGGCTTTCTACATTTTTTGTTGTCATTACGGGAAGGATACAAAGAATTCTGTCTTTAAGCAAATTGATACGTAAAGAGAAAAGTCTTCAATACACAAAACTACATTTATGCTAGAAGTATAAAGATTGCAAAAAGAAACTGAAAGACGCAATAAAAATGGCAAAAAAAACTAAAGATTTGTCGACATGCAAAGAATGACAAAAGACGTGTGCAAAACTGAAACGCAGCAATGTCCAGGATCCAAAAATATTCCAGCAGAAATATTGAAGGAAGTAGCTCAAGTAACTCTGCACAAACCAAATTTGGTGCTAAAAGTTTATAACAGTCTTGCGGCCTCAGCAACCTTTCCAACGGTGTGGAAACTGGAAAAAGGATCTGCCTCAAAGATTATAGGGGTGGCAAAAACTTGTCAAACCAAACAAAACTGCATATTGCAACCTACAACGTTCAAACACTGCAAGCTCCAAAAAGACTCCTCACACTAGAGGAAGAGCTCTCTAAAATAAAATGGGACATACTTGGGCTATGCAAAACAAGGCTAGCAGGAATGTATTAGAACAACTCCAAACTCCTAGTAAACTTCATGCAACAAAAAAATTTATTTTGCATAAGTTTTTTTTTCAAAAAATCTAAAAATAGAAGATAGACTTGGTTAAACCCGGGCGTCAAAATTTTAAACCAGATAAATATAAATAGTGACCATCGACTAGTTAGGGGTACAATCCAAATAAATACTAAAGCAGAAAGACCCAAACTTATTAAGAACCCAAGTTTTCCGACCATCGATAAACTTAGACAAAATGAAGAAGAATACAAAAAGGAACTACACAAAAAACTTGGCGGAAAAAATTACAAATAACATACATACAGTGACAAAAAAATTGAGCATTAAAACCACACCAAGAAATACAAAACTGAAACTAGAGACCCGACAGATGATGAAAGAGAAGAAAAAGCTACAGAGGGCTACACCAGAATACGCCGAATTAAACCGACAAATTACAAAAATGATAAAACAAGACGTAAGAAGCTACAACAAAAACATAAAAATCCTAAAGACAGCACAAAGAAATGGAAAACTGAGAATACACTAGATGATCAACAATAATGGAAACGCGCACCACAACAAATCCAAAATAACGTCAATTGTTCAAAAATACTACGAAGAACTCTACTTAGCACCTGAACTAAATCCTGCTCAGAAACACACCACAAATATAAGAAACGTAGGATTGGAAGACATACCCAAAATATCCAACTCAAATGATGAGATTCGGGGGCGATGCCACTTTGAAAGCTATAGCTACTTTGCTAAACAAATGTCTAAAATCTAACAAGATTCCAGACCAATGGCACAATGCAAAAGTCATCATCCTCTACAAAAAATGAGACAAAAAGCAAATAGACAATTACCGACCCATATCCCTATAAGCTCCTCACAAAAATAATAACAGCAAAGCTAGATGCATATCAACCAAAAGAGCAAGCTTGTTTCAGAAAAGCTTACAGCACAATCGATCATCTCCAAACAGTACGCACACTAATCAAAAAATGTACTAAATACAACGTCCCACTACACATATATAAGATATGTTCAAAACCTTACTTTGGGAGAACAAAACAGATCAACATAGATGGCAAATACTTAAGCCACTTAAGGTTTGCGGACGACAGTCATACTTAGCAGTAACCTGGACAAACTAAATTAAATGTTAGAAGAACTAAAAGCAGCGTCATCAAAAGTCGGCCTAAAAATGAATCCCGGAAAAACTAAGTTTATGAGACAAACACTCTATCTCTCGAAGGAAAAACATCGGAAAAGTAGAAGAGTATGTGTATTTAGGCCACCTAATCAAACTCTGTAAAGCAAACCAAAACACCAAAGTTACAAGAAAAGTACGCATGACATGGACGGCATTCGGAAAGCTAAACTTAATTCTGAAAAATCTCGAGGTTCTTATAAATCTAAAAAGGAAATTCATGACACTTGTATCCTTTCCGTGATGTCATATGGTCTAGAGATTATGGCACTGACGATCAAAAGTGCCAATAAACTGCAAGTCACACAGCGAGCGATAAGAGAAAAGATACAAAATGTGGAAATAAGGCAAAAACAAAACTATGCAACGTGATCTAAAACGTAGCTTCAGCAAAATGGAAATGAGCAGACTACCAGATGGGCAAAACTATTAATGCAATGGAGACCAAGAACGCATAAGAGGAGCATAGAACGGCCGCAGAAGAGATGGTTGGATAACATCTACTAGCAGGCAGAAAGACACTGAGTCCAGCTGGCACAAGATAAGAAGTCGTAGAAACTTAAAGGTGAGGCCTACGTCTAGGAGTAGACAAAAAAAGGCTGCTAAAGAAGAAAAAGAAAAAAGAAGAAGAAGAAGAAGAAGAAAAAGAAGAAGAAGAAGAAAAAAAAGAAGAAGAAGAAGAAGAAGAACAAGCTATGCAGCCGGCTTAATACAAAATTAGAACGTACGGTAAAAAGTAGATGTAGTTGTAAACATTGCTAGAAAAGCAGCCGCGCATTCAACAATGCACCGTAAACTCTGTGTGATAGTAACCTTTGACGTCCAAAATACGTTTAACCTGCATTGAGACAGTTGTCCGTAAATTACCTAAAGAAAAGAAAAATACAAGACAGCTTAACTGCTATTATAATTTTTTATCTAAAAGAAAAGAAAATTATTTTAGTAGCAAAGAACAACCGTTAAGTAATGATGTTCCACAGTAGTCTGTGTCAAGCCTAACTCTTTAAAAAAAAAAAACTACAACGATCTATTGCGGATCAAGATGCCCAAAAAAACTACATTGATTGGCTTTGAGAACGTCTTGGCAATGATCAAGACGGCAAAAAGTGAAGAAACGTTGATGAATATGGCCAACAGTGAACTTTTGGGTGTAACAAGTTGAATGGATAAAAAAAGTCTGAAGTTAACACTGCAAAAAAAGGTGGCGGTACTTTTGACGCCAATAAGAAAAATAGCTCATATTCACTTTAACATTCTTGGTGCGGTAGTTATGCTAAGCAAAACAATTAAATACCTTAGAGTATGGTTTGACTCCATACTAACGTTTGCCAAATATGGTAAAAAGACCATTAAAAAGATAGAAAAAACGGTATTTGTTCTAAGTATTCTATTGCCTAACGTTGGAGAACTTAGAAGTTGCAGTTGCTGTATGTGGTACCAGCATGGCATACAGTAACCAACAATAAAATGTTGCCTCAAAAACTGACTAGAATACAAAATTGTTTATCAAAGTATGCATACAGGTCAATATCGGCAAAAGCTGTTTGGGTCATTGCTGGAATTTTGCCAGTTAAATTTCTAGTTAAGAAAAAAACTAAGGTGTATAGTGGAGCAGCAAGAAATACTGCCAAAGAAATTTAAATGACCAGATGACAAGACAAATGGAACAACAGAATATTTGGACAATGAACGTAGAAATTGACATCCAAAAGTGGCTTGACAAACCTTATAGAGATGTAGATTATTTTATTATTTAAGCTTTTTTAGAACGAGTGTTTCAGAAAACGTTTACACGATTGCAAAAAAACGGAAACAAGCAAATGCACTTATCAAAAAGTTGATTAATGCTACAAACATGATGAAAAGCTAGTAGTAGGATTAAAAGACACCACGGTACAGAAAATCTTAGAAACAAAAGAGAAAGACAGTCGTAGTAAAATCTAAAAAAAAATTCACGGTTTTACGGCGTTTTTCTAGTCGTCAAACTGGTTGAGACTATTTATTGACTACTTCTTAAACAATTTGTGCTTTGTGCACTGTGCAATTGTCGCAACAACACAGCAAAGCTTTCTGAGCCGCTTAAGTTATAAGATTAAAATACATTTTCTGTCATTGTAGCCTTTTATGGCATATACTCAGTTAAAATTCTCACAGCGTCACAGAAAACTGTCCATCACTTTTTGCGTACAAAATTGCGTTTTTGCTTTTTTGGATAGTAGAGAATTTTTATAAATCCATTGCATAGACTCTAATTTTGTAAAAAGTTTTTAGTGGAGTACCTAGGTCATACTCTAATTAAAATTCTATAAAAGAAATGTTTATCTTGAAATAAAGCAAATAAATTCTTTTTGCAAGTTTGTTGTTTACAGTTTTTGTTTAGAAGTGAGCAGCATTATTTTGCTCATTTCCAAACCTACATGTAGAATTTGAAAAAACTTGTTTTTGATATTTTTATTTCTCTAGGAATAACTGAAACTTTTACTTGAAAGTCAATCAACACCAAATCTTCAACTTTGTTGATAATTTTGTCAGTTTGTGCTTTTAGTGTTTTGGGTCATTATAAATGCCCTATTTGAACTACTTGCAATAATATTTGACTTAAAAATAAGACGAGCTATTTTCTCCATACACATGCTTGACCATCTAATTATAATAGATTGCTTCCGGTTAGGGATTGTGCCGCCGATTCTCAATAAGCAAAATCACCTGACGTTTTATCTCTTCCTTGTTATCGTTTGAGCTCTTGTAATCCATGCTTTCGTACTGTCGACTGTCACCAAGTTGCGCCATTTTATTTGTCGATTATAAAACCAGGTTTTGACCTGACTATCTTTAAGTCCTAATTTCTCACTAAGTTTATTTCTATTTGGATTGTTAATGTATTTCTGTATCAGAAAATCTCCGTTCCAAACTTTTGCGTTGCACATTGCTGAAAATGGCTCTTCCTTTGAAGTTTGTTTCTTTCGCTGTGCGCCTATGGAAATGTGCCCGGTAACGAAAAGACTGCTGACTGAGTGCTTGATGCGGGAGTTAAAACGGTTAAATAAGGTTGCGGCTTACAATGCGCCAAAAAGAGGTGTGAATTGAATTGAGGAGGCCTTGGCAATGGCTGCCCAAATTTGAGGAAAAAAAAATATAGAAAAATGTTTTTTTTATGGAGTGTGGTTCTATATAGATGTGAAACTTGAGCAATAAGAAAAAATTATAAACGCATAGAATCATTTAAAATGTGGATCTAGAAAAGCCTATTTGGCATTAAGTGTTTAGACCAAATTTGGAACAAAACAGAGCAGAAGAGGAAACAGCGCTAGCAGATACAATCATAAAAATAACAAAGAATAGAGATTGTTTATTGAAGAAAGTGATTGACAAAATGATGAATGTAAGTTTAAAAAAAGAAAAGAAAAGATGACTGATGTTGTAAAAAAAAACACGCAAAACTTGCAAAAATCAGAACACTAATGATGATGAGGCTTTTTTAATAAATGAACTTTTAAAGTCAACGTATTTAATACATACAAGGTGCGGCAGAAAAACTTGCAGATTTGAATTGAGCGCCAATAAACAAAACGTGGTCAGAAACTGGTTGGGAGGATCTCATTTGAAAGAGGGGGTCTTGAAATTTTGTTACCGCTCAAGCCAGTTGTCGTTATGCGTTAGACAAAGGAAGAACGTGCGTTCGCCGTCAAGGTCTACTTTTCTAATGGCCGTTTGGTGATTGCCACCCAACGTGCCTTCTAAATTTGGTTCAATATTTATCCCACGGGTTCCGTTCTTGGCCTGCAATTGATCGTTTTGTAGGTGGACGCATTCAGGAAAAATGGCAGTGTAGCAAAAAAAGGGCCTGGAGATCAACGGGCTTTCAAAACCCCAAGAAACGTCGAGAGGGCGAGGTTGTCGTTTTTGCACTTTCTCTGGCATTTAGCGCGCAAACAGTAAAGTACTCGAATTCGAAAAATTCTTCACAACAAACTTAAGTTTCATTCTTACAAATTTTCTGTGGTGCAAGAGCTCAGTGAACGCAATTTTGTTTCGTGCTAAACTGCATGTGAAGCGCTCTTTAACTTGCCTCACGACGCCCTTGTGTTTTTCAGTAATGAAACCTTTTTCCACTTTTTCGGAAACTTTTGCGTAAACAAACAAAACATGCGTTATTGAAGTGGTGCCAATCTCTGTGAACTTCATGAAAAGCCACTTCATTGTGAACGTATTCCTGTGTGGTGTGCATTGTCGAGAGTTGCGATAATTGGGCCTTACTTTTTCGGGATAGAAGAACACACTGTTACTGTGAATGCAGTTTGCTACAGAGAAATGATTGAGTCATTTTTTCCCTCAAAACTTGAAGAAATGAAACTTGGGGACGTATGGTTTTAGCAGTATAGAGCTACGGCACACACAGCAAAAATTTCAATGTAACTTTTGAAGGAACATTTCTACAATCGCCTAATCTCTTTAAGGGGTGATGTACTGTGGCCGGCGCGCTTTCCCGATTTGGTTCCCTGTGCCTTCTTTTTGTGGGTATATCTCAAATCCATTGTTTACAATGACAAACCACGGACCTTGCAACACTTAAATCCCGTCAATATGCTCAAAAGAATGAAGCAAAACTTCAAAAAGTGGGTGGATTAATGTGTCACTAATGAAAGCCGCCATTTGTTCGATGTCATTTTTAAAACCACTTGAAACAAAAATTCAGGATGTGTACAATACGATAAAAAAGAATTAAATCGATATCTGAAATAGTTTTTCTTTTATTGACCTTTCAAATCAGCAAGTTTTCCTGCCGCACCCTGTATTTTAACTTAAGTTAATTTTACTCCATAATTAAAACAATAAAAATCCAGAAAGTCCCAATATAAACTGAGTTACATTTATGGTGTGCAACAATAAGATAATTATTAACGTAGATAAAACTGTCTTAAAGCGGCTTCTTACGTTCAATTTTATAATCAATATATTGCACAATCATTAATATTATACAATAATATTGATTGTCAGTAGATCATATTAAAAGATTGCACAATATACTGAGGCAATAAAAAAAAAATTTATTGTACAATCTGATCTGTAAAATGTTTATTTATTTTATTGAACCATTCTCCTTCTCTTTCTTTCTTTTTTAAAGAGCAATGGTCACACAACTGCTTTATTTTATTCCACATGTTGACTGCAGAACTGTCAGTAACTAACAAAAAGTTTGCGCAATTATATTGCAACGTGTAGGTGGTCCTAGCAATATTGTCTAGGGGCACCTTTATGTGTAGATATTTTTGAAAATTATATTTATATCAAAAAATATTTATTATATTTATCAACAAAATTTTTAGGTATTATTATTAAACCAAAACTATCACGAAACGATTGCATTGATATTGTTTGTTAAAAATTAAATAAAGCATACTTTGCAATTTTACAATCAAAAACCTCAAACGTTTTATTAATTAATATTATGATTTAGCTTTTTCTCGTGTAGCTTTTATATAGCGCCGAGCAAATGATAATAACAGAATATTTATTCAACAAAAAAGAATAATACGACTAATATTTGATATTAAAATTCCCAATACATACAAAATATTAACAATATTATTTAAAGCCGTTACGCGTATGAAAATGAACTACAATACTTATGAAACTAATAGCGCAAGTTATTCATTAATACCAGACAATGTGGTTATCTCAGAACAGCAATACCTCATTTGACAAATTACAAGTCCTATGAGTAGGAGAATATTGCTTTATATAATAATTTGCTTATAAACTTAAAACTAATAATTATAAACAAACATGTTTATGGTTATGGTAGTTCTTTATTTAAACTTGTATTGTATTTAATCTTTTTATATCATAAATTTGGTGTAAAGTGAAATAAAAATGTTATATTGCTTTGTTAACATTTAAAAAATTTAAATTGTTATTGTACTCAACATTATTCAAAAAATGTACTTGCTAAATAGTTTTATTAAAAACGTTTACTTCAGATATTTACTCAACACGTTTTGGTTTAAAATTCTGTTAGTAATAATTATGTCTGGATTAATTAACTTTATTTATTATTAATGTTCTCATGATATTGCAAACAAAAATATATACAATTATTTATTTACTTTAGGCTTATTAGATAATTATTATGATCTTAAATAAATGATAAAATGTGTTAGCAAAATATACTAAGTACATTCGTTGTGATTGATACGATTGTATGTATCATTTGTACGTGATGCAATTATGAACTCGTAAAAACTAAAAGTGCGATGCGAATTTGCACGATCCTCGTGCTATTAATAAGCACAATGAAGCGGAAAATGTATGTTGTTGTTCTAATTATTTAATGAGATTAATGATTTCTATGCAAACGTTGAATGGTAATGCGCTAGGTATGCAAATTAAATGTGAAATCGAGTGCTGGTTCAAGTAGTAATAGTAGTAGAAGCAGCAGCAGCAGCGGCAGACGTAGTAGCACTTCTTTGTCGTACATTTTACGATTAAAAAATATGTTGCTCTTATAATCAAAATCGCGGTAGAGTGAACAAAGAAAAGTAATGATAACGTAGGAGATATATTATCCAATACAATTCAAGGGTTGAACGCTACAAATCATTCGGATTGTTATTAGATTGAGCGACGTGTATATAATTTTAAGTTTAGGGTTTTCACGGTCCAGAGAAAAATGTAGAAATGGTCAAGAACCACCATTGATCCTCGCATCCCATCGACCTTCGATAAACGTGAAAAATATTTAAATGCAGGAAGAAAGAAATATAATATCATCGCGGAACATATAGAGTTCTGCGAATGACAGAAACCAGCACTATATTATAAATGTGAAGAAAGTAAAACAAAGCGATTTAATATATGTAATTGATTCGAATTATATTTTAATATATACGATACGTAAGTTCTTCCTTCTTTTACTTCTTGTCTTGCAGCCGCAGGAATAAAAGTCACCATCCTTAACCAGTTGTCCTACAGTGGTTTTGTTTATACTTTACACGTCTGGTCGATCCAAATGGCAAGGCCAAACATACAGGCGTGGCTACTAAAATATGTTATATTGAATTATATTCATCCGCATAAATCGAACCAATTTTGAGCGATAAATTAATTCCGGTTCTTTACAACTTATTTACTCGTCCATAAATCGCAAACTTCGAAGCAGTCGCACTGCGCACGTAAATCATAAATAATGTAACTGAATTTTGTATGGCTATATTCCATGACATGTCAATTATTTATTCATAATCATTTCACACACATAGCAAATCCTGATTGTAATCTCGTAATAGGGAGAATAAAAAAACCTCTAAATATAATACGGATATTAAATAATTTTAAATATACTTCTATCGCCATCTGTTTGAATAAAAATTAACTTATTTTTATCAAAAATATACTGTGAAAAGAATTCTGCAATATTTTGGATGTAAACCAAATCTGCAGAGTGTAGTGTTATAATAATACATCTAATATGAATTCTGTCATCACTAATAATCTAAATTTATTGCATCAAACAAGATGTTAATTAACAAACTATTGCATGTGACCTTGTTAATTGAAAATTTTAAATATAGAGCAATACATGCTAAAAAGTAGTTTTCTATAAAAATACCAATCATTAATAAATAGTTAGAATAAAAAATAACTTAAACAGGTTTAGATATATACAGCCAGACACGAATAGAGTGGCCCCTATATAGGCAACTTAGTATACACCAAAATTATGTTGAATGTGGTTAAACTAATGCATTTGCCCGTTTTACCATTTTTCATTTACGCTTACATTTTAAACATTCCACGGGCGACGTTGCTCTATTATTGAAAGATGCTAAAACGGGCAAAAGCAAAAGTTTAACCACATTCAACATAATTTTTGTGTATACTAAGTTGCTTATATTGGGGCCACTCTATTTGTGTCTGGCTGTAGTTTTTTATTTTTACGGATTAAGTAGTGCCAAAAAAAATTTGGAACAATTTTATAAGATTATTGTTGAAAGCAACGGTTTCGAAGATATAGAACATTATTTATTTTTATATATTTTTACAAAGAAGATCTTCTATAGTTCAAAGTGCTTTTCTTCTATTTCCAAATAAGCACAACATCTTTGTCTGAAGTACATTTGTACTCTTTCTAAAACTCTCTCATTGGCTTGGATTTTTTAGCACTTTTCAATAATTTTTAACTGCAGCTCCTCGAGGCTATTTACAGGAGTAGCATACACTAATGATTTCAAATATCTCTAAAGAAAAAAACAAGAGGGTTTAAATCAGGCAATCTTGCTGTCCATAAAACTGGTCCGCCTCTTCCTACCCACCTATGTGGAAAAGTTTGTTCTAAATGTTCTCTAACGGCAATCGAAAAATGAACTGGAGCACTATCATGCGCAAACCACATTTGCTGCTTGTGGGCCAAAGGAATGTCATACATTGGTTCTGCAGAAAGTTAAAGTAAGCAGCGCCTGTTAATTGGTTTGGTGAAACAACAACCTGTTGCCTGCAATACCCATCTAAATGTTTAATAAAAAACGTGTCTGATGTACATATTCAATTATAGCATGGGGATTTTTGTCGGCCAACAATGTGCACTATGAAAGTTAACAACTCTATTTTGTGTAAACACGGCATCATCCAAAAAAAAGAATTTTGGTAAGAAACTGCGGATCTTTAGCATTCTTGCGTAAAAACTAGCAACAAAAAACCAAAGGTGCTTAACAATCAGTTAAATTTAAGGTCTGTACTTGTTGTACATAGTATGGATAGAGCAGCTGCTCGTGGAGGGTTCTCCAAACAAGAGTAGCACCAATTCCTACCTTGTCTGATATTTTTTGCACACTCGTTCCTAGATTATGCTTTATCCGTGCTATAATTTCTTGTTCTGCCCTAGGAGTAGATATCGACCTTAGTCTGCCGGAAAGATAGCACTATTTTCAAAGTAAACCGGTATCTCTCAATCTCTGGTGAATTCTTCCAAACATACAATGTGAAGGAATCTGGCGATTTAGATAAGCTTCTACATAAAGACGTCGCGCTTTGGTGGCAATTCCATTAGCACGACCGTACATGGAATGCATGTCGGCTACTTCTGCGTTAGAGTAATCAGCTATAGCAATAAAAACTTGTGCACTAACAGCTGTCAAATATTGAATGTTTATTTTACAAAACATTAACCAACTATGACAAGAAAATGCACGTTTTTGCAAAATAAAAAATTGAAGAAAAAAAAAAAAAAAAAAAAAGTTCCATATTTGCGAAACCGTTGCTATAAAAACCCATGTTTATTAAGACTTTTTTGTTTGTTGTAGTTCATACTACCACCCCCTTAAGTAGTTTGCATTATTTTTTGAACACCTTGTATAGACATTTATTTGCAACTGATTCCAGCAGCTTGGGCATTGCAGATATCATAAATAAACTTCTGAGCACAGTAAAGCTCTTTTTCTTTTGTGAGTGAATATAGCACAATTATGCTGGCTATACCATCTAGTTTGTTTAAACGTTTAAACTAATTGTAATAAGCCTCTTTTTGGATTTTATTAACATAATTAATTGACTATTATACTACTTTGGAACTGTACTATTTCTAATCATTTATGTTGTTTGATTGTAATTGTATTTTTTAGATTTAAATTCTTTAAATTCTACTTATTTTAATTTAATTTGACTTGTTCTATATCTGTATTAAGATTCTTAGCCCAATAAATACTACTACTACATGGTGCATAGGTAATGTGAATTCATTATTATAATGTTATAAACTATGCAACCAATTGTACACATTGATGTATACAGTATTGCATACGTTACAATGTGATATTGTCTAAATATCCAGTGCAAGCGGGAAATAAATTAAATAATAGTTTTTTTATTTAAATAAATCATAGACGTTTGACATTGTTTAATGTTTATTCAAAACATTTAAAGATTATTTTATCATAGTTTGTGAATTGTAAAGTTGCTTTAAATAGTGTAAAGTTTATTGTAACTACATATGAACTGTGTGTGCATAGTTAATTAGAAACGAAAATTTGTGATATTTAAGCTCGATATTTGAAGCCGCCTTTTAATGATATCTACTTAATTCTTTTATTTGCAAGATATTTTTAACAAAGTATCCGATACAGCACTATCAGAATGTCTCATCTTAGCCGCAGCAATAAATCTTACAAATTCACCAGTTTTCTAGATTCACATTGTACAATAGCGCAGATTTCCGTAGATAACAATAAGTAGGAACAAAGAAACTGCTAGTTAACCACTGTCACAACAATTATATTAATTAAAATTCTATCCATAAACGGATTAATAATAATTGTTAGTTTGAACATGTAACTACACAACATTAAATTACTTAGGAGCAACAAACAATCATTTAACAAATTAATCAGAGTTATCGCATACAATAAACATTTACAGTCGATTAATGTAAGAACAAAATGAATATACAGTAGGATTCTTGCACAAGGAACTTGAACAGGTTTTAAAATATAGTTTTTTTTACTTACTTTAGCCAACAAAAAAACTGTGGATCAATTCTATAACATTATTGTTGAATCCAAGTGCTTTTAATTTGGTTACCAGAATTGTATAACTTAGTCAAATGCTTTACTAAAATCCAAGTATATAGCTACTGCTACGGCTGGCTTGACAGTAACCCATCTAAGTAACCCAATTTTTTCGTATTTTTTTTACTGTTTGGGCTTCAATTGCATAAACGGCAACTTCGATTTTGTGTTTTAAGGCATCAATTGTCTTTAGATGGTTAGCGTAACACTTATCCTTAAGGTCTCCCCACAAAAAAATCTAACGTGGTCAAAACACAGCTTCTAGGCGGCCAATTGACATCAGCATTTTGGCTGATTATTTGATTTCCAAAAACAGTGACCAAAAGATTGATGGTTACGTTGGCTGTATGGCAAGTGGCCCCATCCTGTTAAAGCTAAATGTTATCCATTTCATATTCTTCAATTTTTGAAAACAAAAATTTGTTTAGCTTTGTTCAGTTTTGCTTTTAACGGTAATGGCGGTTTCTTGCTCATTTAAAAAAAAATGGCTCAATAATGCCGCCGGACCAAAAACCACACCAAACGGTTACTCGTTGTGGATGCATAAGCTGTTCAATAGTCAAGTGTGGATTCTTTGATCCTTAAATGCAACCATTTTGTTTATTAACATAGCTTCCAAGATAAAAATGGGCTTCATCAAAAAACACATTTTTTTTATCAAAATGCTCATCTTTGGCCAAACAATCTTTAGCCAATTGAGTAAACTAAAAACGCATCAGGTGGTCATGAGGTTTTATTTCTTGGATTAATAAAACTTTGTAAGCCTTCAAACTAAGATTTTTATGCAATATTCTCTTCAGAGAAGTGCAAAAAATGTTCAGTTTCTGAGAACGATAACGAGTTGGTGTTGATGCATGTTCACGCACACTCTGAGCAACAACATTATTTTTTTGACTAAGCGCACTGAACGAGAACAGAACGTGTTGTTTTATTCACTAACGATTCAGTTTTGCAATCTTACTTCACAAATTTGTCCACAAACTGGGTTGAAGGCATTTTTTTTATCAAATTTGTTTCGTAATTTTTTGACCGTTTGAGTAGAAGATTCACTACTTTTGAAGTAAGTTTTCATTATTTTCCAACTTTGTTCAAAAGTAAAGCGTCCCATTTTGTAAATGTCAAACATAAAATTAAATTTCTGTCAGCTCAATAATGTCATTATACCTTTGAAAAACAAAATAAACGGTTGTTCAAATTCCAAACGTTACATGGCGTACTTTATTACTCACATTTTGGGCAACGTTACAATTACATTACCAACGAAAGCCGATAAAAAATAATCTGTAAAAAAGTTTGAACAACCTTGATCTTGATCATATTTTGCATATCCATAAAATAACTTTTTGGGATAACTATCAGTTTTCATTGTTTATAAGCCTCCAAAATGGTTTTGGATTATTATGTATGTATTGGCTTGATTGAAGCATGTAATAATTATAAAATTTTTTGCTTAAGATTTTGCATTTGTTACAAATTCTTTTAAACTGATTGTAATAAAATATTAACATTCTTTTGAAATTAAAATGTGTTTTTTTTTTTTGAATTTTATTAACATTTAATTTGCCATTGTACTACTTTGGGAATCATCTAATCTCAACAACTTTGTTGGCACATACATAATTTATTGATTAATTTAATTGTTATTTATGTATTGTTACTACTATATATAAAAAAATATTATATTTATTATAATATGTATTTGAACCGACTCCTATTCTAAGACTGTAAAGTATGCAACCAATTGCGCACATTAACGTATACAGTATTGCATACGTTAAATTGTAAAAACGTCCAAATATACATTGCGGACGGAAAATAATAGTTTTTCAAATACTTCTGGAAAAAAATTTAGTAACTTTTGTGTTTTCAGGTTTCTAAAAATAAATAGACATTTATCGTTGTTTAATGTTTATTAATAATATTTAAAAGTTAATTTAATATAATTATTTGTAAATTGTAAAATAGTGTGAAGTTATTATTATTGTATCTATAAACAAATAAATGACTCTAATGCAGAATTTTGTTATAAAACGTTTATGAATCACAAATCACAAATTATTGAACAGTTGAAACGTAAAATCTGCATCTGTAAAAAGCATTTTAACTGAACTGGTTGTTGACGGTATACAGAGAGAGTTTTTAAATTTGTATGTAGCAAAGTTTGCCAAATATAAATATAATGTTAGTCTTTCTACCGTCTAAAGAGCACTTGAGCGGCTTAGGGAGATTGGCAGAAATACTTGAAAGCCGGGATCTGGCAAGAAACAAAAAACAACTGCTATCGATGACCGATTTATCGTTCGTACTACTCTACTGAGTTGTTATGTGACTTCAGTGGAGACCAGAAACCAACACCGTAAGGTTTGTGGTACAGCTGTGAGTGTGTGGACAGTTTGGCAAAGGTTGCAAGAAGCTTAAAGTCCAGCAGCTAAACCATTTTCTCCCAAACATTTAAACTGGACGTTGGCACGGTAGAAAACGTTACTGTTTACTGACAAGTCTAGATTCTGCCTAGATAGAAGAAAACAAGTATGGAGACAAACGGGATAACAATTTGCGGACTGCACATTTAAGCCTCGACTTAGCCATGGTAGAGGTTCCTTAACAGTATGGGCAGGAATATCAATGGATGCTTGCACCAAATTAATTGTTATTGATGAAGGATTGCTGACTGCACAGCGATTTACTGAGGAGGTTTTGTAAAATTACGTAGTCCCATTTGCTCTATTTGTCGGCGATGGCTTGATTCTGATGCAGAAACCGCATTCTGCAAGGTGTTTCACAGAATACTTGGTTGCAGTTGGAATAAGAAAATTTAACTGGCCTGCATGTACTCCAGATGAAAACCCTATAGAACATATTTGGGATATGCTGGACAGGCGTGTTAGAAGACGTGTAGTTGCACCAACCACAATAAACGAACTTTGTGTGGCATTTTAGGAAAAATGGCAGAATATTCTACAAAATGATATTTGTGAGCTTATTAGTAGCATGGGCCGCCGTATGTAAGCAGTTAGGGCTCCAGGAAGCAATACAAAGTATTGAAATCTTATTCAACTAAATTTTCATTATTAATTTCTGATAAGTTAAGCATTTTTTGTCATGTATACGTACATTATCGTTTTTGCTTATTAATTTCATTAAATAAACTGATAAGTACCATATGTTGTTTTTTCTACATCCTGATGGTATATATAGTGTAAAACACTAAAAGTTTTATAAAAAAATTTCCTAGTTTTTTTTTTGCAAAAAAATGTCCAATGACTCGGTTTTTTGCTTCTGAGTGTACTAAAATATTTACAAAATGTAAGTTCCTATACAACAAAGTCACTTTTCTTAGTTATTTGTTTAATTTGTTAGGTTAGGTTAGGTTACCGAATCTGTTACAAACTCATACAACACGTGAGTTTTTTTTGCCACAAACTGTTAAGCAACTTTTATATTAAAAACGTATTTTTGTTAAAAAAAGTTGCTACTCTACTATCGACTTTGCTGAGTAAAGGTTCAAAATTTATGACGTAGAACAAATTAAAAATTTTGAGAAATTGAAGATATGTAAATTTGACAAAAAAACGCATTTGCACTATTCTGTGTAACAAAACCTTTAAAAATAAAATTTATTTAACTTTACCGTCAATTTACTAATTATTTTGGAACGTTTAAAACGTGGTAACATATTTGACAGAATTTGTGGTGGTTTAATGGTTTTAGATGTGTTTTCTAGTGATGCTTTACCTCTTCACCAACTAGCAAGCAACGCGCGCAACCGCGCGCTTATAAAGATTCAGTGTTCATCTCCCTCAAGTCGTTTGAGTTGATCACTTTAAGGCTCTAAAAAGCCACCAACGACTTGTAAAAATGGTTAGACAAGTGGCAAATCAAAATTAATCCAGAAAAAAGCAAATGTTCTTTTCACACTACAACTAATCACACTTGATGCAAGCGTCTTTCTGAACGACGTTCTTATACCGTGGTCTAACACTGCTAAGTATCTGAAGATTACCTTTGACAAAGGACGCACGTACAAACTCCACGTGCAGTTCTCGATAAAGTCAAAACAACAAAAAAATATCTTTTTGTTCTAATGTTGCGTCGGAATAATGGCTTGTCAATCCGGAACAAAACCCGGCTCTACACATATATTATCAGACCCATGCTCACTTACGCGTTCCCAGTATAGGAAACTGCAGCTAACTGTCATCTAAACAAGTTAGAAGTTTTTCAAAGTAACACTCTGAGGACCTTCTACAAAGCTCCATAGTTTGTCCAAAACAGGGAGTTTTGGGCAGACTTCAAGTTACCCTTGCTGCGCCAACACATCAAAACTTTTACCGTACTTCAATAATCTTGCAAATCATCCCAATCTTGACCTAGCTCGATTTGCCAAGGTAGACAGGAAGAATTTCTTCTACAAACGACCAATAAACCAAGTAGCCGCACCTTAATTTAAAGTTGGTAACACCACACCGGCCTATAGGGCGTAACCTAAACTATCTACAAACTACGCAATCTCAAAATGGAATGTACATGAGCCGTAAGGTTTTGAACTTTTGTTGGCATTTACTATTGGGCTACTACTTTACAAGTCAGTCGAGACCGAGAGCGCAACGCAGAAACTTCTGGAGAAGACATCACCTAACCACTACATAGATCGGCAACTCTGTCTGGTGCCACTAGATGAACCATCCACCACACAAACCAATTCCTTTGGCTCTATTCAAGGCTGCCACGGTGATTTCTAGTCTACAACCTTGCTTTCGCTGGCAACAAAACCAAACCCAGCGCTTGCACACCTCGCCCGGGATTCAGGACGGCTACAAAACTTTGCCACGTGCAAGTTCACGTCGCTCCACAAACAAACCACCTGCTTTGTGATACCGGTGGTAGCGTCTGTGTGACCTGTCTGTCGTCAGAACCTTTGAGTTTGACGATTGAAAAAAATCTGAAAAAACATATCTCTTAAGATGACAGTCCAACAAGTCATCTGGGTGACCACACTAAGGTCTCCAAACAAATCAAAAATCACGTTGTCCAAATTGCTGTGAACCAAGTCAGCAAACCCAACATGGGCATGGGAAATGTCTTGACATAATATGGTAAACCAAGGTGGACCTGACCAAAACACATGCAAAGTTTTTGGTTCGCAGACTACCAAAACGCAAACAGATACATAGCACTCAACCCGTCAATTACCAACGAGTACTACGAAGACACAGTAACCTACAAAAAAAGCACAGGCGCAGTTACCGTTACGCACAACCCTTACGACTCAACCAATATGACTGAACATCTGTTGTAGATGCCACCGAGGTCAGTGTGTGTACAAAGACACCTCCAGCATAATGCAAATGTTCTATTTACTCAAATACGTCTGCGACAAGCTTTTGAGAGTTATAACCAACTTAGAGTATACCATAAACTTTATGAATAACAAAATGAAAAATTTGCAAGTGCAAGACCAGCTACAATATGCCAGTGTGAACAGCATTGCTGAAAAAACCCAAGAAGTTCAAAAATACGTACTAGAACTTAGCGAACAATAGGCAATAATCGTCTTAGAAGTGGAAGAACAAAGAAGCTTTGAAGTAGAGTACCACGACTTCGGTTTTGCCTTCAGCAATGTCACAAACAGTGACATCACCGAACAAGAAAAGTCGGAAGAAAGCCGCTTTACGGCCGATTCTGAGGAGAAAAATAAAAATATTATAACGTGTTTGTGTTCTAATTGCAAATCATTTATTTTGGCCTTTGACTGATATAAAAATAACAAATGTTAAGCAATTGGTACCAAATTTAAAGATAACACTATAACATATCACAGAAGCGTAATTTTGACAGATTTTAACTAACTAACTATTAGTAATTTACATATTTTGAACTTAGATTAGATTTTTTTTTTTTTTTTTTTTTAATTTATGTTCGTTTTTTTTTGCGTTTGACAATTCATTATATTTTGACGTTTCGGCAGAATTTCATCTGCCATCACCTGGAGAGATTTATTATATCTGTTTTTGATATAATAATATATATATATCAATTGATATATAAAACTAATTTTGTTGTCAAAGCTAACTTACAAGAAACTTTATTGAGTGTAAAGTTTCTTTGTCTGACTTCTGGTTGTTGGTCGATTAATTGATTTTTCTACAGTCAAAACTTGTAAAGCAACTGGTTGTTTTTTATATTTATATATGTATATATAAATATTTATTTATATTTGTTGTTTGAATTGTCGTTTACGATAAAAATGTTATTATTTATAGTCAACGATAAAATGTTAGATGTTTTCGGAATACAAATTTTACTTTACGTTTTTTGTTTTTTTTTTTTTAGATTTTGTAGGTTGCTGCTTAGAACAATTCCGTAGTTGTGCCATATCGTTTTTTAGATAAATTATTTTTTATTTAGTTTGTTATTTATTACAAAAGATATTTTATTGTAACAAGGAATTAAATAATTTGCGTGAGTATCATACTATGCTCACTGCAAATGTCATGTTTTCTTAATAAATAATTAATAATTTGTATTTATTTTAATTATTTGTAATTACATTAATTAGAACAAAAAAAATATGTTACGCCTATGATGAACATGTGATGAATGAAACGTTCAACTTATTTTCAGTATTTAAAAATAGTGTATACTTGGTTGCCTACACTTTGCACTGTATGCAAAGATAAAAAATTATTTGTTATATTATTGATAAACTAAAGTTATGATATTTATAACATAAAACTTTCAATCAGTAATGAAATAAATATAAAATATATTTACAGAAACAAAATTATATTTTAAGTATCTTTACTAACTACTAACTATTTTTGAATAAACACTAACATGTTCTAATTAATATAATTATTTTTTATTTCTTTAAATGTTAAATGGTTTTTTAAATGTTAAATTTTAATTTCTTAAAAATATAATAGAGCTTTGTTAGTGATAATTGTATCTAAAAGATATTTTAAGTTTAATGAAGTTTGCACGCTGACATATAGCTAAACATTTCTAAAAATAAATTAGTTTATAATGCGATTTTGTTTTAATTATATTTATAAAACCATTTACTTTTATTGCTGCTATTTTCAATAATAATTTAACTAAAAACACAAACTTTAAATCAGTACATTTCAAAAAGTTTTTTAACTATCTGTAGAGTTTAATATTTAATAATAAGTGCCTAACTATTTAATACACAAAGTACATGATAATAATATGAACGTCATTTCACAATTTAAAATAGTTTTACATATTCATGATAATAGAGATTATTTATTATTGTGTTTGTTTATTATAGCTTATTATATAATTGGGAAATGAAATAGCAAGTAGTTTTCATAGCCAATTATTTAATTTCCCTTTGCAATACAGGTATATTGAGTATTGTAGAGAACTTTGTTCATATTCGCTACTGTTTGCTATCTTTTATTAAACTTAAACAATTTTATTATTTATGTTTTATGTTTTATGACTTTGCTTTGGAATCCGCTAAGTTGCTAAAGATCATTGTTATTTACTATAACTGCGTCAGTTATTATATCAATGAATTAAGTACTTATATTTGTATTTACTTGATCAATATTTAATTGGTGTCTATTAGTATAAATTCCAAGTATTATTACAAGATATGGTTTTTATATCAATTTAAGAAAACACCTCTTAAGAAATGTCAATATTGGTACTATAATAATGAGTTCTAGTTGAAACAAGAAAAAAATTATTTGATTTGTTTTTATTTAGGTAAAAATGAATTATTTATATTTAATAAATGATGTATTCATTTTAAGTGCTTTTTTACGGCTAATTTACATCGTCACAGTAAGTTTAAAGAGGTTTTAAGTAAATTGACTTTCCATTCAGTGTGAGACATACAGCTAGACACGGAATAGTTTGGACGGTATAATAGGCAACTTAATATACACAAAAATTATGTTAGCTGTGGTTAAACCAGTGGCGTACCTGAGAGGGGGGGCGGCATTTTTAATTCTAGTAGTTCTACGAGTTATAAATTACTATGTAACTTTAAATGTTTTTCCTCATTGTGAAGTCAATGTAGGATTGAAAATATTATCTGTAAAAATTTTGCTCGGATAGACATCAATTTATAAAAACCACCATTTGATTGACATAAAAAAAGCGGCAAATTGGAGACTACCCCGGGCGGCAAAAGTTTTAGGTACGCCACTTGGTTAAACTTATGTCTTTGCTCGTTTTAGCATCATTCAATCCCCGAATATATAAAGTAGCCTATTATACCCAAACTATTTATGTAAAACTGTACATCAGCATCTCACTGGTAAAAAAAAATTACATTTTACATTTTTTTTTGTGGTTTGAGAAGAAAATCTTTTAAAGACTCAAAGTGTCAAATTTACTTTCAAAAGGAAAGTGCCTACCAACTAAGCCTACTCTTGTATTGAATTTGAAACTGTGTACCTCATTTTTAGATATTGATCAGAATTGGTGAAAACCGCACAATTCAAGTATTTTTTGTCCAAAATATGCCAAGGTTGTTACAAGTTTTTTTGTTTCTAAAGTACTATGGGGTTCTAACAATCCAACGCAAGGTAAGACTTTGAAAAGCCTTGAAAAATAATTTGCAGTCTAATGATGATGTACACTATCTATCCAGATTTTGTTTCTGAGCAACATTTTGCTTTTCTGCCAAAACATTAAAACTGGCCAGTTTTTTTGCTATTCTAGCTTTATCTACGTGCAGTTTGTACTTAAGTCTTTTGTCGAAGGTGATACTTGGCAAAATCTGACTACGGAATAGAAAAACTTTTTTATAAGGAGTGGTGCGTCGCTTTTAAGAAAAATACAGCTTTGATTTTCTCTAGGTTTACTTTAACTTGCCAGTCATTTAACCAGTTTTAAAGATCATTGGTAGTTTTTTGAAACCTCATAATGCATTGGCAAAAGAATAAAGATTTAAGGCTTTTGTCCTAATTTGGTTTAAAGTAGACACATTGTTTAGTAGTTTAACTGCCAGCGTTCTGCGGTTTAAATATAAAACTATTGGTTTTATGAAGAAATTTTAATCTAATTTTAATCTGTGCAGTTTTAAAAGTAGATCTTTGTGCCAGACTTTATCAAAAAAAACTGTAACGTTTTGTGGTTATACTCAATCTGAAACCTGCGACAATGTTGTCCGTCACGCGGTTTAATTGATGGACAACAAAGAATTTGGATAAAAAAACGTTAGTTTTTGCGTGTTTCTGGATTATTTCTAAGATTACTTTTTATATGACCCTATTTAAGATACATCAAAATTTTATTAACCAGTAGTTTTGGTAAAACTTTCAGTTCTTTCCAGGTTTTTAGATGTTAATTATTGCTTTGTGCAAAAAAAGTGTTACAGCTTTGTTCAAAATTTTATCAGGGCCTGGCGCAAATAGAAATTTTAACTTTAAAATATTTGCTTTAATTCAAAAAAGTCAAAAGCTGTTTAATAGTGTTTTGTTGTCCGTGTCGTTTAAAAAGATGTGCTTCAGATTCAAAAAATTTTGAGAAAAGTGTTGGTAACAATTTTTTCCCCACTCATTTGATTTTTTTGTAGAATTCCAGTAATACTAAGTTGTAGAGCTTAGATTTTGTCTGAATCTTGATTTGCGAGTTGACGTCTTTGAATATTGCTACAACAAAAACGTCTTTTTGGTAACCAGCAAAGCTATAGTGCGTGGGTTCTACTAGACTAGCACTTGGTAACCTTTTGTCTTAACGTAGTCTTGCAATGCTCAATCTTTTATGTTAGTTTTAACTCTATTTCACGGAATTAAAATGCCCAGCAATTATGGTAGAAAACAGGGTCGCGTTTTGAGTTGATATAAGCAGATACAAATTTGAAAGTGCTCAGTACAGTAATCGCATTTGTTTCAAGCGTAAGAGTTTTTAAAATAGTTTAATAATTTTTTTGCACCCACGACTCCAGTTGAGCTAGTGTTCGTATTTGGGATACTTCCGTGTTTTTTTTTTCTTTTTGCTTATTTACATAAAATGTTGTTTGCATTCTAGAAGCAAACTCTATATATACATTGGGTGACATGAGTTTTTGTTAAAAATTATTAAACTTTGCAAAAAAAATAGCTATTTTAGTATTAGCTATTTTTGGTGCTGGTAGAATAAAAATGCAGTCACTGCGGCTGGTTTGCGGGGAGTTATTTAAGACACGAGTTTAGGCACAGGTTTAGCTGCTTTTGTGCCTTGTAAGACAATGATTTTTAGAAATACTTTGCATCTTTGGAAATTTGCGGGACAAGGGCCGTCGTGTAGAGCACACTTAAGTGGTATGTTTTTAAAGCAATTTATCAATTTGTAGAGGTTAAAACAACTGCAACAGGCTAGAGTTGCTATAAAGATTTTTTTGGTGGTGTGTCCGTGGCGTTGGCAATTCTAACAATGAGCTATGTCACTGCCTTGCTTTTTAGGTTCTACTTTGACTTTTAGATTAAAGAACTCTGTAAACTCTATAATAAGCATGTTCAAAAACATTCAAATTTGTTTCTCATTCTATGTATATTGGATAGAATAAAACCAAGTGATTTCAATGCTTGTCTTACGTCTTTTTTTGTTAGGTAAAGCGGCATATGCATATGAGTGATTGGTCGGAGATAACTAAATATTGTCGTAGGTATTGCAAGTTAAAATAATTATCTTTAAAACATTGGAAAAAGCATTTGTTAGAACAAATATTTTGTAGAAGTTAGGTAGGAGTGTTGTCATCGGCGAGGCCTAAGCCCATAGCGGCGAGGTTAGGTTAGGTCAGGTTAGGTTAGGTTAGGTTAGGTTAGGTTAGGTTAGGTTAGGTTAGGTTAGGTTAGGTTAGGTTAGGTTAGGTTAGGTTAGGTTAGGTTAGGTTAGGTTAGGTTAGGTTAGGTTGCGGGAAAGCTGCTCGAGCACATGATAGCAGGAAGGCTGCTGGAAGCTTTCCAAGGGGATCAAACCCTCAGCGAGCGCCAGTACGGGCTTAGGAAAGACGGTCAACCCTGAACGCGCTTGTTGAGGTAAAAGCAGCAGTAAAAGTTGCAAAAAAATTTAGTTTCACGCACAGAAAGGCATGTGTTCTAGTTGCTCTAGACGTGAAAAACGCGTTTAATACGGCCAACTGGGGAGGGATATTGGAAGTTTTGGAAGGCAGGGGTGTTCCCAAATACCTGCTAAATATCATTAGCAGCTATTTGTGGGACAAGGTTTTGCTAATGGGAAAAGGTCGGGAAAGGAACGTCCTCTACGACGACGTGGTAGGTTTGAAATTGCCCTTGGGTGTTGAGGGTAGCTTACGCTGACGACTTGGCGGTGTTAATTACAAAACGCTCTAGGAGGGAACTGGAGGAAACGGGAAACCGCGCTCTTGCCCTCATAGAGCGTAGAATTAACGAGCTGGGCCTTGAATTGGCCTCAGAAAAAACGGAACTTGTAGTGCTCTCCTGTTCAAGAAGAGTGCCACAAGTGGAGATGACCGTATCGGGAATTACCGTCAAGTCGCAAAATCAGTTAAGGTACCTGGGTGTGACGCTAGGTACTAACCTAGCGTAGGGAATGCATGTGAGAAAAGTGTGTGAGAAAGCGGAGAAGGCGGCTCGGTCCTTAGCAGGGCTAATGCCGAACTTGGAGGGAGCGAGATCTTCCACTAGGCGCTTGATGTGCTCGGTAGTCTCCTCCATAGTGCTCTATGGGGCCAAAATATGGGGGGATGCCGTGTGCAACAACGGAAGGCATAAGGAATTAGTTCTGCGGACTCAGAGAAGGTGTTGCCAAAGGGTCTGCAGCGCATTCAGGACAGCGCCGACGGCGGGCTTTTTGGTTGTGGCAGGCACGAAGCCGTTAGATCTTGTGGTGCGGTCTGGGAGGGTCGCCTTACTAAGTGTGAAGCGGAAGAATGGATGTGGGGGGAATGGCAAAAGAGTTGGGATAAATGCGTGTCGAGTGGGGGAGGTAGCGAACCGGCATGGTCCAGACGGCTCATAGCAGACGTGAGGCGTTGAGTGGGTCGGGGCCATGGTGAGATAAACTACAATCTCACGCAGGTACTAACGGGACATGGTTGTTTCCGGGCGTACCTGCATTGGATAAAATTGATTGAAAGTGATGAATGTCTGTACTGTGGGCAAAGGGATACGGTTGAGCACACCGTGTTCCATTGCGAGAGGTGGTTGGAGACGCGTGAAAGAGCAAGAATAAAACTGATGGGAGAGAGCTTGAACCCGGATAACATGGTGGTAGTAATGTTGTCTTCAGTGTCCAATTGGGACATTGTGGCCACCATGATAGGGTCCATGCTACGTATGAAAGAAGAAGAAGAGAGGGAGCTTGCTCTATGGTGTGGTGTGAATGAAGTAGGGGTGGAGCCGTAGCTGCTCATAAATGTTTTGTGGATTTATGTAAATTTTTGTTTTCTTATGTATGTTTTGTAGACTGTTATTGTCATAAAAATGTAAAAAAAACTGAGTAAACATGCAAATTGTACCACCAAAAAAAAAGTGAAAAATGTTGTGTTATTATTGAACTGTGTGCGCACCTGAAGTCGGCCGCGCGGGACTCTCCACCTTGATGAAATACTTAAATGCAATCCCGAGGTGGAAAAAGATCGTCATTTCCGCAAGAAGAGGGGGAGGGGGGTGTCTTATAAATGATTTACACCTCCTCAGAAAAAAAAAGGTTAGGTTAGGTTAGGTTAGGTTAGGTTAAGCTCAAAAATTTGGCAAAGTTAACCGTTAATGGTTGTTTTATAGCAAGCAACTGTTTGTTATACCAAATGAGTAAAACTCTTATTTGCAATTGCTTTGGCCAATCACCGTCAAGGAGCCTATGAATGGCAGCAAATAAATCCAAGAGTAGGGAAACCAGAATAGTGTCCAACACAATCAAAAACAGCAACTATGACAACGTGATGACAACGTGATGACAACTTTTGCAACGGAGTAGTTGATGAAACAGATCTCTACATACGAACCGACAATAACACCGCTTCCTTATACCAGAAAAGCACATGATACCACAAGCGTTTGCTAATGCATTTTAAAACGGACGTGGTGCCATCTCAACGTTGTTCAAACACGCAACTGCCGGTTGCATCTAGAAATCCCCAAAACCTAGGAATCTAAAAAAATGTTGTGTTTTTGGTCAAGCACTTATCGGCTGAAGCTAGTGCATTCACTGCATCATCTTTAGGGTGTTTCCTTCTTTGCAAGTCATTTCCAGACTGGAAAAACGGCGACACTTTCGGTTGGTTGATAGCAGGCTAATAATAAAAAGAAATAAAAACTTACCATAATTTCTTTTTTTTCTTTTGTACAATTACGTATTCTTCAAAATTTTTGAGTTTCTTTATTGTAGTGTTGATGGCAAGAAAGCTCGTTTTTTTGGTGCAATAAGGTATAGGATGTGAGCAGGGGTGATGTTCTTTTCAGACATCTAGAGATGGGTAACGGATTTGTCCTTGTTTTTCAAGGAAAAATTTGTGGCTGATCTCTTGTTGTTGAAAAGGTTTTTCTATTTTTTTATTTCAACTTAGTCCATGACTTTGCTTATAAAAGGTAGTGCAGGTGCGCTGGACGTAGAAGCCATTATAGCGATAGTTTTGATTAGACAGAAATGGACAAGTTGCTGGGAGACTTAATTTTAAATTTTCAGTTTCTGCTTCAACTCAGGTGCCATTGCAGCAGCGTGAAATTTGATGCTGACAGTTTTTTTATTTATTAAGATTTCTTTTAATTACTACTAACCCCTTCTTTTCAAAATAAATGCTAAAAGCTTATCACTTTAATTTGTGACATGAACTTTTCTACCTAACTGATATTTCATTGCAAGTTTAATATTACTTAATGCACATAAATGCCGTTTTAGTTTTCTTATAGTGCCATACTTGCTAGGAGCGTCGGCACCCTTCTTGTATGTTTGTGGTGTGCGATAATAGTTCCACACAAACATACGGGACCTACAGTTTAACGTGGAATCCAAACCACACCACTAGAGGGGTTTACTAAGCAAATACTTTGCTGGTTTGCCATTGCTTTGCAAAGGAGACGACCGCATTGAAATATATTTGACAAATTAGATATTGCCGTTGCCGGGAATCGAACTCGGGCTGCCTGCACAACAGTCCTTGCACTAGACCATTGTGCTACGGTTGCCTAGGCTTTTTGCGTAGTTTGTTTTTGAAAAACAGGTGTTTTACTATGAGCGGCGCATGTTGCAACACAGCTGGACTCCTTAGTTGTTTTGCATTTGAAGCTTGAATGTGTTTTGGCCGTAGCGTTGACAACAGTGACAATGTAGAACTTCAGTGGTCTTGGGTTTGTGTTCAACAGTAACATATACCTTGCACATCTCAATGTGAAACAAAATCTTTCTTTTATTTGTGTCATTTGCAAAAAATGACAAACAAGTTATTGGACTTGATTGGGCCATCTTAGCCTGAGAGGCCGGACAGGTTAAAAACTCTTTAGCTTTGGTGGCAGATAGCTTTGCTAACGCTGAGGGCGCCTGTGTTAAGGTTGCTAATAGCTTGTTAGTTTTAGATTAAGTAGAAATAACCTCATTCTGATTCTTCTTCATCATCTTCTATTTTGTATTGACCACTTTGATAAATCTTTCTTCTACGGGAGCGGTTTTGTGGTTGGACTTGTCGATAAGTTCTTCCTAGACGTTCATTACTTTTTCTTTGTCGGAGACTAGATTTAGAGTTTTAGCTGATCTCTTGAGAAAAACCTGTACTGGGGCGCTCGGACTCTTAGTAGGCTAAAGCAAAGCTGCAACAGCTGGGGAAGACGCTAAGATTTTTGTGAAAAGGTTAAGACCGAAACTTTTGGTGACGCGGTTAGCAGAGTAGTGTGCCTGATAATAAGTGAAATTGTGGCCCCATTGGAGAAGGTTTTACTCTTTGTTTTTTGCGTAATGTTATTACTCAAGCCGAGAAGAGTTTCTTGAAAATCTAGCTTGTTTTGCCTGATGTCAGCTAAAAAGTCATTCCTTTGTGTGTGTAAGCAGGGCTGTAATACAGTTAAACATAAATTGTATAACAGTTATTGTAATTTTATGTAAATTATTTCTCTGACCAGTAAAATGCTAGACACACTTATGACAGGTGCATACCCTGAAATACTAATGTATGTGTAGTAGAGAAGCAATTTGTGACTTTTTTGGAAGAAGTCAGGGCTGGAACTTTTGGTGACGCGGTTAGCGGAATGGTGTCCCTGGTGATGAGTAAAATTGTGGCCGCGTTGAAGAAGGTTTAACTAATAGTTATTGTAATTTTATGTAAATTATTTTTCTAACCAGTAAAATGCTAGGCACACTAATGACAGGTGCATACCTTGAAATACTAGTGTATGTGTAGTAGACAAGCAATTTACATACATTATTTATTAAGTTTAAATATGAAAATTATTTTGGTCTTCTGATTTAAATAAAACGCGCCAAAAAGCCGTTGCTTGTATGTGTAAAGATTTAACTGTACTACAGCCTTCCTTGTTACCTCAAAAAAATAATTATTTATGTTTTGATAGTATAAAGGTTTTTTATAAAAGAATATATTTTGAATATAAAAATGATTTTATTTTATTTGTTTAAATAAAACAAAAATTAAACTAAAGCATACGCTGCATAATTTGCAATACCACATCTGTTTTTGTTTCGTTTCAATCGCATGTATCCATTTTCACCCCAATGACTACCCCACCAATTTTTAAGAATCCATGCATCTTTGGTATATCCAACTAATAACATTGCATGATTGACAGTATTTGAAGAACATGAAGAATCATCGTAAACACCTTTACTAAAAAAAACAAAAATACAAAATTGTTTAAAAATTAAATGAACATTACTTACTGGTATAGTTGAAACGTATGTGGACTAGCATTGATACTAGCAGCAAGAGGGCCAATTTTAGCTAAAGCTATTTCAATTGCTCTTTCATCTCTAGCCGGCAAAATAGCCCATGAACTTATATTTACAATCGTTTTTTCTTTATCAAAATGACATTTAGTTTGCTAAAATAATGCATTTTTAAATTGTTTTTATTGTATTTATATAAACTTACTTTGGCTACATAAGGGTAATCACTATAAGCCATCAATCCACCAGCTTTATCTAAATATCTTAAAGTATTTCTTAATGAACCACCAGCACATCCATAATTACCATTTGAATTACTACAATCAACAATTTGTTGTTCGCTTAATGGAATTAATTTATGAGTTTGTTTAAATATTTGTGCTTGCAATACCATTGCTACACTAAAAGCATAGCAAGAACCACAATCTTTTTGGTTGTAGATTGGTGTAACAAAACCTTTTTTTCTCCAATCAATTTCTTCAGGAATATCTTTGTGTACGAAATGATAAAAATCACCAACCATTTCAGGATCGGGTGTTTTTCTATGTCTACTATGAGTTAGTTTTATCATTTTTTGAAGATATACTTGTGGAGACTAAAATAAATTAATTTGATTTAATTGTGGTTGCGATTCTATTCTAATACTAACCAAATCACTAAGGTCGTTATCTTTTACATAAAAACTGTGCAATCCTTTATCTGCTTCTTCATTGTGCTTTTTTATTCTGTATATGTTTTCTTCCCAAGCATCTCGACGATCTTCATCATGTTCGCCAGTATAAGTTTTGTTGAAACGATACTAAAATGTGTAGTCTGGATTTAATGTATGTATAATTTACAAATGTATAATTAATATTCTTTTATACAAAATTGTATTTAATTTAAATTATGCCTGTATTAGAATGTATGTACTTACTTTAAACTCATCCCACAGCTCATCTAAATCTAATTTATCAAAATAAATCTGTTGGTTGAGTGTAAAAACAAAAAATAGGCAAACTATTAAAGATGTAAGTACTTCGCGTGTCATTATAAATGATCACTAAACTTTTGATGTTAAAAACGAATCGCATTAAATGAAAATTACGTGGTGATAGCTTTGTAAGCATATTAATTTTATATAGCATGCAAAAAAACTACTTGGCTGCAAATTTATTATATAAATAAAACACTGATATACGTACTTACCTGCATTGCAGGCTGATCGCAAAGGATTTATAAACAAATTAAATTGTAAGTTAGTATTGGCGATTAATAAATAATTTTGTTAATAATGCGGAAAAATAATGGATAAACAGCGGGAAGGAGAGGCGGGTGGTGGCCTGCGGCCAGAAAATGTGCCTTCCCGCGTTCAAACTAAAAACGTTCGTCCGCGGCAAGCGAAGTATTCAAATCGAAATCGGTTTGAATAGTTTGTGCGCGACAAGTTGCGAGAATCGTCGAATATAATTCGTATTTCGTAATAATTATTTTGTTCGCGGCGAAATGTAGTCGGTAGTAGTAGCAGCAAGTGTTTCAGCGTTGGTGTGTTTGTTTTTGACAGTTTCGTGTGTGGCTTATGCGGCTTCAGCGGCTTCTGAGACTGTTGCCGGGCTTGGCGGGCTTTGTTGCTCTTCCCAGCGGTGCCGTCATGTAATTTACGTACTTTGTGATTCTCGTGTGGAAGTTGGATTATTTATTTTTATTCAATTTTGAATAAAATGGCAGAATCCGGTATCGATTTAGGCTTTGATTTGACGTCGTTTATGACCGACGACGCAGATTTGCAAAATTTGATCGACTTTGATGATCTTTTGGGAACACCTAAGAACCAGGAGTACTACGAACTTAAGTCGAAGATTATTCCGGTTACTGAGAGGTAATCGCCGATCATTTATCAGCTATTTATCTCATCATCGGCTTTGTTTCAACCTATTGTTTTGCCATTTCAGTATTTATTTATTTGTTTATTTATTATTACATGACCTTAACTATTTTTAATCTCTTTTATTGTTGTTACTGTTGCGGCGCGAATGCAAATACATACATCATTTTTATTTTCGCAATCAATATTAATGATATTTCATTATACTTATAACAACAGCGTTTTTAATTACGGATTATCATATATACAGGCCCGTCATTTTAAACAAATTTATTATTCATCTACTAATTTATTTGTTTTTATCTTCTTTCAAAACGTAATTACTACTACTACTTATTGCCGCACTTAATTAACTGCTTGCCAGTTAGTTAGTTGCTCCTCACACATGTACATTGTGAATATGCAACTCGAACCAATCCTTTCATCATAAATGAATAAATTATTTAATACGTATATGTAAATGTATCTTGTATGTATTTATGAATTAGATTTACATAAATACAAACAATATATCATTAAAATTAATGTAAAAATCATTCATCTAAATATGCAATTTTTTACTAACAAATCGAAATATTTTAATGCAGTTTTGTGACTATTATTAGTGAAAGAAACTAAACAGTTTATTAAACAAATTTATTAATTTCTCTGTATAGTCAAAATAAATAATAAAATATAATTAAATTATTGATTTTCGATGATGAAATAAAACGATAACTTAGTTATTATTTTATTTTATCATTATTATGAAATACCACACAATAAAGGTCTTTTAGATTAATTTCTGTTTGAATTTTAAGTTTAAGGTGTTATGTGTCTAAATAAATGAAATTATAAAAGTACTAATTGCTGAATAAAATTTTCAGCTACCATTCTTAAGTTTTATTTTCGAATTTTATAACAATAAATATTTTATTATTCATGCTTTTTTCTAATACTAAGTTGAGTATTATTAAGGTTTTGTTTTGAAATGTAAGCAGCCTGTAAACATTAACCTTGAATAGTTGCGGATTATAAGTCTCGGGAAATAATAAGTTTATTCCATTTATCTGTAGTTTGTCGGTTAAAGAAAAACTTTTTTAAAAATTTTGGTGTTTTCTGAACTGTCAATAAATATTTGTTAAAATTCCTAGCAAGCCTTGTATATATATATTTAATACCTTCTTAATACTGTTAGGTGTCGAGGTGTCGGACACACCGAGCCACAGAGAAGACATGTATAGATGCTTATATGAGGTAACGGACCCATATTGGGAAGAACGCTACGCTCGGCATTAACTTTCGTTAGCGCTGGTATTTGTACATGCTCATTCTGCCGTACTGCCGACCTAAGCAAGCCTTGTACTACGAGTAAATATTTGATTAGATGGCAAAATGTCTTTTATTTTGTTTAAACAATGTCTATTGAAATATCTATACAAAATGTAAAGATCTGCAACATTACGCCAGTGTTGTAAAGTATTTAAGTCATTAGTTAATTTTGGATCGGCAATAATCTGAATAGCTCGCTTCTGAATATAGTTTAGAAGACATAGTGTTGTTTCCGATGCATCTCCCCAACCAAACTTTTTACTTCTATTAAGAAATTTTAGTTTTCTAGACATTTTCAAAGCTATGTCAATGATATGATTGTTCCAGAGAAGATTATGTGAGATTGTAACACCTAAAAGACAAATTGAAGAAGATTTAGATATGGATTCGTTGTTTAGTTTAATATTTGGCACTGATGATACTTTGGATTTAGATTTTGAAACAGTAAGAAGTTTTTTTAGAGTTAAAATTGATCATGTTGGGAGTGCTTCATTCAGATATTGTTTTGAGATCTTTGTTTATAGATGCTACAGATTTTAACCTAGAAGATTCAAGACGCTTTGCCATATTTGTCGAAATGGTCTTTGGAAAGTATGAAGGATGCTATCATCTGCAAAACTATGAATAGAACTTTTAGTTATTTAAAGATTTATTAATGTAAATTAAAAAAAAGTTGGCAAAAGAACAGAACACCATTTATGATTTTAGGACCAGAGTTGAAACCATTAACTTTAACTATAATTTTTCTATTGTCAAGAAAACTATTGATTTACAGTTTTTTATTAAGACTTATATAATGGAGTTTGTTAACAATACTAGGACGCTATACTCTATTAAACAGAAGATCTGTTGTCGAACGTTTTGATCGAAATCCATATTGAGTATCTGAGATAAAGTTATTTTGTATACTTAAATTTTTTTGACAGATTGGACAATAATGCAATTGGTCTATAATTTGAAGAATCAGACTTGTCTCTTTATTTTATTTGGCTAGAATTTAGATTAAAAAAAAAAAATTAACAATTAATATTAAGATAAAAATGACAAGAATGTGTATGCTTTTCTTTAAAGCCGCCTGGAGGGGTCTTTCTCAATTTTGCGCTAAAGCCCAAAAATCCTACCTATGCCACTGGGTGGGCGAATGGAATTTTAAGTGGTTTAAAAAGGTGTTTCCGGTCAATCGCTCAAGTGTTTGACGTTTAAAAATTTAATGTTAATCTCTTCTGTTTTTTTTTTTCATGTTTGTCTAAAATAGAATTTCATTTGCGACTAACAAATGTTGAAAGTTTTGTTTGAAATTCATATTGAGTATCTGAGATGTTCTGTTCTAAGAACGTGACAATGTAAAAATTAAAACATTTACACTAATCCACAAGCATAGAGCTCTGTTTATTTTAAAATCTAAGCCAGATTTTGCAATTTTTGACATTTTATGAATAAAATTTTGCATTTTTCAGCAGTTTATGCCAAGTTTTGTTTTTTTTTAACAATAATTGCTTATTGTTAGATTTTGGTGTTTTTTATAGAAATGAGTACGTTTTTTAACAGCTTGTGGCCAAATTTTGCTATTTTTGATGTTTTGTGAACAGAATTTTACAGTTTATAACTGTTTTTGGCTGGATTTTGATATAAGAATAAAATGCTGCATTTGTTAACATGTCTTATCTATTGCTGGCGAGTAGTTTCAACTGGAGTGCCACGCTCACCCACACAAGTCAAATTTGCATTTTTTTTTTCTTTAAAATGTCAGTTTTTATAAAATTGGCAGAGAAAAGTGATAAATTCAATCTTATTATAACAAAGAGTTTGGCGGATGTGCAGAGCACTTAGTTTGTTAATTGCAAGTAACTAGTTTTAACTGGAGTGCCCGCTTACCCATCCAATTGTTAGTGATTCAAAAATTTGTTGTTTTTTTTGCCAATGTTAACTGTCATTAAATTAGCAGAGGGAAATGACAAAATTAATTTTTAAAAACAAGATATTATTTCTTCCAACTACTAAAAATGACATTTATATAATTTATCATAAAGAACATTTGTTTTTTTACATTTTTTTCAAGAATTTTGAATTTTAACAGTTTGAGCTATTATTTTTAATATTAACTGGATTTTCCTATTTTTGAGATTAAAATTATAAAAATGTAAACACTTTTTTAAATGTTTTTGATGCTTTTTAGCAATATTTTGAAATTTTAAATACCAATTTTGCTGTTTTTGACATAGTTGGTTTTTTTGTGACAGTATTTTATATTTCATAGCCAACATTTGTTATTTTTGACTTTTTATAAAAAGTTATTTGCACTTTTTAATTGTTTATTATTTTTCAACAATACTTCGATGTTTTAAAGCCAGATTTTGTTTTTTTTTACGTTTTAGGAATAGAATTTTACATTTTTTAACAATTTGTGAGTCATTTTTTTTAATTTCTAACAATATTGTAATATTTCTTAGCAGCATTTTGATATTTTTAAAATTTTACAAATTTTTGTTTTTGGCTGAGTTTTGGTGTTTTCTAACTATATTTTGATTGTTTTTATTTTTTTATAAATTGATTTTGATTCTACTTGAAAATTATTTAATGTTTTATGACCGTATTTATATATATATACAACATTTTTATTGCACAAGTAATTTACAACATTTTGAACAGGTATAATACATAGAAGGAGAAAAAATGTTTTGTACAAACGGCTATCGACCGTAGTCTTTCAACCATTGAAATAAGGTAAATTAAATTGTAATTTTTATTAAAAAAACAAAACAAAAAATGATGCATGATGTATGATATATGATTCAGTAATATGGTTTGTCAGGTGATATTGTTAGTTAGTCGTTGTCATTAGCGAGAGTCAGGATATGTTGGAATAGTGAAAGAGCAGGTTTTTTATATTTTGCAATAATCCCTAGATTTCTAGGAATTATTAGATTATCTAGAATCTCTGGGTTGTTAGAATTATTTGCAAATTTGGTTTGAAGTGTGTTGAGTCTTTCAGAAAGTGGGATGAGGTTGGTTTTTTCATACAATAGTTTGTTTGAAGGATTATGAAGGGGGTTATTGGGATGTCGGATTTTGGTAATAGTTCTAAGAGATGCCCTTTCTCCTACATAAAGGGGATTGAGAGTTGGTTTATTGGAGTTCATGAATATTATGGATGCGTAGTCAAGGATTGGGCGGCAGATCGTCTTGTATATGTGCGTGGCACATTTAATGTCAATTCCATTGTTTCTATACGTATGGGATCGGAAGTGTTTTGCTCGAGATTTGATTTTACATTTAATGGAGTTAGTGTGAAACTTAAAACTTAGTTTAGGGTCAAAGTTTACTCCTAGATATTTACAAATATGAGATGGATTTAAGGATTGTTGGTTCATTTGGATACTAGGTGAATTTTTATGGATTTTGTGATAGGGAATTAGTAGTTGGGTTTTTAGCGGGTTTGCAAAAACCACAAATTTGTAATATCTAGCAAGGTTTGCAATTGATCCATAGATTGGTTTAGAGATTTAGCGTGAGAAACCAATGTTGTATCATCAGCATATTGTAGGATGTAAGAGTTTGGATTAAAACAGGATGGGTTAGAACTATATATATCAGAGCAAAAAATATTATATAGGAGAGGAGACAAGGGAGATCCTTGAGGAACACCTTGTTGTGGAGTGAAAGGATTGGAGTAGGTATTAGCTATGCGAACCTTAAGAGTTTGATCATTTAAAAAACCTATTATTATATTAATTAAATGGTTAGGCACCTCTAGGACTGATAGCTTAAATAGGAGGCCTCTATGCCAGACAGAATCGAATGCCTTGTTTATATCCATAAAGAAGACGCTCGAGTGTCTGCCTTCGAGGTGGGATGTTTGGATGTTAGATGTCAGGATAGTTAATGGATGGCTTGTGGATCTATTTTTTACAAAACCAAATTGTGTAATGGGTATTTTATTGTAGATAAATTTTAGAAGTTTATTTTGCAATATACCTTCAAATAGTTTAACAAGAACTGGGAGAAGTGTGATAGGGCGGTAACTAGCTGGGTAAGAAAGGTTAGCATCATTTTTAGGGACGCATACAATTGTTCCCACTTTCCATTCATTAGGAAAATATTGGTGAAAAAAACAATAATTGAAATTTTTTAATATGTAGTTATGAACGTTGTCATTGAACTGTTTTAATAAATTTGTCTAGTTAATAGATCATGTCCTGGTGCTGAATTTTTACTTTTATTTAACAAATCGTAATAGTCGTCTTTGTGTATTGTTTCGGTCTGTCTACAAAATATGTCATACCATTTGTTTACGTTTTCTAAATGAATATTGTCAAAATTATCACAGTTGGAGAAGGCAAATGCGTGGTTAAAGTGTCTTTGAAAAGTATTGGCAATGTCAATGTCAGATGAAAAACTATTGTTGGAAACCGAGTCTGTTATTGATTGTATGTATGATGTTCGTTTGTATTTAGTCAGTTTCTTAATTTCTTGAAAGTAGTTTTTTCCTTTTTTTTCATTAATTTTGTAGCAAGCCGTTATGTATTTGTCTTGTCTGCACGGGAAAATTAAGTCGTGTATGTTTTTATTCAAGTCATTGAACTGTCTTTTTAATGTTCTGTCATTTGTATTTCTAAACTCACGATATAATTTTTTTTAATATTTAATAAGACGCATAATAAATGGGGGAAGAGGGTAATTATAGTAGGATTTTAATGTTTTAGGGGTATGACAATGGATAGATGATACTATTAGTTTAAAAAATAATGAGATGGTAGTGGGAGATATATTTGGGTAAGATATAGCAAATGAAGAAAGTTCTTGGTTTACTTTTGTTATGTTACACATATTTAGGTTATAAATAAATTCCGTAGGGGAAGGTAATGTTTGGATATCAATACTAAATCTAATTGCCAAATGGTCCGAACAAAGGTCAGGGATAACATTAACAGAGCGGATAAGGGGTTTTATACTAGACGAACAAAGGAGGATATCAGGAGTAGTGCTCTGATTATTGTTCATGGAGTAAATATTTTAGAAAAATCAGAGTTTGTTAGAAACTGTTGGAGGTGACGGGTTTTCCTTAGAATTAAGTTGAAATCACTAACAATAATACAGTGAGAATAAAGAGAAGCTTTTACAAAGATATTATCTTCAATAACAGAGGATGGGTGAATGTAAACAAGGAATATGTGGAGTCTGTCCTGAAGGAAAGAAATTGAGAAGTGGATGCAATCATTTAATGCATTATTGATGCTTGGAGGGTTTTCTTTCCTAATTTTAATACATGGATGAGTTATAGATACGGATCCACCTCTATAATTCTGGTTTATAATATTGGCAGGATTTTGGATTATGGACCAATTTTGAAACAATATAGGATTTGGAGATTTCGTTTCAACAAACAAAGCACAGGAGATGTTATTAATTGGGAGGAAGTTTTTTATGATATGGGATTTTCGAGCAAAACTATTAATGTTGGAATAAAGGAAATTTAGGCTAGACACTTTGGGTTTGAGTTATGGTGACGCCTCCTATGGGAGAGGTGGGAGGGGCTTGATCTGGGTTAAGGAAATTTAACATTACTATAAACATTCTGTTATTGGAGAAGGATACAATGGTGTCAATGTTGTATGATTGAATGAATCTACTTTTTAATTTTTGGATTAGTTGTTGTCTGTCTGTTATTTTGGGAGAATTAATTTTGTGTACATACGTGTCAATGATATGGTCATGAACGGTGACAGGTGAGTGAATTCTTGAAGCTTGAGTTATTTGTTGCGCAATTTCTTCTGATCTCTTGTTTGCCGATTTTATTTTGATGTTCGGTATTCCTTCAATCTTAAGCGACCACGCTCTGTGGCCTTTTTCCTTGCATGATGTGCATGTTGGTGGGTTGGTAGTTGTGCAGCTAACAGTTTTATGGTTACCTCCGCATTTGCTGCATTTTGGCGAAGAAGTGCATATGTCTGTGGTATGTTCAAATGACCGTATTTATTTTTGTAATTTTGATATTTTATGAACAGAATTTTGTTAACCTTTTTTGGCTGATTTTAGTATGTTTTTTAAATATTTTAATATTTTATGACAAAATTTTGACGTTTTTGGCTTTTTACAAATAAAGGGTAATTTGGTTTGGGCTTCCACATAAATATATTAAAGAAAACAGAAAAACATTTTACAAACATTGTATTTTTGTTTTTAGTAATTTGGGTCAATTTGTTATTACACGGTCTCGGCGGCCAATAGATGTCGCTATACCTTAAAATGACGCGGGTTGAAAGTTTTTTGCCTAAAATTGCTGCTGTGTAACTGGCACCATCTTGTTGAAGCCAACAATTTTTGATATCAATATCTTCTAACTAGTCACAAAAAATTTTTGTAATCATGCTTCAATAGTAAACTGAATAGATTGTAACAAAATTTTTTGCATTGTCTTAAAAAATCTTTTTTCAATTTCTAATCTCTAAATAGGGCAGTTTTGCTTGTTTATGTAAAAATGCTTTTGCTAAATTGTTTTTTTGTTGCTGCATCAATTAGGAAAACTCACGACACCGTTGATGATCTCTAAGTTTTTATTCTTGTTATTTGGATTTTGTGAAGTGTGAACTCATAGTCAAAATTTAATGCGTAGTTGGAGTACATTAGGCCTAGTTGCTACGATTGATGACGAGTTGATGTTTCTGGTTTTGTAGTTACACTTTGACAAACATTGGCAATATTTTGCACAGACCGCTACGAGAGTGTTAAGGTTTTGGCTTAGTTACAAATATTTACTTAGAGCACCAAATGCACTTTTTTAGTTTCTTATTTTTATAATAAGCTTGGACAATTTTAATGCGTGAATGGTAAATTTTGTTTTTTTTTTTGACAATATTTTTATACTTTATGACCCGATTTTGCTAATTTTGATATTCTGTGAATAGAATTTTACATTTTTAGACAATTTATGACCAAATTTTGTTTTTTTTTACAATATTTTGATTATTCTTGTCCGGACTTTGCTGGTTTTGATAATTTATAAATAAATTTTTGAACTCTTTAATCATATTTGGTCGGTCCGAATTTAGCTATTTTTGACATTTTATAAAAACCGTTTTGCACTTTTCAACTGTTTATTGCTTTATTGATTTTGGTGTTTTCTGACAATATTTTGATGTAAAACATCAGGATATTAATACTTTTTAACAATATGTTGATATTTCATATCCGGATTTTGCTATTTTTTACGTTTTAATTAAAGAATATTGCGCTTTAACTGTTTATGCCTGATTTTGGTCATAAGGGTGGGCAGTCTAACTTTTGGAATTTGAATCGGCTATAAATAAAAAACTAATAAATATTTTTTTAAAATTATGAGTTTATTAAAAAGATTGGACAGTTTTATTTAACAATGAAACACATCATTTAAATGACTGTTATGGCTGGCTTGACAGTAACTTATCTAATTAACCCATTTTTTTAGTACATTTTTGATTGTTTGGGCTCCAATTGCATGAATGACAACTTCGATTTTGTGTTTTAAGGCATTAATCGTCTCTGGATAGTTAGCGTAACACTTATTCTTAAGGTCTCCCCACAACCAAAAATTCAACGAGGTCAAATCACCGCTCATAGGCTGCCAATGACATCAGCATTTTGGCTAATTTATCTATTTCCAAAAACAGTGCGCAAAAGATTGATGGCTACGTTGGCTGTATGGCAAGTGCCCCCGTCCTGTTGAAACCAAATATCATTCATACTCTTCAATTTTTGGAAACAAAAATTTGTTTAGCATGGCACAATAACGTTTGCTATTGCCAGTAACGGCAACTCCTTGCTCATTTACCACTCATTTACCACTCATAAACCACACAAAACGGTTGTGGATGTATAGGCTGATCAATAGTCATGTGTAGATTCTTTGATTCTCAAATGCGACAATTTTGCTTATTGACTTAGCCTTTGAGGTAAAAATGAGCTTTATCAAAAAACACAATTTTTTGATAATAATGCTCATCTTTGGCCAAACAATCTATAGCCCATTGGGCGATCTAAAAACGCATGAGGCTTTATTTTTTGGACTAATTAAACTTTGTAGGCCTTCAAACCAAAGTTTTTATGAATTTTTTTTCATAGAAGTACAAAAAATATTCAGTTCTTGAGAACAATGACGAGTTGATGTTGATGTTCACGCTCACTCTAAGCAACAGCATTTTTTTTTGGCTGAGCACACTGGACGAGAACGTGAACTGTTGTTTTATCTACTAACGATCCAGTTTTGCAAACTTGCTTCCCAAATTGGTCTACAAACTGCGTTGAAGGCACTTCTTTTCTATCAAATTTGATTCGTAAATTTCTTACTGTTTGAGTAGAAGACTTACCATTTTGGAAATAAATTTTCATTATTTCCTTTGTTCAAGTGTAAAGCGTCCCATTTAGTAAATGTCAAACATAAAACTAAATTTCTGTCAACTCATAAATGTCATTATACGTTTGAAAAAATAAAATAAACGGTAGTTCAAATTTCAAACGTTACATGGCCCACCCATTTTTTAGATTTTATGAAAGTTTGTTTACTTTTTTGACAGGTCAATTTAACAATCACAGCGGCCAACAATCAAGCATCAACAATTGTTTTGGTTTTACAGATTGTACTACAATGGCATGATACCGAAGAACCAATTTGAATAAATAATATTGTGCTTATAAACACGATTGATGATTGACTATATTTTATGTCACCGGAAAATTTTAAACAAATCAATTCTTAGTATTAATTATTTTAAATATTGAATAGTTGATTGATTCTAATTCAATAACCAATTGCATTTAACAATTTAATACAGCCAGACGATGCACTTTGAACTAATGTATAGTGCTACGAACTGTAATTGCTTTTATATTTTAATATTAATTATTGTCATTCATTTCAATAAAAATTAAAATTGAATATTAAATATTGATTTATAATTATTGTGGGAGGAATTAAAAATAAGTATTGTTTATACAATTCATATTATATTTTCTTAAATATTCTTATCTAGTTTCAGTCATAATAATGATTATTCATTAATCAGAAGAATTATTTAATATTGTGCAATGATGCTATTAATAACACGTATCATTCATGAGTCATCATAACTTGTTATAGTTTTCATTCAATGAAATGAATTGTTATAATTTTTTTTTTTTTTTTTTTTTTTTTTAATTCATTCATCAAATTCTACCCATATGGGTGTATGATTAATATTAAATTAATTGTTATAATACTAATTAAAATTGATAATTTGCAATTAAATTTAAGATATAGTTGAATTATTTTTTTTTTATCTAATTGAATGATAAATAAGATTTCAATTTATTTCAATATTTTTGGCGAATTTCTCTTTAGTCTTTTTTTGGAATATGGTTTGGTTTACGATTGAAAAAGTTTGAATTATTATTATTCTGAACATTGACTTTGTATATTTGAAAGTTTATTCTATTTGTCGATAGTACGATTAAAGAAATCTCTTTTTAAAGTTTTGGTCCTACATTTCTGAACTGACTACGAGTAAATATTTGTTTAGGTGGCAAAATGTCTTGTATTTTGTTTAAACAATGTCTATTATAATATCTAAAATGCAAACATTACGCGTGTCTAAGTTATTAGTCAATTTTGGATCGGCAATGATCGGAATAGCTCGTTTCTGAATAAAATCTAGAAGAGATAGTGTAGTTTCTGATGCTCTTTCTTATTCTTGGAAACAATATTCAATACAAGGACAAATATAATTTTTTTATATATGTAAAAGTTGAACAGAAGTAAAAAACTTTTTACATTTATTAAGAAATCCTAGTTGTCTAAATACTTTCGAAGCTATGTCAAGAACACGGTTGTTCCAAAAGATTATGTGAGAATGTAACACCAAGAAGACAAGTTGAAGAAGATTTAGATATGGTTTTGTTGTTGAGATTTTTAGAGAAATTGACCATGTGGGAGTGCCTCATTCAGATATAGTTTTGAGGTTTATAGATGCTACAGATTCTAACCTAGAAATTTCAAGACGTTTTGCCATGTTTGTCGATATGGTTTTTGGAAAGTATGAAATATGAAGGATGCTGTCATCTGCAAAGTTATAAATAGGACTTTTAGTTATTTGTTCATTATTGTAAATCAAAAATTTAGTTGGCAAAAAAGCAGAATCTTGAGGAACACCAGCATTTATAATTTTAGAGTCAGAGTTAAAACTAACAATTCAACTATAATTTTTTTATTGTTAAGAAAACTATTGATGAGATTTACAGTTTTCTTATCAAAACCTATACAATGAAGCTTGTTGACAAGATTAAGATGCCATACCTTATCAAACGCTTTGGAAATGTCTAGAGCTACTGCAAAATTTTGTCCTTGTTTGTTTAAAGTAGAATTCCATTTGTGACTAACATAAGTCAAACGATTTGTTGTCGAACGTTTTGATCAAAATCTATATTGAGTATCTGAGGTAAAGTTATTTTGTTCTAAGAAGAACTAAGACATTGCGAAAAATAATATATTTTCCAAAAAATTTTGACAAGTTGGACATTTATGCAATTGCTCTATAATTGAAGAATCAGTTTTTTGGATTAACTAAAATTGCGTAACTCCAAAACTGTGCCTTGGATTTTGATCTAATTTGGCACCAATCTATATCATTATTATGGGTACCAATAATAAAAAAATGATCAAATTAAACATGCCCAATTTTGCGTAACCTCAATTTATGTATTTTCTTGTAGTCAAAGCAAAAAGTTTGTTGGATTGAAGAAAATTTTGTTCAAACTTCAAAACGGTGCATTGGATTTTGATCTAATTTGTCACCAACCTATATCATAATCATGAGCACCAATAATAAATTTATCAACTTTAACACGACCAATTTTACATAACCTCAACTTAGTGATCTTCCTAAATTAAAGCAAAAAGCTTGTTGGATTAAAAAAAAAATGTGTAACTCCAAAACTCTGTATTGGATTTTGATCTAATATGGCACCAATTTAAATCATAATTATGAGCACCAATTGTAGAAAATTGATCAAATTTAACACGACCAATTTTGCTTAACCTCAACTTGTGTGATTTCCTGTAATTAAACAAAAAGTTTGTTGGATTAACTAAAATTGCATAACTTCAAAACTGTGCATTGGATTTTGATCTTATTTGGTACCAATCTATATCAATATCATGGGTACTAATTGTAAAAAATTGATCAAATTAAACCAGCCCAATTTTGCATAACCTCAACTTATGTGATGTTCTTAAATTAAAGCAAAAAGATTGTTGGATTAAAAAAAAATGTGTAACTCCAAAACACTTTATTGGATTTTGATCTAATTTAGCACCAATTTAAATCATAATTATAATCACCAATAGTAAAAAATTGATCAAATTTAACACGACCAATTTTGCTTAACCTTAACTTGTGTGAATTCTTGTAATTAAACAAAAAGTTGGTTGGATTAAATAAAATTGCGTTACTCCATAACTGTGCATTGGATTTTGATCTAATTTGGCACCAATCTATATCAATATTATGGGTACTAATGGTAAAAAATTGATCAAATTAAACCTGCCCAATTTTGCATAGCCTCAACTTATGTGATCTTTATAAATTAAAGCAAAAAGCTTGTTGGATTAAAAAAAAATGTGTAATTCCAAAACTCTGTATTGGATTTTGATCTAATTTAGCACCAATCTATATCATAATTATGAACACCAATTGTAAAAAATGGATCAAATTTAACACGACCAATTTTGTTTAACTTCAACTTGTGTGATTTTCTGTAACTAAACAAAAAGTTTGTTCGATTAAATAAAATTGCGTTACTCCAAAACTGTGCATTGGATTTTGATCTAATTTGGTACCAATTTATATCAATATTATAGGTACCAATGGTAAAAAAATTATCAAATTAAACCGGCCCAATTTTGCATAACCTCAACTTAGTGATCTTTTTAAATTAAAGCAAAAAGCTTGTTGGATTAAAAAAAATGTGTAACTCCAAACTCTGTATTGGATTTTGATCTAATTTGGCATCAATTTATATCATAATCATGAGCACCAATAGTAAAAAATTGATCAAATTTAACACGACCAATTTTGCATAACTTTAACTTATGTGATTATTTGTAATTAAACAAAAAGTTTGTTGGATTAACTAAAATTGCGTAACTCCAAAACTGTGCATTGGATTTTGATTTAATTTAGTACTATTCTATATCAATATCACGGGTGTTAATAATAAAAAAATGATCAAATTTAACACGCCTATTTTTGCGTAACCTCAATTTATGTAATTTTTTGTAATCAAAGCAAAGAGTTTGTTGGATTAAAGAAAATTTTGTAACTTCAAAACTCTGTATTGGATTTTGATCTAATTTGGCATCAATTTAAATCATAATTATGAGCACCAATAGTAAATAATTGATCAAATTTAACACGACCAATTTTGCATAACCTCAACTTAGTGATCTTCTTAAATTAAAGCAAAAAGCTTGTTGGATTAAAAAAAATGTGTAACTCCAAACTCTGTATTGGATTTTGATCTAATTTAGCACCAATTTAAATCATAATTATGAGCACTAATTGTAAAAAATTGATCAAATTTATCACGACCAATTTTGCATAACCTCAACTTGTGTGATTTCCTGTAATTAAACAAAAAGTTTGTTGGATTAAATAAAATTGCGTTACTCCAAAACTGTGCATTGGATTTTGATCTAATTTGGTACCAATCTATATCAATATCATGAGTACTAATGATAAAAAATTGATCAAATTAAACCCGCCCAATTTTGCATAACCTCAACTTAGTGATCTTCTTAAATTAAAGCAAAAAGCTTGTTGGATTAAAAAAAAATGTGTAACTCCAAAACTCTGTATTGGATTTTGATCTAATTTGGCACCAAGTTAAATCATAATTATGAGCACAAATAGTAAAAAATTGATCAAATTTAACACGACCAATTTTGATTAACCTTAACTTGTGTGACTTCCTGTAATTATACAAAAAGTTTGTTGGATTAAATAAAATTGCGTTACTCCAAAACTGTGCATTGGATATTGATCTAATTTGGCACCAATCTATATCATAATTATGAGCACCAATAGTAAAAAATTTATCAAATTTAACACGACCAATTTTGCTTAACTTCAACTTGTGTGACTTCCTGTAATTAAACAAAAAGTTTGTTGGATTAAATAAAATTGCGTTACTCCAAAACTGTGCTTTGGATTTTGATCTAATTTGGTACTAATTTATATCAATATCATGGGTACTAATCAAGAAAATTGATCAAATTAAACCCGCCCAACTTTGCATAACCTCAACTTATGTGATTTATAACTGCGCATTGGATTTTGATCTAATTTGGCACCAATCTATATCATTATCATGGGTACCAATAATAAAAAATTGATCAAATTTAACACGACCAATTTTGTATAACCTCTACTTATGTGATCTTCTTTAATTAAAGCAAGAAGTTTGTTGGATTAAATAAAATTGCATTACTCCAAAACTGTGCTTTAGATATTGATCTAATTTGGCACCAATCTATATTATAATTATGAGCACCAATAGTAAAAAATTAATCAAACACAACCAGTTTTGCATAAGCTCAACTTATGTGATCTTCTGTAGTCAAAGAAAAAAGCTTGTTGGGTTAAATTAAATTCCGTAACTCCAAAATTGTGCATTGGATTTTGATCAAATTTGGTACCAATCTATATCAATATTATGGGTACTAATGGTAAAAAATTGATCAAATTTAATACGCCCATTTTTGAAAACTTCAACTTATGTGATCCTCTGTAGTCCAAGAAAAAAGTTAAATTAAATTCCGTAAACTGGTTTGCAAAAATATCTGCTTTTTTTTTGGATTAGTAACTAAATTGTTTTGATCATTTCTAAGAGGGGGTATTAAATATGTTGTACTACCTTGCAATAAATTTATTGTTTTATAATTTTTTGTTGTTGTTTATGGAAAGATAAGAAATTCGATTAGATATGTTTCTGCCAATTCTATCTTTTTCAGATTGTATTAGGTTGTCACAATAATTACGAGCTAACTTATAATCCTTTTTAGTCTGCTTGGACCGATTACTAATGTGTTTCTTAAATGTTTTAAGCTTTTTATTTACTACCTGTTTTGTCTTAATTGAAAACAAGTACTTTTGTTTTGGTTTAATAACACAGAACGGAACAAATTTTTTAATGACATTTTAATTTAATTTGTACAACACTTACCAAATTTTCTTTACTTTTCAAATTTGTTAAAAAACCTGCACAATAAATAAATAAAATTGATTGAATATATATTGAAATGACTTATTTATTGTTACATTTCTCAGTCATCATTTGTATAATTTAACTAAGGCCAAGTTTGTTTATGCACAGAACACGCTCACTCATATTTACTCAGTTCTTGCTGTAAGAGTTATTAATACATATTTCCATGACGCCTTGATTTTTATTATAAGTTATATTACTGATTACCGAAACAAGAAGCAAGAATAATTGTTTTAATTTAATCTATAAAAATCCATTCATCAAAACAGTTATTAACTAACTATTATTAAATATAACAATTTATTAGTTTACTTTCTAATTATATTACAAGTAGAAGTGATTATTTAGCATTCGTATGTTGAGTATATGCCAATATAGGACATAAATATAATATGTAATAAGACTAATCGGCATTGCACCTCTGCCAAATTTCTCTCAAACTTGCCGAACGTGTATAAAATAGCAATAGCATAGTTCGTGATTACACTTGACAATGAAATAAATTATATTTAGTTCTAGTTCTAGTTCTAAAAATAACCAAATATTTATATGTTTTTTTAATGAAGTTATTTTAAAATATGTACTCCGAACTCATTTTAAAAATATATTAATTAAATAAGTGTTTTGCATGTTTTATAGTATTATTTATTTACATGTCAACTTATGTTTAGGTTAGTATTAATAACTATTTATACAAACTACATTATTTGGTTAATGTGGTTAATTGAATCATTACTTTTACTAATTAATAATTATTAATATAAACTACATTATTTGATTAATGTGATTAATTGAACAATAGTTTTTATCGGTAATTATTAATAATTTCTAATTAATTAAATTTTTTTTTGTATAAATAGTACGATTTAACAAAACTCTCTAGGGTTATGTCACGATAGTTTGTACAAACATTGACATCTCCGATTTCGCTCAAATATTGTATACATGTTTAGGGTATCAAAACATAACGATTCCTAAAATTTTATATCTCTATGTGCAATACAGTGTAAATGGAGCCATTTTATTTTTTGAGGAATTGTTTGTCTCTTTTCATTTTTGTGTTGTAAATAGCAAAAAATAGTCAAAAATCCCATTTTGTTGAAAATTTGATATCTTCGATTTCGCTACACTTGGAGACTTAAAATTTGAATATGATACTTCTGAAACATAGTACTTTTGATTGCAAAAATTAAAAAAACTGGATTTGCTTGCTCTAGGGTGAAGTTTAGATCTGGAGACCGAGGAGACCAAGCCTGTGGGCTTCCTCGATCTATCTAACGGTTTCTATACTGTTCATTTAAGAATTGACGCGCAACTAAACTTAAATGTGCAGGAGCACCATCGTACATGAGCCACATTTTGTTTCTTAATTGAACCGGAACGTCCTCTAAAAGTCCTGGCAGCTCTTAATCAAAAAAATTACAATATGATTGACCATTTAGCCTAAACCGCAAAAAATATGGACCTATTAAATAGTCTTCTAACACAACTGCCCAAACATTAACGGAAAATGTTTGCTGATGATGGCCTTCCATTATGGCATGTAGATTTTTGTCGACCCAATCATGATTATTATGGAAGTTCATAATTGCATCGCGAGAAAAATTTGCTTTGTCTGTAAATAAAACTTTCTTGAAATCATTGACACATAGCCAATCTTTGCGGAAAATTCGCTGGTAAAAGGGCTTGTACTCGTTAAATGTGATAAGGATATTTTCTTCTTCTCACGCCGTCTCCTTTTGAAGGTTGGCGATCCAATTGACCATTATGGTTTTTGACACGGCTGCTCGGAAGAAATCAGTGGTCGTACAGTTGAACCAGCGGCGTAGGTCTTTAAGCCATGAGTTCTGTCGTCTTCCAACCGACCTTTTTCCCTGTATCTTCCCCTCAATTTTAAGTCGTAAAAGTTCGTAGCGCTTCCCTCTCATGATGTGCCCCAGGTATTCGGCCTTTCTTCTCATCATGGTGTAAAGAAGTTCTTTTGTCTTTTTTATACGGATAAGTACATCAGCGTTAGTCACTCTTTGTACCCAAGATATTCGCAGTATACGCCTGTACAAGTACATTTCAAAGGCTTCGATCTTTTTTTCCATAGCGGGGTTTAGAGTCCAGCTTTCGCACCCGTACAAAAGCACTGGAAACACGTAGCATCTTAACATGCGAACCCTCATTTCCAAGCTTAGGTCAGATTATATAAAGAAATTTTGCATGGTTATAAATGTTCTGCGAGCTTGTTCAATTCTCGACTTTATTTCTTTAGTCATGTCACAGTGTTGGTTGACTAGGGCGCCGAGATATTTGAAGTTAGCAACCTGCTGTATGAAGGCCCCGTTGATGGTTACGGAAACGTTTGTTGGTCTTTTTGTAAAGATCATGGTTTTTGTCTTCTGTATATTTACAAACAGCCCTGCCGTTTCACTATACTGTACCACGCTATCTATCATTTTCTGGAGTTTAGGTTGGGTATTTGCAATGATGACCGTGTCGTCGGCGTACCTCAAGTTGTTTATTATTCGTCCATTTACAGTGATTCCGCCTGAAGTTTCATTAAGTGCTTTGGTGAATATTACTTTTGAATACAAATTGAATAGAAGCGGCGATAGTACGCATCCCTGCCGAACACCTTTCTTTATTTGTATGGCATCTGTAAACGCATGATCCACTGATACCTGAGCCGTTTGATTCCAATACAGTATCTGTCTTCTATCTACGCCTGTTGATTTCAGTATGTTTATCATTTTCTCATGTTGAACACAATCGAATGCCTTTCGGTAGTCGATAAAGCATGCGTACAGGTTGCAATTCATATCTCGACATTGTTGGGCCAAGACATTCAGGGAGAACAATGCTTCACGTGTACCAACTCCGTTGCGAAACCCGAATTGTGTTTGGCCCGCCTGATTCTCACACTTACGGTAAATTCTTGTGTGGATTATACGTAGAAATACTTTTAATACGTGTGACATTAAGCTTATCATTCTGTAGTCATCACATGGGACGAGTTATTTTTTTTAGGAAGGGTGATAAAGGTGGATTTCAGCCAGCTCGAAGGGATTTTGCCAGAAGTGTAGAATGCGTTAAATCGTGATGTCAGTAGTTTTAAACCGTGTCCTTCCTGTTCTGCCAATATTTTGAAGACCTCAGCATAGATGTTATCAGGGCCTGTGGCTTTTCTGTTTTTCTGTACCTTTATTGCATGTATGACTTCCTCTCTGGTTATTTCGGGTCCCAATTTGTCTACATCGGTCAGCACCGGCGGTATTGGTCTATCATCGTGAAATATTTTTTTTACATATTGAGTCCACCTTTTAAGTTTCTCTTCTATTCCCAACATTAATTTTGTTGTCCGGGCTTCTTAATACTGCAGCCTGGTGTCTTCTACTTTTGTCTCTTAGTTCTTTAACCTTTTTGTGCAAGTTAAAAGTATCATACTTTGCTTGAAGATGTTCTATTTTGGCACATTTTTCTCCCAACCACTGTTCCTTAGCTTCCCTTATTTTTCTTTGTATTAATCTGTTCATCTCTTTGTATTTTGTCGTATCTTTTGCCTTATACAATCTTCTTTTCGTCATTAATTCCAGAATTTCCTCAGTTATCCACTCTTGCTTCTTGTGATTTTCAGTGAACCCTATCTGGTTTTCCTGTATGTCAATCAGTGTTGTTTCAATTGTGTTCCATGTTGTTTCCACCTCTGTTGGTTGCGGGCATTCTATGTTTCTTAGTCTCTCCTCTAGGGCTTTGCTTACAAGGTTTTTACGATCAGTATCAAGCAGTTCCTGTACGTCTACTCTTTTTCGTGGTTTGTCCTTTCTTACTGTTTTGAAGCGTGACATTCTAAAATCGGCAACGACTGGGTTGTGATCGGAATTGACATCCGCGCCCGGGTACGTTTTTACAGATCTAATGTATTTCTTAAAGTCGTGGCTCGCCAGTACAAAGTCAATCTGATTTCTCATAATCCTTTCCTTTGTGTCGGCTGGGGATACCCACGTGTACAATCTTCTAGGGTGTTGTTTAAAGAAAGTCTTTGTGATAGCCATGTTAGATTCAGTGCAGAATTGTACCAACCGGTTCCCCCTGCTGTTTCGTTCTCCCAAGCCATACGCTCCTACCGACTCATTTTCGGAGGCGACACCCACTTTGGCGTTGAAATCACTCATTATGAATGTGATTTCGCCTTTCTTCGTAGCCTGTATGAGTTCTTCAATGTTGTTGTAGAAATCTTCAACTTCCTCATCAGATTTGTCACTTGTTGGAGCGTATGTCTGTATTATATTTATTATTCTATGAGAAGTTTGCAGTCTGAGCATCATGACCCTGTCAGTTAGCGGTACGAAATCTATAACCGACCGCGCAACGTCTGCCTTAACCATTATTGCCACGCCATATTGATGCCTAATATCGGATCCACCCGAGTAGTAAATAAAGCCGTGTTCCGTTTTCTGATGTCCTTTACCGGGCCATCTGACCTCACTTAGACCGAGAATATCGACATTTAGTCTGCTCATTTCAGCTTCGACGTTTGATAGCTTTCCGGCCATGAAAAGGCTTCTTATATTCCAGGTGGCTATGCGCATATTTTTGTTGTATATTTGAAATTTTGATTTGTTTGTATCATGTTTTTTGGTAAACGTCGGGGAGATTCTTAGCACCCTCTCCTCATTTAAGAGGTGCCCCGGACTGAGGGCCGTGTTTTCATTTGTGTCTGTCATTTTGGATGATTTGGAAATTATATAGTATAGTAGAAGTTCCGTTTTCTTTCTATACCGCAGTGCTGGAACCGTTAGAGCCGTTCTGGCTGCGCCTCCAGGTATTCAGAACTGTACCATTTTGAAGTTATCTTCTCATGCTACAGCTTGATGATGGTGGAACTGCTGCCTTCCACCATGTTTTGCCATATCTGGCTATCCTTACCTAGTTTAGCCTGCAGGTCGGTGCAGTTACCGGGATGTGGCACGTGGAGCCATAGGTAAGAATTGGGCGCTCAGTGAGGACCAGTCCCCGCCAACTATTCATTAGTTATGTATGAATGCGACCGTTGCCGGAAAAAGGTGCTACCTCTACATCACAACCCCTACATCTGGTTTTTTATTATCTTCCACACTGTAACATGACAGAGGTTTAAGTTTAAAGCTTTTCTTCTAGTGCTAGTTGATGGATCGTCTTCGATTTCTTGAATTTGCATAGGTAGCAGGCAAGATCTCCCATTTCCTGCAGCTTTTTTATTACACTTCCAGTTTAATGTAGGCGTTTGTGTATACAAATGAATGATCTTTCATTTGGTATCTGTTGGTTTGGAAACCTTTTTTGATAAAATCAACGAGCTTTTGCTGCATTTCTATCGGCAACGCCATAAACAAAATGCATATCGCACATCTTGCTATCACTGTAATTATTAATTTTGCTATCACCACGCAAGCAAAATACTAAGAATGGGCAAATTAATTGGGTAATAAAAATAATAAGTTCTTGCGATATTGACTCCTTTTGAAAAAAGGTTATTTAACAACTAAACGACAATTGTCAATAACCTTAAATGCAAGAATGCTAACGACTAGATGAAAAACAAATGTTTTTATCAACAACAAAACATGTTGCTACTTTTTTTCATGTTTTCTATCATAAAATGCCGTATTTCTCTAAAACGGTTTACGTTCGAGCTTTTGACTAGAAGTACTTTTTTTGTGTAGAAAATATTGGTGGTTCACAATCTGCTTTCAGAAACCAATTTCCCAAGTGTCATAGAAATTAGAACCATAAAAACTTCACGCAACCCTAAAATCTCCGTCAATGGAACATGAAAAAACTTGAATAAGCTCTTAAAAAGTAGCTAATATTAATGCTAAGATGTGTACAAAATCTGAGTTTTGTATTTCAAACGGTTCCTGAGATTTCGTCAAAAAATTAAAAAAATAATAATTTTTTTACACCCTTTTTTTCTTATAATTAGCCAACTAATTCCACTTTTTATTTTCTAACACATGTTTTGAAACACCCTGTATATTTATATATATATATATATATATATATATATATATATATATAAAGGGTGGTCTATTTAGAGGTTCTTTTAAAAAATTCAAAAAAATGAAGAAAAACCAATTTTTTTTGGTATACTATTGGTTTATTTAAAAAAGCAAACTTTTCCATTATTTATGGATCACGATTTCATTCATGTGACTACTTCGGCTGGCTTTGCAGTAGCGCATCTTGTTAAACCAGTTTTCCAAAACTTTGGTGACGGTTTCTGGCTCTATCTCACGCATGGTTTGTTCAATATTTGCATTAAGAGCCTGAATCGTTAATGGATTGTTTGCATAACATCGCTCTTTCAAGGCACTCCAAAAAAAAAATCTAACGACGTCAAATCGTAGCTCCAAGGTGGCCAATTGACATTGCCGAGACGGCTGATAACATGATTACCATTACTTGGCGCGCAAAAGATCGATTGTAGCATGGGCTGTGTGGCATGGCGCGCCACCTTGCTGAAACCAAAGATTATCCAAGTCTATGTCTTCAGTTTCCAGTCACAAAAAAATCGTTTATCATGCTTCTGTAGCGCATTGTTGACCAAAATAGCGTTTCCAGCAGCATTTAAAAAAAAATGGGTTAATGATGCTACTGCTCTAAAATCCGCACCAAACTGTCACTTTCATGCATTTGCTTCTCGAGAATCACGTGCAGGTTTTCCAATCTCTAGATACGACAGTTTTGCTTGTGATTTTTTGAGCAAAATTGTTGTCCATTTCGAGTTGCTCTAAGGCCCAAACTGAGAAGCAATAACGAACGGGATGGTTGTGGGCCTTCTTTGTGCAAAATTTGCATCAGGCTGGTGCCTAAAATGTTAAGTTGTTGAGATTGATGGCAAGTCGATGTTTCATGACTGAGTCGCACATTCTCGGCTACGGCAGCGACATTCTTGTCAGTGCGTACTGTACAACGGTGTTGGCCACTAGCAAGCCAGTTTCACAAGCTTGCGTACAGCACGCGAGGTGGGGCCTCATTTTGGCTAAAACTTTTTTTCAATAACCCAAACAGTACGTGGGCTACACAAAATTGACTTTGGAAATAAGTTTGCAATATTTCCCAACGTTGTTCAAGCGTAAATCAATTTATTTTGTTCCGCGGAGATATGATACTGACTTTCTGTCAAGATTTTGTAAGAGAAAGACCTGTCACTGTCAAAGTAACAAATGATTAAAAAGATACCATTAGATGGACCACTCTTTATATTATACTTTTATAATTTTGCAAAAAAAGATTTAAAAAAATTGAAATAGGGTAATAGAAAGAAAATTACTTGTAGGAACGCAATCTTTATGTCAGTTTTTTTTTAATTCTCTTGAAAAAAAACCGGAAATTTGGTAAAATTACGGAAAATTCAAAGAAAATCTTTTAAAAGTTACCCAGAAATATCATATTTAAATTTCTAGTCTCTGGGTGTAGCATAATTGAAGATATCAAATTTTCAATAAAATAATATTTTTTCCATTTTCCGCGGAAAATTTTAAAAAACCAAAGGCGAGATTGTGTTTTGCTGAAAATTTTATTAAGATCCTTTTTGAATACTATTTTTGACTATTTTTTGCTTATTTACAGCACAAAAACTAAAAAGAGACAAAACATTTCTAAAATTTAAAATGGCCGCTATTTACGCTGTATTGCGCCTAGAAAGCAAAATTGGAGATGTCGATGTGAGGACGTTTGTCCAAACTATTGTGGAATTACCCTATACGAATAGGTCTAAGTTATTAGAAAATACTTCTATCAAAAGTTAATATTGGTAAATTATTTATATAAATCAAAAACAGAAGTGGTCCCAACACAAAGTCTTGGGGAACACCATAGCTAGTGTCTAAAAAACAAGAGATACTTGTTTTTACTTACTGATTTTGATTTAGCATGACGTTATAAGTCTGCAACTTTGAAAAAGTGTATTGTACATGTACAACAATCAAAGCATTTGTACAAAATTATTGAAGCTGTTTTGACAAAACGAACAAATGCTAAACACAGATTGAAGTTTGAAACATTAGTTGATATTGTTACATTATTTTAGGACTGGAATATTTAAAAGTACTGCTAGAAACTTGTTTCAATGCAAGACAATTTGGAACTGGTTTTCTACAAGAAACTAAGGTTTATGATGACATAGCATGTAGACAAAGACTTAAAGAAACAGGTTTAGAACTTCTCAGCCGTCATTGTGTAGTGCGACTAGGAATAACAAGTACCCCTAGTAGTATCCCTAATAAAATAAGTAGAAGCAAGTTTTATTCACAGACAATTTCTGTTTTTTTTTTATAATCTTGAAAAAGTTAGGCAAAAACTAGGATAGCAATTTGCTAAATGTAACTTTTAAGAGCTAGATATCAAGTAAGTTTAGTTATGGTTTAGACTGGAATTATTTTAACGGCACATACACAGTATTACATTGTTTCAAGAGGCTCTCTGATAGTTGCTAGTATAATCATATTTTAAAGTTATGTCATTCTATATGCTTTTTTTTGTTGGAGAAACTTTTTCTTGGTGCACAATAATACAACATTTTACACAGTCATTCAACAATATTTAGACTAAATTTTTTTATGGAGTGGGCAACAGTAAATCTAGATGTCAATTCCATTGAACATGTTTGGTAAAAAAAAATGAAGTTGTGTTTGTGTTCCTTTAAATTTGAATGAGTTCCGGCAATACATGGTGAACAAAATTTGCAAGAACCATATTGAATATTTGTTGAAATCATTAGGTTAGGTTTAAGTTGTCTTACCACAGTACTTAAAAGTACAACCTTCTTCAGGGGATTTTGTCAAACTATTTTGAGCTGTTAATAAACCTTATGAGAGTCTGCGCATCTAGTGATGCGTGGTCAGAGAGGTCATCAAAAAAAGGTCGGCCTAAGAAAAGCAATCGTGTTGCGGACAGTGAGGGGCATTGGCATAAGTAATGCTGAACACTCTCCTCTTCTTCCTCGTCTAGGCAGCCTCTGCAGTAGTCTCGCATTGCTATACCCAGTCTCTCCGCGTGTTTGCTAATGGGACAGTGTCCCGTGATGACTCCCACTGCCAGTCTGATATCGTTTCTTTTTAGAGAGACGATGTTGGTGCTTTTTTTATGTTTAGGTGAGGCCATACTTGCCCGGTTACCTCGCAGGTGTCTTCATCCCTCTATTTTTGCTCCCCTAGGTTTAAGGTTATTACGGCTATGGTCTCTTTGCACGAGGCAAATGGAATACCAATATCCCGTAATACTTCGGTTGAGTGCAGGCTTATGCCATTCTTTGCAAGCTCATCCGTTTCTGTGTTACTTGGGATCCCGCTGTGGCTTGGTACCCACATGAGTTTCAAGTTTGTGTGTGCTGCCAGCTCGTTCAGCTTTTTCCGACAGTCAGAGACCACTGTTGAGTTGGTGCACACGCTGGTAATTGCCCTGAGAGCAGCTTGGCTATTGGTGTAAATGTGAATCTGTTCACCAAGGTTTCCATTTATTATCAGCCACTCTGCTGCCTCTTTTATTCTGAGGTTGGAGTCGTTGGAAAAAACTCCGCAGCCCACTTTGTTCTCCTTCCGTGAGCCGTCTGTGTACACCTGCGTGTGTCTTGCTAGTATCCCTTTCTTCTTCATCCACTCTTTTTTAGAGGGTATGTGGTATGAGAATTTGTTGCCAAAAGCAGGTGTTGCTAGACAACGGAATTTGTTTTTGAGCACCCCTTTAAATTCATTGATTAATCCGGCGTGACCACGATAATCCGATGTCAACATTTGCACCGACTTTAGTCTGAGTGCTGTGGTAATGGCAAGTTGCTTGCCAATTAGATAGACCGGAGCTATGTCCAGGATTGTCTCCAAGGCTTTTGTAGGCGTCGTTCTCACGGCTCCCGTTATCATGAGCGCCATCATTCTCTGCACTTTTGTAAGCGCTATTTAATGAATTCTTTTATTAAGTGCCGGCCACCATATGAATACGCCGTAGTAGAGTATTGGTGTAACTACGGCTCTGTATAGCTAGAAGGTAATCTTGGGGTTGAGGCCCCATGATTTTCCTACAGCTTTCTTGCAAAAGTACAGCGCCACCGTTGCTTTCCGTACTCTTTTGTCTATGTTGAGCTTCCATGATAACTATCGGTCTAGTATGAGACCTAAGTATTTGGCGCTCTCCTTGATTGTCAGTTCAGTGCCCTTTAACATTGGGAACTTGAATTCTGGGATGTTGTGTTTTCTTGTGAAAACGACTAGATTGGTTTTCGCCGGGTTGACATCTACGCCACACCTTTTGCACCATTGCGCTAGTTTTGATAGTGCCCCTTCAACAAGTTGCTACATTATATTGAGGTGTTTCCCTGAGGCCGCTATTGCTACGTCATCCGCATATGCGACGACCCTGCAGCCAGATTTCCTTAGTTGGAGGAGCAGCTCATTTAACGTGATGTTCCAAAGCAATGGCGAGAGGATGCTCCTTTGTGGGGTTCCCCTACTTATCTTCTTTTTTATGTGGAATTCTCCCATTGTGGCTCTGATGTTCCTTTCACGAAGCATTTTTTAGATCAGGTGACATAGAGCGTTGTCTATTGCTTATCCAATTAAGGCTAATTCTATGGCTTCAGGTTTCACGTTGTTAAATGCCGCTTCTATATCGAGGAAGACAACCATCGTGAACTCCTTATGCCTCATTGAGCTCTCAATCTGGTTTACCAAGGCTTGGAGTGCCGTTTCTACAAATTTCTCTTTTGTGTATGCGTGCTAAGACTTTTTTAAAAGCATTTCAGGGTGTAGTGTCTCATTCATGTGCAAGTCAATCAGTCTTTCAAGCGTCTTTAGCAGGAACGATGATTAGCTGATTGGTCTCAGGTTTTTGGAGGAGGTGTGTGAGGCTTTTTCTCCTTTTGGGATGAAGACCGCCTCGACCTTCCAAATTTTTGGGATGTATGAGAGGTTTATACATGCCTTAAACATAGTCTCAAACCAAGGTATTACTATATCAATGGCCTCTTGCAGCTCAACTGGACTGATTCCGTCAGGTCCAGGTGACTTAAAGGGTTTGATGCTTTTCATGCTCTAGATTAACTTGTCTCTACCTACAATTCAGTCAGCCAGATACCGAGGTGAAGCAGTTATGGTGGAGTCTACTACACTTATTCCATTGCCTGGAAAGTGTGTCTCCATGAGTAGCTTCAGCGTTTCTGTACATGAAGTTATCCAGTTTCATCTTGCTTCTGTATGAAGCTTTGGACTGCCGGATCCTTAGATAATATTTTTTGCAGTCGGCTGGCTTCTGAGGTTTCCTCTATCTGTTTGCAAAGCCGAGCAAAGGATGAAATTTTGGCTTTCCTGACCTCCGTTTTGAAATTCCGCAGGCTGTTTTTATAGGCAGTCCACTCATTGGTGTTTTTTGCCTTGTTGAACAGCCTCCTGCATTCCTTTTTTAGGTTGCTTATTAACGGTGTCTACCACCGTGGTTTGCTGTTACCTTTCCTGCTCACGACTTTGCATGATGTGCGTATGGCCTTGTTACAGGTAAATGTAAACTGTTTTACCGTTCTGTCTAGCTCATCCCTTGTTTTTGGTGTTGGGGGCGGCTCTTCCGATAGAAGACCCGATAGGGTAGTTTTATACTTACCCCAGTCAGTCTTTCGTTTGTCTACAAACCTAGGCTTTGTTTCTATCTGTATGTTTACCTTAAATTCTATATATCTATGATCAGAAAAGGAGTGTTCTTTTGACACTTTCCAATTGCTTACAAGGTTAGGCGTTTTAGTGGAATCGAGTGTAATGTCAAGTACCTCCTTCTTCAAGGCGGTAGTGAAGATGGGAGTGTTACCTTTATTACATATTTCTAGGTCGGAGGTTAGTATAAATTCTAGTAAAGACTCACCTCTGTTATTCGTGTACGAGCTGCCCCATATGGTGTGGTGGGCATTGGCATCGGCTCCAATGATCACGTCCGCCCCTACTCGGTTGGCTTTGTTGATAATGCCATGAAAACCATCTGGGGGACTTTCCTTCTCCTGGGCAAAGTATCCTGAGATCATCCATAACCTACGGTTAAAAAGTCCTATTGATACAGTGACAATGTCGCAATCGCTGTGGTTAGGCATCTTAAATGCGTTGATACTTTTATCTGCAGGATACACGAGCGTGGCTTACCTGCGTTTTTTGCGTACAGTAACCTGTACTTATCAGAGCCCAGCCCACAGATATTGGTTCCCACGACCCAGGGTTCTTGGATTAGGGCGACTTGAAATCATTAATGTAAATAAAAGTGTGGCGTACGCCAATGAGTATATCAAGTACAAAAAATTAATGAGTTTATCAAGTACAAAAAATTAATAGTTAGTAATTTTTTTACCAGGAATCACTATACGAACGCCGAGGTGACTGACATGCATTTTATGTGTGGACTTGCTGATGGCAATTCATTACAAGCTAGACAATTGTACATTGAACGTAATTTCCCCAACCAAAAAATTTTCTAAAAAATTTATCAAGGTCTTTGTGAAATAGGCACATTCAAACCAAATGGAAGATTAGGAAGATCAATGTCAGTAAGAACGGTACAACTGGAACAAAATGTGCTGGTCATGATAGAAGAAGGAAAAATTGCCAATACTTTGTACAGTTTGGAAAATTTTTAAAGGCAATTTGTTATATCCATACCACATTTAGCGTGTTCAGGCACTACTACCAGCTGAATTTTCTTCACGTATTGCGTTATGTCAATGATTTTTGCAAACATTAGTTCTAATCCCCCAATTCCTGACACATACTTTTTTACTAATAAATCCAGTTTCTAAAGGAATGCAATAAAGAATTTTTATATGACCATGTGTGAGCAGATGAAAATCTGCATCAGGTATGTGAAGATTGTTTTTAACATCAGTTCTCCTTGAATGTTTGAGTTGAAATTGTGGGCGACTGTATAATTTGACCAGTATTTCTACCAGAAAGACTTACCGGTGAGGTGTATTGCAACTTTTTGGAACACATGCTACCTCAGTTTCTGGATAATGTACAATTGGCAACAAAAATTGCATTGTGGTTTATGCACGATAGTGCACCACAACATTTCAGTTTGGTTGCTTGTGATTATTTAACAGCAACATACGGAAATTGCTGGATTAGTTGAGGTAAACCACTTGCATAGCCTGCTCGATCTTCAGACTTAAACCTCCTGGATTATTTCTTATGGGGCTACCTGAAGTCATTAGTTGGATTGGACGATTGGCAAAATCGGATAATTGCTGGGTGTAACTCAATTAGAAACAACTCTGGTGTGTTTGAAAGAGTTCGGCACTCAATGACAAAAAGATTGAATGCTTGTATCTAGGCTGGAGGAAGTCATTTTGAACATTTATTGTAGATTCAGTAACTTTACATGAACTTTTCGATAATAAAATGTTGTTACTGTTGCAAATTTTGTTCACCCTGTATCTTCAAAACAAACGGTTTTTTTAGAAATGATCATAGGACAAGTTTATCACAACTTGCGTTAGTATATAATGTAAAAAACACGTAAAAAATAGCTTTAGAATTAATAGTTTTTATCGTATATTGATAAATGGACAAAGTTTTCCAGTTTATTATTTCCCGAGACTTATAATCCTCAACTATTTAAGATCAATTTTCATCAACTGCTTAAATCTTGTGTTCAATATGATAGTTACATTTTTAATTAAATAAAAATCAAGATGTAACTTGAACCTACAACAATTCAGTCATAATTTATTCTAAATCTAATAAAGCATTATTATTACTGATTTAATTATTAATTTGTTTAGTTAACATTTTTTATTGTATCTAAAGACAGTTTCAACACAATCTGTTACATTATCATTGTAATATGTTATTTTTCTGACATTTGTCTGCTTATGCAAATATTTGTAGCTTAATCTCAGTCAAACATCACCTACAATAAATGTAGCAATGTTTTCTTTTGGATGCATGTACACACAACTGTTTAATTTTATAATTTACACCAAATTTAGAAAAAGAGAAGAAGTTAATTAAAAATAAGTAAATATTTGTAACTTAAGTGTAGACAGATGTTTGCTTTAAATTCTTTGATCATATTGAAATGAATTAAACTACACATATGTGTTATCAATCATATGATAAAATGTAATGTATGGGGATATGCAATTTTAGTAATTTCTTAGAAAAATTAGTTAAATGTTCTATATATAATTGATAGTTTTCATGAACCGGTGACTCAGAGAGTTGGCAAGAATTATGTTTTACTGCGTAACTAATAATGTAAATAACAAAAATAAACAAAACGACTCCCGCCCTTGAAGCCTAATGGTTAAGGGCCACTAAAAACCTAAAAACGTAATTAATTTAAAATATCAATTTTAATATTAGTAAATTAAAAAAATTGTGTCTAGTCTGATTAATCATATTACATTGAATTGACAGCTTTATACCACATAAGATAAAGTATGGAAATAAAATCGTTGTAGTCATAACATATGATTTTATGTTCGCAGTTAACGCTTATTTGTTTTTAAAATTATACGCAACAATTATAACATAATTTCTGATTTATGACAAGTTTATAAATTTAATTTAAATTTGTAGCCAAACATTCATTGATTTCCGACGTTTAATAATGTGTTTAATTTATATTAATATGTTCGAAAAATGGATAAGGTATTATTATTTATGAAGCCAGTAAATATTCCACATTACAGTTCAAAAATAGAGCGCAAGACCTTCAAATGAAATGACGATTATGTACTGACGAACTCTCATAAACTTTGTAAAGCGCAGCTCAAAATATTATGCTCGTAAATATTTAAAATATTAGAATTACTTTTTTTATACATAATTGATAAAATTTATATACATTGTACTGAACTATAAATTTGATAAAACATAACTTTAATATTATATTATGTCATGTTTTGTTAATTTATTTTATCAAATTGGCATACAGTTATTAAGCTTTGTAAAATTGTTTTCTCAAACTCTAATATTTAAAAATTTGGCATCGCATGAAAATATGCTATTGAATTTAATTCATTAATGTCATTGTAACAATAAAATACCAGTTAAAACTAGACTTAAATTGGACTAATTTAGAGTGAGAAAATTCTATGTATTTAATTGTAGATTTTTTTAATGCAGAAAATCATTTTATTATTATATAATTATTCAACATTTTTTTCTTTTATTAAATTAATCGCTAATCAGATGTGAGTCATACTCCATTCATTTTCCGCTCAAATGGGGGAATACCTACTTAATGCATGAATTATGGTTAAATCAAGGAAGCAACATTGATAACACATTTAGTATTTACATATAGGATGAATATTTTAATTTTATGTTATTAAATAATAACAAAGTAGGAATAAAATTTAAATAAAATATAACAAAAACAATTTTTAATTGTGTGATCTACGAACGTGAACAAGCAGCAACCAAACTAAAGTTAGTAGTGGTAAGAAATAATTGAAATAAAGTATATACAGGGTGTTCAAAAAATAATGTAAAGTATAGCAAGGGTTCCGGAGATATGGAACATTATTTATTTTTATTATTCTTTTACCTTTCATTTTTTATTTTGCAAATACGTGCATTTTTTATCATAGTTGGCTGATGCTTTGTGAAATAAAAATTCAGTATTTGACAGTTGTTGTTAGTGCACAAGTTTTTATTGCTATGGCTGATTACTGCAAAACTAGCCGACATGCATTTTATGTATAGTCGTGCTAATGGGATTGCCACCAAAGCGCGACGTTTTTATGAAGAAGCTTATCCAAATTGCCAGATTCTTTCACATCGTATGTTTGGAAAAATTTACCAGAGATTGAGAGATACTGGTTCACTTTGAAAACAGTGCTGGTTTTCCGGCAGACCAAAGTCGGTATCTACTTCTAGAGCAGAACAAGAAACTATAGCACGGATAGAGCATAGTCCAGAGACAAGTGTGCGGGGAATATCAGCTGAAGTAGGAGTTTGTGCTACTCTTGTTTAGAGAACCCTCCACGAGCAGCTGCTCTATCCATACTATGTACAACGAGTACAGGCCTTAAATTTAACTGATCATCAGGCACGTTTGGTTTTTTGTTGCTAGTTTCTACGCGAGGATGCTGGAAACCCACAGTTTTTTGCCAAGTTTCTTTTTACGGATGAAGCCGGGTTTACACAAAATTGAGTTGTTAATTTTCATAATGCACATCGTTGGGCCGACAAAAATCCTCATGCTGTAATTGAATGTGAACATCAGACACGTTTTTTATTATATACCGTGATATACTTTTCACTTTCTATACGCTCTCCCACTCTCCAACCCGCCTTGCCAGCGTGGGGTTTTAAGCTAAAACCTTCTCTGAGGAGTGATAATTCTCTCCAGTGGTTCGGAATCCACTTAAATCAGTAGGTCCCTTGTAATGTAAGTTGCCAGCATTACAAGCAGAGAAGAGGCTAAGACGCCAGCAGTGGCGTATAAATAGCCGACAAAGAAGAAAGTTTGTTTGGGATAGTCTGTGAGGCAATTTAGCAATTTTTTACAAACTTTGCAGTTTGCGAATGTAACCATGTGTGCCTCTGTACACAAAGCACGTTTGGGCGGCGCGTTTACATTTTTTTGAACACCTCGAAGCCATGTGCCCGTAGCACTGACATGTGTGGCATTGGATAGAGAGAACGTTGAATCCTAACAAATATTTTTAATAATCGCTTTGACGGATTTTTCTTCTTGCGTTTGAAATGTGTAAAACTTTGCAAGTCTTGCAGTTTTCAGGATTGTAGTTGTCTTACGGAAGTCATCCAATTTCTCAAAGGTGAAGCGGATGCCGTCGCTGATATTAATAGCAACAACTTTTACACCGCTGTCTTAGAAACACTTGCTTTACGTGTTAAATTAGCTTTTATACCAAATAACAAGTGGTGGAGGCTAGAGGGCGTTGATGGAGGAGCTGCGGATTGACTGGGTGCAAAAGTAGAAGGTATGGGCGCACTTGGGCATGAGAAAAAAGTGTATGCTGATAACATGTGTATCTCTGTCTCCTTTTAGCAACTGCGCATGCTCCGTATTTTTTCTATCTACTTTCTATATACAAGGTGATTGATAAAAGATGAGAAATTCAAAAAATTTAAAATATCCACCATATATACAGATGGCCGTTTGATGGTAGATTTAAGATGGCTGTCAAAATGGCAGTTGGCGGTAAATTCAAATATTTTAAGATATCTGTTAAAGTAGTTGTAAACTCAAATATTTCAAGATAGTCGTTTGTTGATTGTGCGTGTGAGAGAGCTATGTTCTAAAATGGTTTTGCATGTTGCCATTAGATGGCCCGGTCATAGGCAACCCGTTGTACCGCGTATGTACTAAACATTTAAAGTATGTTTGGTTGCATACTCACGACATTTTATTACACAGTATGACCGCTAAAGCAATTAGAATTATTTTTAGCATCAATTGTTTTCTTAATCGGCTTGGAATTAATATCGATTATTGGGTCTTTAATTAGCAGTTTTACTAGCTGCTCCATCGTGATTTGCATCTACGATATTAAGTCTTCCAATTCACGGATTTTTTTCAACTTTGCTTGCAAAGACTCCACGGCTAGGAGAGAGTTTGCAAATTCTTGCAGTCTTGGCGCGACGACATTTATAGTTGAAGGCATGAGTGCATCAGCTACGTTGCTGGTGGAAAATTCTCCGACAGCGCGGTTGATGCTTTTGACGGCTTAGGCAAACGTATCTTTTATGATTTTGATCCGTTAATCAAAAGCAACTAAGGCAGAATCAAACTGCTTTGTCCTGGCTTTTATAGCACCTATTTTGTTAGACGTTGATTATCTGAAAATAAATATCGTTAATTAAATGTGATAAATCACAATTTCAATAAAAATTGCGTTTATTTGTCGTAGCTCTTGCTTGCTGGCTAAGTTGCTGGTTGGCTCTCTCTACGATGTAGACTGGTTGGCTGCTGGCAGTCGAAAGTTTTTTTTGTGTTAGGAGGAGAATTTTCCTAAAGATTCACAAAGTGCTGGATTTATTCTTACGGGCGCCCACCGACTAAACTTTCCCCCACTTTGACTGCTAAAAGATTGTCTTTACTTGGGGAGCCTTCCTGACTGGTTGGATGCAACACGGGAATATTTACATAATGCACATATGTGCCAACCATATAGGTGTTGCTTCGAATGAGTGGGATCTGGTTCCACTTCTAGGTCTGAGTTTTAGACTGGCGGACTGGGTCTGAAAATATTAGACGTCTAGTCGTCAAATAGAGCTTTGGAAGCTCGTACAAGCTTAGCAAAGTCATCATTACATCTTGCTTGCTATAAGCAAAGTAACAACTGATCTTTAACTGATAGAAAAAAGGTGCTAGACGCCGATCCCGCTGCCTTGCAAAGGATTTCTTTTTGCTTGCGTTGGGACCGCTTCGTGGAGGAGCTTGAGACTGCTTACGAGGAGCAGGTGTCTTACTAGTGGCTTGGCTGTTGCAGCTAGCTTTCAGTTTTTGATAAATCAGGCAATCCTTATAACTTGCCGTGTGAGCCTCATCAGACGCGACGCAAAAAAAAGTGTAGAAAGATGTCATGCTCTGAAGTTATCTTGCGTTTGGAAGTGCAGGCTTATAGCATTAACCACGTTTACAAAAGTTGCTTTTATTCTTAAGTGCTTATTTTTATCATGGATAGTAATAGGTGTAGGGCGGCGTGCACCAGCTCTTTCTGTGGGCGCTGGCTAAGCTGAGTGGCCTAAGGAGCTACTAGCAGGACTAGAATTGGTTGACTTTGCATTAGGGGCGGGCCAGATTGAAGACCCTTTGGCTTTGGTGGCTGATTGTTTTAATAGTGCTGAAGGCATTTGACGTGAGGGTCCGGCTGAAGGCTTATTACTAGCAAAAGTAGGCTTACCCGACTCTTTCTTTTGCTTCTTCTTGCCTTTGGAGTAGACTACTTTGGTAAATTTCGGAGTGTTGGCGTTGTTTTTTTGCGACGTCTTCATAGGTGATTTGTCGTCGGAGCTTTTGCAGCAAGTGGGAGTGGTGGTTCTATCTTTTTGACTTTGGTAAGAGCGGTCGCTGCAGTGGTTGCCGGTAGCTTGTCAAGCTGGTTGACATGCCTATTGATCAGCGCTAGCGTGGATGCGTTGGCGGCGGCGGCGCTGGTTCCGATCTTTTTTGTTATGTTTTTACGTAAGACGTAGGGTCTCGGTGAGGTCAAGCTTGCTTTGTTTGATGTCGTCGGCGAGTTTTCTCCAATCTTTTGTAGCCGGCAGACTAGCTGGCTATCTGTCGCTGCATTTTCTGAAATTTGACGTAGAGCTAGGCAAGTAACTCGCTGTCGGTCATCTTTGGTGGATTGCTTGCTGTTGGTGGATCTATCCTGAAAAGAATCTGAATTAAGTAATTAACTAAAATTAATTCAGTTGAATTAATTATTCGGATAACTTGACTTGTAATTAAACACGTCAAGTTATCCGTCGTCGCTTTGTAGTTTGTTGTGCAATTAAAATTGCGTATTCCGGATTGCAGGTTTGCTTCAATTGGGCTTGAATTGAGACATTTGCTCGGTGTTGACTTGTTAGCTGCTGGCAGTCGACTTTGTTTTGTAGTATTGTTGCAAGTTTTTGGCTACTTTAAGCAAATTGATATGGGTATTTATTGACGGATCCGTAATTAGTTGTTTTAAGAACCGCTCATTGTATAGGGGTTGTACACATTGTTTAGGTTTTGAAAATTTTTTCACGCTTATTAGAACAAATAAAGTTTTCCAGGTACTAGTTGCACTTTGGGAAGACCTAGTCAACTTGAAAATCTTAATACAACTGTTTTTGCTATTTTAGATTTCTTTAAAATCCATAATTTTTGGCACAAGCTGCAACATGTAAATAGAATGTTTTGGCTGGCGATTGTTGCGTCTGATTTAAAACCATCAACTATTTGGTGGTTGTTGCTTTTGGGTTGCTTTGTAGGCTGTACAATTTTTGGAATATTGGATTCATTTTTATTGTGTGCATTTTTAAAGATTGAATCTTCTTGTAGGCTTACGGATTTGTTGTCTAAGCTGTAGTCAGACTGGCGGCATTTTTTGTGGAACTGGTTCTTGTTTGTTCTGTGTTAGAGTTTAATCTTCTACTAGTAACTAGATGGCATTTTTGGTCTCTGTTTATTTGTCAGATTGAGTTCTGGTTTTTATAATATTTTTATGGTATTAAAGATCATTATTTTAGAGAGTAAGGTGCCATTCTTACGTTTGTTGAGTTTGGATGAAAACTATTACGTTTTAAACTGTTGTTGCTTGGGTATTGCTCCATAAGCTGTGCAACTTTTAAAATGTTTGTTAAATCTCTGTTTTGTGGATCTTTAGAAACTGGATCTTGTTGTGGGCTTACGGGTTTGTTGTGTTGAGTTGTAGTTAGACACTAGCTGCACTTTCTGCAAAGCTGGTTGTAGTTTTTCAAATTTTTTAAGACATTTTTGATTGTTTGGGCTCCAATCGCATTGCAACTTTGGTTTTGTGTTTCAAGGCACGAATTGTCTTTAGATGGTTAGCGTAACACTTATCGTTAAGGTATCTCCACAAAAAAAAAATCACCGTCAAATCACAGTTCCTAGGCGGTCAACTGACATCAGCATTTTGGCTGATTATTTGATTTTCAAATTAGTGCGCAAAGGACCTGTTGAAACCAAATGTCATCCATTTCATCTTCTACAGTTTTGTTTAGAATAGCACAGTTATGTTTGCTGTAGACGGTAACGGGTTCCTTGCTAATTTTTGAAGAAAAATAGCCCGGACCAAAAATCACACCAAACGGTTACTTGTTGTGGATGCATAGGCTATTCAATAGTCATATGTGATTTTTATAATTCTTAAATGCAACAATTTTGCTTATTGACATAGCCTCCGAGATGCAAATGAGCTTCATTGGAAAACACAATTTTTCGATAAAAATGCTAATTTTTGGCCAAACAATTTTTAGCTCATTGCAAACTAAAAACAATTGGATAGTCATGAGGCTTCATTTCTTGGACTATTGAATTTTGTAGGTCTTCAAACCGAGATCTTTATGCAAACTTCTTTTTAGAAAAATGCGAGAAATGTTTAGTTCTTGAGAATGATGACGAGTTGATGTTGATGCATGTTCACGCACACTCTGAACAACAGCATTAATTTTTTCGGCTGAGCGCACTGGACGAGAACGTTTTATCCACTAACGATCCAGTTTTGCAAACTCGCTTTACAAATTGGTCCACAAACTGCGTTGAAGGCACTTCCTTTCTATCAAATTTGTTTTGTAAATTTTTTACCGTTTGAGTAGAAGACTTACCACTTTGGAAGTAAGTTTTTATTATTTCGCAACTTTGTTCAAGTGTAAAGCTTTCCATTTTGCAAATGTCAAACATAAAACTAAATTTCTCAAATTCATGCTTTAGTAGTACTATTTAGTGCAATTAAAAAAAACATTTGAAATGTTTAAGTTAAAATTGAATAAAATTAACAATTATAACGTAACTACATTATAGTTGCAAGTAATAAATGTACTAATCATCAATAATTATAAAACTGAAAATATAATATAATCAATGATAAATAAGTATAATGATTAAATAATTTTAGATACTCGTCGTTATAAGATAATTAAAGTTATTTCATAACAATTAATGACATAACCGGTTATAATCCGTAGTTTGATAAAAAAAAATATCATAAAAACTAACAGCGGAGAATCCTAATTCATTCATCAATTGTGATTACTATAACCTCGTTCTAATACTCATACACAATAATAATCAAATTTATATTTTAAATATTTATTTCTTATTAACGTTTTTGAATAGTTAATATTAATTAATAATAATATAATACAAGTAGCACTTGTTTTGTTTTGTTTTAATTACTATTTAATTAATGTTTAATTTGACATTCAATTTGCCACGTTCAGTATTTGATTGCCAAGTTCAACCGAACAAAAAATATGTTGGAATAATTATTGGCATATTTTCAATTTATATTTAGTACATGCAATTTGGTATATGGTCCAATTATCGTGCATTGGCAAAATTAATTAATTGATTTTTTTATAATAATTTATTTTAAATACAATGCAGTTATAATAATGCAAATGTATAAAAACTATGACCTTGTATAGATAATTATTTTTATCGCGACCGCAATATCCAGGAATCTCAAGAATTTCTATATTAACATGTTTATTGGTATTAATCATATTCATAAATAGTAAAATAAATGTTAGTTTTATTAATGTGATGGATCCTCAAAATTAAAAACAAAATAAAACTCTAATTGATGACTTAATACAATAAATTAAAAATTATTGCAATTTCTGATTTGTTTTTTCCTTCTTAATAATTAATGGAACATTAAATTTATGCAAGAAGTTAAAAGATGTTACCTTACTTATTGAAGTTAAGGATAGAATGCAGAGCAGTAAAATGCAGGAATGTAAGGCATTAGGAAATAATGCGCCGATAGTTGAGCCTCATAAATCTTAAAATATTTCATATGAATTGTTATTTACAACAGTTGACAAATGCAAACAAGAACTGGCGTTGCAAGGCGTTAACGGATATCAAAAAGCTAACCCGCAGAAAGGATGGTGAGGTCGGAGATACAACATCTATGATCTTAATATTCGATTCTGAACGGCTCCCAGATAAAATTAAAGTGACATATGTTACTAGCCCGGTTTACCCGTTTATTCTTAACCCATTGAGATATTTTCAATGTCAACGTTTTGAGCATACTGCAACATGCGCAAAATGTAGTAAAGGCAAATATGACCCTGATCCAGTTTACCTTTATCCTTGAATTGTAGTGGTAAGCACCCTGTTTATTCCAGAGATTGCCCAAAAATGAAAGAGCATATTACAAACGGCTACAAAAATTTACTTCCTACGTATACAAAAAATAATTCAGTAGCCAAAATAATTTATTAAGTATTAGCACTAAAATATATATTACCCAGAAAATGGGAACTATAAATACAATCCATCAATCATTCTAGAAAACGGCGAGTGCAAATTATACAGAATTATACTCACAAACAAAACAGTCATACATAATAACCGCTTAGACTTTATTCTTATTATAAAAAACGCAAATTCTACATATACTATATAATAACTAATCAGATATAAGTAATAATTGCAGTTGCTGATTACTCTATGTAAGTCGTTACTATATACAGGGTGTTAGGTAAATATGCGGCAAAAAATCAAGGGGTTATTCCTTGGCCTATTCTAAAAATATTTTGTCTTTCGATGATTTTTGAAAAACTTCTTTGGTTCGAAGACACAGCGTTCACAAAATTATATTTGATATTTGTTGAAATCATTGCTACTGTGGCTTTACCCTTTTGATTGTGCATCAGTCAGAATAGAGAAAGCTAATAGGTTTCAGATCATTAAATGTTAATAAATTTTTATTTTTAGCTGGGATGACGATAACTTTTTATCAGCAATTAGAAACTTTAGATATTATAATGCATAAATTGATCATGTAGGTGATAATTTCAATTAGCTTGTCTGAGCAAATGTTTATCATTTTTAAATTGATATTATTAGTTTATGTTGCATTAGATTTAATTTATTTTAATATGTGTGCTATTTCTGAATTGTTTAAAAAATATATTTTTAACAATTAAGTTATCATTTTAAGTACAATTATGAAAGTTTGACAATTGTTGATAAAAAAGGAAGTGGTGCGGTTGATGCTAAAATTAGATTAAATATGTGGTGATGATATACAAAAGAGTCAATGAAATTGAAATACAGGGTGTTTCAAAACATGTGTTGGAAAATAAAGGGTGAGATTTCTTGGCTAATTATAAGAAAAAAAGTGTATTTTTTTTTTACGATATCTCAGGAACGGATGATAAAGTAGCAACATGATCACAAAACCTTTATTTTACAAAACTAAGCAATAACATAAAAAACAAGAAAAATCACAAAAATTGTTGAAAATGACTTCTTCTTACGGTAACGCAGGCTTCCAACCTACGTCTTAGTGACTGACGTACCAGTTCAAAAATGCCTGGAGTGTTTCGTATCGTATTGCAGGAAACAATAATGCGATTTCTTAATTTTTTATCAGTATTAACTGATGTAGTGTAAACTGTATCCATTAACCCGGTCCAGGGGAAACCAGAGTCTTTTCTCTAAATCCACCTGGACAAATCTCGACAGGCGCGTTCACGTCGCGGGGGTGAGCCCGTTTCATGAGAAACGGTGGCCAAGTTCTATCGGGGACCCAGTACAGCGGGGTATATCGCTGTCCCCTGCCCAGGGATACGGGTGAAGACCTCAACGGCAGCGAAGGCGGAGAAGAAGGACTTCGGTACGGCGGAGCTGGCGGAAGGGGCAACCCATGCTTTAGGGATAGTATAAAGCAAACTCACCAACCCGCCTGGCTAACGTGGTGTTTTATGGCCACTACCCTAAATATGAATCCAAACCGATACAAATGGCCCTCAGTTCCCAACAGCCCGAAAATCCCCGCCCAAGGCAGCGGGCGGAAAGAGAGGAAGGCAGAGGGTGCGAAGAACCACTGGGCACAAACAGGCTGCCAAAAGACGCTACATATCGCAACGTACAATGTAAGATCAATAGCTTCAGAGGAGAGATTAGAAGAGCTGGAACATGAATTAAGAAAAATCAAGTGGGATATACTTGGTATCGGCGAAACAAGGAGAAGAGGAGAACAGAGTGAAATATTAAAATCAGGGCACACTCTATTCCAAAGAGGCAACGCAAACTCAAGCCACGGAGGTGTAGGTATACTTATACACAAAAAAGTAGCACCTTATTTAAAAGAAATTAAGGCAATATCGGATAGAGTTATATACATTACTGTGGAAATAAGCAGATTAATAACTCTACAAATAATACAAGTATACGCACCTACAAGTAGCTATGAAGATGAAGACGTACAAGAATTTTATGAAGACATATCGAGAGGCATAACAGAATGCTTGACAAGGCACGTAATCGTGATGGGTGATTTTAACTGCAAGGTAGGGGGAAAGTTAGACAATGCAGAGCAATATATAAGAGAACACGGACTTGGGACAAGGAATGAAAGAGGCACTATGCTTCTGAATTTCATGGAACAAGAAAATCTATATGTGTCCAATACATTCTTCGAAAAGAAGAACAACAGAAAATGGACTTGGATAAGCCCTGATGGAAATACGAAAAATCAAATCGATTACATACTAACTAAGCAAAAACATATAATACAAGATGTTAACGTACTAAACCGATTTAATACTGGAAGCGACCATCGACTAGTAAGAGCCAATACAGTTATAAATATAAAATCGGAAAGAGCAATGAAGATTAGTAACAAGAAAAACAAGTGCACAATAATAGACCGACACATGTTAGAACAAAAGGCATCAGAATATGAAATGCAACTGGCAACTAGCTTTAAAGAACTCCAAATACAAAACAGCACAGACATAAACGAAAGGAACAATAAAGTAATAGAGATAATAAAAGTTGCCGCAGAACAACATGCGAAATCAAAACCGAACAAGAAAAATAAGCTGAGTGACCGAACGAAACAAATGTTAGAGAAACAAAGAACTCTCATAATGCAGAACAAAAGAAGCACAGTGAAATATGCGGAAGTAAACAAAACGGCGAGATGAGAGAAGATGGTAAAAGAGGATATAAGAAAATACAAAACTGGTTTGGTCCAGAAACTATTAGAAGAAAATAAAGGCATGAAGATCTTTAGAAAACATACCAACACAAGAAAGGAAATAATAAAAATAAAAAATAAAGAAGGCTGCACGGTGAATAATAGAAACGAAATACTAAAAGTCACAAAAGCGTTTTATGAAGATCTATACAAATTGAAAATTAATAGTGACATCGAAAAACAAGAACGAAAAAGAAAGGTTATAAATGTGAACTCGGAAGACATCCCGCAAATAGACAGAGCAGAAATAGGAAGTGCTCTAAAGAATATGAAGAACGGCAAAGCGGCAGGGGAGATGAAATTCTAGCAGAAATGATGAAACACGGAGGAGAAACAATCTTAGAAGAACTAGCGAAGCTATTCAACTAATGTCTAGAACAAGGAAGAGTCCCAGAAGGATGGACAAATGCTATAGTTGTATTATTATACAAAAAGGGAGATAAGAAGAGTCTGGAAAACTACAGACCTATTAGTCTGCGAGGTTCGACCACAGGTACGCAAATCTTATACAGCATATATACAAGAACGCAACACTTCAGATAAAAATGCACGAGAACACTGAAAAGGTCACAATAGAAAAGGGTGTAAGACAAGGCGACCCAATCTCACCTAAGCTATTCACATTGGTATTAGAAGACGCATTCAAATCTATAGACTGGGTGAAAGTGGAATAAAGATCTGCGGGGAGATGCTCCAACATCTAAGATTTGCAGACGATATTGTAATATTTGCAAAGACTAAGGAAGAACTACAGAGCATGCTAAACGAGGTGCATGCAGCTTCGCGAAGAGTGGGACTAGAGATCAACTTTAGTAAAACTCAGTTCATGACAAATTCAAATAACGAAGATATCACCATGGAAATAGATAATCAGGAGATCCGCAAGGTAGATAAATACAACTATTTAGGGCAACAAATAGCAATAGGAAAGGCAAATCAAGAACTAGAGATAGACAGGAGGATAAAACTAGGCTGGGCTGCATACAGCAAACTAAAAGATGCACTAGCAATGGACATACCACTCAGTCTAAAAGCACAGCTATATGACCAGTGCATACTACCAGTACAGACTTATGGTGCTGAGACCTGGGTTTTTACAAAGAAAACTCTAACAAAATTGCGCGTACATCAAAGAGCAATAGAGAGAAGGATACTGGGAATATCACTAAGAGATCATAAAACAAACACCTGGATAAGACAAAAAACTAAAGTACATGACATAGTCACAAGAATAGCAAAGCTGAAGTGGGGATGGGGTGGACATGTGGCTAGAGGGCAAGATAAATGGAGTGGCAAAGTCTTAAGATGGAAGCCATGGGGAGAGAACAGAGGAAGAGGACGACCACAAATGAGATGGGCCGATGACTTCAAAAGAGCAGCGGGTCTGAACTGGTTCAGGGTCGCACAGGATTGACAGGTTTGGAAAAGTAAAAGGGAGGCTTATATCCAAAGGATAGAAAATGGCTGACTGAAGAAGAAGAAGTGTAAACTAAACTTTTTAAGTGACCCCACAAAAAAAAATCCAAAACATTTAGATCTGGAGACCGAGGTGACCTTTTCGACCTATCTAACGGTTTCTATACTGTTCATTTTAAAATTGACGCGCAACTAAACTAAAGGAGCAGGAGCACCATCGTGCATGAACCACATTTCGTTTCTTAATTGAACGAGAACGTCTTCTAAAAGTCCTGGCAGCTTTTCTTCAAGAAAATTACGATATGATTGACCATTTAGCCTAAACGGCAAAAAATATGAACCTATTAAATGGTCCCCTACAACACTTGCCCAAACATTAAGGAAAAATGTTTGCTGATGATGGCTTTCTATTATGACATGTGGATTTTTGTCAGCTCATACATGATTATTATGGAAGTTCATAATCGCATTGCGAGAAAAATTTGCTTCGTTCGTAAATAAAACTTGTTCTAAAAATTGAGGATTTTGCGCAATTCTTTCTTGAAACTATTGACACATAGCCAATCTTTTTGGAAAATCCGCTTTTAAAAGGGCTTGTACTTGTTGTATGTGATAAGGATATAACATCTATCCTCCACAGTGTAACGTGACTAAGGATTAGGTTTAAAGCTATTCTTCTAGTGCTAGTTGATAGATCGTTTTTGATTTTTTGACGAACATTTTCTTTAACTTGCAGAGGTAGCAGGCGAGATCTCCCATTTTCTGCAGCTCTTTTATGTACACTTCTAGTTTAATGTAGACGTTTCTGAGTACGAATGAATGTTCGTTTATTTGGTACTTGTCGGTTTGGAAACCTTTCTTAATAAATTTGACAAGCTTTTGCTGCATTTTCATCGGCAAAGCCATAAACAAAATGCATATTGCACATCTTGCTATCACTGTAATTATTCATTTTGCTATCACGACTAAAGCAAAATACTAAGAATGGGCAAATAAAGATAATAAGTTCCCGCGATATTGACTCATTTTGAAAAAAGGTTATTTAACAACTAAACGACAATTGTCAATAACTCAAATGCATGAACGCTGACAACTAGATCAAAAACAAATGTTTTTATCAACAACAAAACATGTTGCTACTTTTTTTCATGTTTTCCATCATAAAAGCCGTATTTCTCTAAAACGGTTTACGTTAGAGCTTTTGACTAGGAGTACTTTTTTTGTGTAGAAAATATTGGTGGTTTACAATGTGCTTTCAGAATGCCAATTTCCCAAGTGTCATAGAAATTAAAGCCATAAAAACCTCACGCAACTCTTAAATCGCCGTCAATGGCACATGCAAAAAATTGAATAAGCGCTTAAAAAGTAGCTAATATTAATGCTAAGATGTGTACAAAAGCTGAGTTTTGTATCTCAAAAGGTTCCTGAGATATCGTCAAAAAATTTAATAAACATATTTTTTTTACACCCTGTATCTTAAAAACGGTGCGTTTGCGGAACCATGTTAATGGGAACTTTTTTTCTTATAATTAGCCAACCAATCCCACCCTTTATTTTCGGACACATGTTTTGAAACACTCTGTATATTCTGAATCGTTTGTGATTTTATTAATTTCTTAATAAGCTTTTGTTTGGTAATATGAATAGAAGTATTTCAATATTTACTGTTAATTAGTAGTTAGTTGTTTTGGGATTTGGGACAATCATTGTCTTTTTTGTTTGTTTTTGTTTTCCACAATCAATTCTTCCTAAGGCTTTTTGTGTGGAGTTAGGGTTGCCCAGAGATAAGATTTACCCGGCCGCACTAATAAACTCTTTTTGTTCTCCTTTATTACGCTTGCCTTGTTTTGTTTACTTCTTTGTTATTAGCTATTGAGTTGCGTTGTTTTATTAGTTGTGTTTTTCTTTAATAATGTGTGTGATCATTTTGTCAATCTGGCTTTACGAGTATTGGTTTTTCAGCATTGTTTTAACCTATTGCCTATTAGTTTTTTTTTTTTTCAACGTTTTTTTTTTGTTCTATTTCTGATGTGGATGAAGTGGATGTATTCCGTTATGGGGCGTGCGTGACCGTGTCTATCTTCACACAGTGCTGGCATAAGTCACTTTTCTTGATTTGGAATTTTTAGAGGTAACTACCAAAGCATTCATGGCCCCATAAAACTTGAGTGAGGTCATGGTTTTCCTCTCCGTGATCTCTGCTAATCTATATGTTTAAGTTTCTGATCAGTAGTTTAGTCTAGCTAGCCTTACCTCTCTGGTTTTTTTTAATCTATTTGGCTATTTTTTTACAGATTTTTGTCTAATTTTTGCTATTTTTTTTTGCGTTCTGTACATCTCTGTTTTTTCTTCTACAAGGATTCAATTAGGCATTACCCCTGCAATCACCTGCAATGCTTCCAGAGAGGTAGCACGGTATTCACTGAATACTCTTAGTCCAGCTTTTTTTTTGGATTCTGGTAATTATTTAAAGTTTTTTCTTCTTTGGATTGCTTCACTCTATACAGGAGCTGCGTACAGGATTATAGAGTTTACAACTAAACACAGTAGTTTCTTTTTGCTGGATCAAGGACCGTTTACGTTGGGCATTAGCCCTACCAGCGCCATCAGTGCTTTTTTTGCCTTTGCACCTCTACTTTTCAGGTGATCTTTATGGTTGTCGTTTTTGCTAAAAATGACTCTTAGGTATTGGATGCTTGGTTTTAAGGCAATTTTTTCCCCTTGAACATCAATTTCTACCTTTGTGAGCCGCTTTCCGCCGTATAGGACTACTATTTTTGTTTTTTTTTTTAATAACCAGTTTAAGTGTAAGGCTTGTGGTTAACCTACTTATATCCTCGACGGTTTGGTTTATTTTATACTTAATTTTATTTTTTGTTTTTTTGCCTGCGACTATTGCAGTGTCGTCTGCAAAGCCAAGGATCTCTATTCTTTTTTTTGGTTTTAATTCTAAGTAGTTAGATATTTGGTTATATAAGATGTTTTAGAAAACAAGACCTAGAATTGAACCTTGCGCTACACTACAGCTGGCTTTTACTTTTTTTATCAATTAATATTAACCTTTTACTGAGGTAATTGTTTAGCAAGTTAAGAAGGTAATCAGTTACTTTTATTTTTTAAGTTCTTTGTTTATGTTGGTTAATCTGACAGAGTTAAATGCGTTTTTAATGTCAAAAGTTACCACCGCGCAAAAATCCTTATTTTTAAATGACTTTTTTTGTTTTTTTTTAGAATTTCTTTAATTTTATAATTGACTTGCTTTTCCTAGAGCCATAGCTGCTTTCTTGATTTTCTTGTTCAGTCGGGTTTTAATTATAATATAATTAAAGTTCGACTGGACAACATATTATGTTCTAGCAACTTACCTATAGCATCTAGTAGACAGATTGACCTGTATTGCTTTTAGCCTGTTTTCTCTTTTTTTTTTCTTAATAAGGTTAGTTTTGCTTGTTTCCATTTATAAGGCCAAGAATTTTTTGCGGGCATGCCGTTACCGCAATCTAAATTAGCTCCGGGAGAATGTTGTCTGGGCCGTCTTTTTGTTTATTTGCGCTTTCTTTAAGTTCAGCTTCCGTGAACAGAAGTGTGTTTTTTTTATCTACTCTGATGTGGGATCTAACAACAATGTTCACTTAAGAGAACAGTTTTTGGGCTTTTGGTTGCAATTCTGTAACTATCTCTTTAGACATTGTTGTCAGGCTTCTCTCTTGGCTGATTTTGTAAAGTTTGCAACGGATTTTTGGTTTTGTGTTAATTGTGATATTTTTTTTATAGTTTGCCGCATTTGAGTTTTTATTTACTCTGGATCTTTTTTTGGCTGTGTTTTTTGGGTTGCGATTTCTCCTGTTTTCCGTTTTTTAAAAGTTTGTTCTGGAGCTACCTCTATTGCCTTTGTTATTGTAGTGTTGCTTATAGCCTACGTTATGTTAATTAGATTGGAAACTTTGGTTTCAAATTCTTTGTTTTTGCTAGCGTCCATTTACTATTTTTTTTTTTTTTGATATTTTATCCTTTGATGTTTTCAGATCTTACCTCAAAATAAATGTTTGATGAAAGCTTAGAATAATCTTCTCGCTCATTTTCTAGTTTTTGATTTGGTCCGACATATTGGCAGACTTTATTGTGATGTCAATAACCGATCTGCTTGTCCTTCTCATAAAGGTTGGGTTGGTCCTTACGTTTTAGACTGTTAGATCCAGCTCCGTTGTCTATTCCATTAAAAAAAAACTTTTTTATTTTTTTTTATGGATCCCAGACCAATGATTTGCTGTTAATGTTTTAATGGTATCCGAAGGTTTTGAAAGCCTGAGGAAGTGATCTGTCTGCACGACGCTAAATTTGGACTTTGGCCACAGTGGTTTTATGATGGAGACTGTTTTCTCTAGCTACCCCAAGGATGTGTCATCATCACATTCTATTCCATTCCATAGGTAGGAAATGTTTTATCCAGTTCTCGAGTTAAGGGAGTTTTGGTTAACTCTGCCTGTACCTTAGTGGTTTTGACAAAAGGGTGAGGCAGATTGATAATAGCTACTTAGAGATGTTTGAGTACATCCTCTAGCTGACTCTTACATTTTTTTATTAAAGAAGGGGTACTTTTTAAGCTTGACATCTTTTTTTTCTTCCTAGGTTGCCTAGGTGAGGACTTGGAAGTGGACGAGCAAAACCTTTTTTTTCTTGTTTTGAAGCGGTCTTTTGCCCGTAAACTTGTTTTTTTTTTTTTAGGAGGTTTTTAGCGTGATTAGGATTCTTCTGTGTAGAGTTGGTAAGGATTGCTATCTCAGCACGAGAAGTCTTTGTTTTGCTTGGAAAAAAGTTTGTCTACTCTGCAGCTGTTAACTGCGCCTTTTTTTGTCTTTTGACATCGCAGAGCTACTTATTGAAGCGGCTATGTGGGCCTGCATTACAAACGTTTTGAGTGCCCGACTTAGACAAGTTTGTTGCTATTTTTCCAGGTATCCAAAGACGCACTCGGTAAAGTGTTTTTTTCTTCCATGTTTGTGAGAATCATTTTTATTTTTTTGGCTCTTCAGCCCTATGGAGCCTGCAACAATGGAGACGTCAAAAATTGATTTTTAGGACTACCCATTGGAATTGGGGAAAGCTCGTCGGGTATGCAATCCAGCATATCCGAAGGGTAGTGGAAAAATAAAATACCCACCGTGAAACAAAATCTGGTTTCGAGGTTAGGCTGGCTACCTGCCAAGAGTAAAACAAAACAAGGGCTCACAGAAGGAAAACATTAACCTCGGACAGCAATGGAAACACAACGGCAACACAAGCAAGAACACTGACATCGAATGAGACGAGGAGGAGGATAAAGGAAAACCTTTTAAGAGTGGGCACATGGAATGTTAGATCTTTTAACAACAAGGATCAAGAAATAATATTAGAACTGCAACAACATAAAGTGGACATATGTGCAATATCTGAAACAAAAAAGCAGGGCAAAGGAACAACTCAATATGCCAACTATGCACTCATATATTCTGGCAAGGGCAAAAACGAGAGAGCAGCTTCAGGTGTAGGAATACTATTACACCAACGACTCATACCAGCAATACAGACGATCGAGTATCACAATGACCGAGTGGTGAGCTTAAAATTAAAATTAAATAACCGGACACTAAACATAATTTCAGTGTATGCCCCAGACGCGGGGAAACCAATTCAAGAGGCCGAAGAATTCTACGATAACCTCCAAACAATAATAAACAATGTACCACCACAAGACCAGATGATAGTTTTAGGCAATATGAACGCCCGCATTGGAAACCACATTATTCCTGGGATAAAAAACAGATTCAATGAAGAAACAGTCAATGAACGAGGGCAGTTGATAAAGCTTTGTACGCTCAATGAACTAAGAATAAACAACACATTCTTCGAACATAAACTCCAACATAAAACAACATTCCGCTCAAACCAAGGAGCACAATCCACAATAGACTATATACTAACAAACAGATCTATTAAACCAACACAAGTCCTTGATATAAGAAGCATAACATCAGCAAATATCGGGTTGGACCACAACCTAGTCTTAGGTAAACTAAATATAACTAAACACACAAACAACATCAAACCCAAAAAACCAACAGAAAAACTCAACATCGAAGGACTTAACACCGCGAGCACCCGAGATCTATACCAAAGGCGCCTATCGCAGAAGATCAGCACCCAACCGATAACAAGATGGGACACACCAGATGAAGCATGGACAACACTAGAAAACAACATATTAAGCGCAGCTGAAGAGGCAGTAGGGAAAAGGAAGATAATAGGCGCTACTACACATACCAAGCATAGATCATGGTTTACTCCAGAAGTGAAAGCACTGGCAGAACAAAAGAAGAAAGCGCATCTAAAATATAAGTCAACAAACACACCAAGGGACTACATAGCATACATATCGACAAGAAACAACGTCAACAACGCAATCCGGAAAATAAAAAGGGAGTTCTGAGAACAATAGAGCAGAGAAATGGACAACGACATGTTCGGCACACAAAAAAAAAGTATGGAAACATCTGAGAGCAATAAAACGAGAAACCAATGAGACAGTGCAAATAAACATCAGTGAAGAAACCTGGCTGAAATACTGTGAACAAATGTACTCGCAAGACCACCAACAAAACCAGGAAATAAGAGAAAACATTCGGTCGACAAATACACAAACCAATGAAGACCTTCAACTCACAACACCGGAAGAAGTACTGACCGAAATGAGTAAACTAAAGAACAGAAAGGCGGCAGGTCCTAACGGAATCCCTAACGAAGCAATCAAATATGGAGGAACGAAATTAGCAAAGGAAGTGTCAGAGCTTTTCAACATCATATTGAACAAAGCGGCGATACCACACGTATGGAAAAACAGTATCACCATACCCCTGTTCAAAAAGGGCAAAGCATCAGACCCGGCAAACTATCAAGGAATAAGCCTGTTAGACACAAGCATGAAGCTCTTTACGCGTCTTCTAACAAGCCGTATATTGGAGCAAAAATAAACCCAAGAAGAACAGCAAGGTTTCAGGAAGAACCGGTCAACGATAGATGCAATATTTGAGCCGGCTTATTTGTGTTTCGTCGATTTAACCAAGGCCTTCGATAAAGTGCTACTGCCGGACGTGATTAATGAATTAAAGCGAGAGAACATCCACCCAAATATCATTAAAATAGTCGAAGACCTTAACACCGGGAACACCATAAAAATTGTAACCAAAACGATGTGCACCAGGACCATAACACAGAACATAGGAATATGACAAGGAGACAGCCTGAGTCCATTGTTATTCAACTTGATTATGAACCGCATAATAGACAGAACTAGAGAAGTAAACGAGGGATACAGAATTTGAAACGCGAAAATCAAGATTGTATGCTACGCTGATGACGCCGTGCTCTTTGCCGAATCAGAAAATTCCCTACAGCGATTATTATTCGCATTCAAAACAGAAGCCGAGGCGATGAACATGAAGATTTCTAGCAATAAGACAAAGACCGTAGTAATCGCAAAAACTCCAGTAAGGTGCAAACTGGTTATCAATGACAACATCATTGAGCAAGTATCCTCCTTCCAATACCTAGGCGTGCAAATATTAGCCTACGGTGAACTGAAAACGGCAGTCAGTAAACAAACGAACAACGCCTCGAAACGCCTGAAAAACCAATACATATCAAACAGCAACAAAGTCCGGATCTACAAGACCTGTGTCAGACCGGTGATGACATATGCGGCAGAAACAAGAGCCGACAACTCCGAATCTAAAAGAATACTGCGAACTGCGGAAATAAGAATTTTGCGCACAATAACTGGTAACACACTAAGAGATCGACGACGCAATGACGACATACGCAACGAGTGCAATACGCCAGACATCGTCAGATGGGCGCGTGCAAGAAGAAGAGATTGGAACGAGCACATAACTCGAATGGAGAACCATCGACTGGCTAAAGCGGTCAGAAACCAGAAGCCCGAAACGAAGAGACCAACAGGACGACCACCGAAACGATGGAAAGACAGCTGGAGTTCAGTGTCCCAGGACAGACCAGACTAATGGAAATCCTTACAACAAGCCAAATTGGCTTTCGATAAGAGGAAGAAGACTACCAAAAAAGTATAGTCCCCGGAAATGGGTTGTACACAAACGGGTACTACATACAATAACCTTTAAGTATACAGTTTAATGAGCACCTTGCTACTAGCAAGAGCTCACTCTGTAGGCTATCTGACTAGAGACACAAATAATTGATTGAGCTGGGTTAGTCTTGACCACTTGTTTAAAAAAAAACGGGCAAAGTAGAGTGTTGCCAGGCTATAGAGACTCATTTAAGGTGATTCAGCTACTAAGTTTTCTTTATCTTTTCTTGCGGGTTTTTACGACTACTACTACGGTGCGAGGTGATCGTAATTAGTCTGGAACCTTGTTTCCGGTTGCAACCAGAACCACCGGTTGTACCTTGTTTATTGAAACCTTAGATCATATACACTTATATTTTCCGCTTGTTGCATGGTGAAGCCAACATAACAATGTTTTATGCCCACGACTGACGTCACGCGCGAGTGTGGGCCCTATGAGTAGTTAATTGTTACAATTTTTAGTGAACATTAATAAACAAGTTAGATTAAGTGCGTAAAATGTGTTTTTATACATCTCTTTAATCTAAGTCTTTTATTATATGCGCGTTCTTGTCCACAACTGACGTTAGATGCATCAATCATGTTGGCTTTACAGCGTCAATAAGTGTATATGGCCTGAGATTGAAACACTCAAGCTTTATAACCACAGCAATTATACGATTGTTAACAAAGAAAAAATGTAAAGAAATGCTTCCTTTTTCCTATGAGACCTTATACTTTTTGCAAGACAAAAACATCACTTTTCAAATCAAATGTTTAAATTTTATATCTGAACTTATAATGACATGAGAAACAATTTTGTTGCTAATAACAGATGTTTCAATTTTTAGACAGTTTTATATTTTCTTATTTTTGTACACTCTGTATATTATATTGACATTCCAATTCTCAGAATAAGCAAAACTCTGCATAAACTTAATTAACACTTTTCTATTTATATATTTTTGTTAGTGTAAAACTTATATGAGTTTTAAGTTAGCAAAAAAATAGTGAAATAGATTTTTTTATATTTTAAATTGTTATTAATTTTTTGTTGCTAAATTTGGTAAAATAATTATCTTATCTGATGACCAGTGATTTTCTAGTTTGCACGAAAAGTAATTTTGGATAATGTTGATATTGCTTCTTTATCAATTTTATGATAAAATAATTTATAAAAATTTCATTATTGTTTTGAAAGTGGTAACGCCCTCTATTAGGAGAAACATTGAACCTTTCACATATTACTAAACATACTGTTTAATAGTTACAGTGATTTTATGTAAATTGTTTTTTGACCAGTGAGATGCTAGGTACACTGATGATGGGTGCATACCCTGAAACACCAGTGTATGTGTTTCTTACTGGATAAAAAGGCAATTTACATAAAATACATCATTTATTTGTTATAAAACTTTTTTGGTCATACTAGTTATATTATTATTAATACTAATATTTGAAACAGTAGCTGCGTTATATTTTAATGCAAACTATAAACTAAACATGTGTTTTACGCAATGTTATTATACATAACATGTTGCTTAAGCATATATTTGTAAATCAACCACCAACCAAGCAACAACAAATTAAAACAATTAAGAGATGTTTATATTTTGGTTAAACATGATTACTAAATTTTATTTTTAATAATATAAAAAAATATGTAAGTGTGAATGTTATTATTAAGTTCCATGTTAACATAGCAACCATTAAAAGTGTTTTCTATTTTATTACCGGTTTTGTTAAGTATTTGTTAATTAGTTATATTAAAGCGGTCATATTTGTTATTGTTATTGGCACATATTAGAGTAAGCGGCGGGAAATTGAATAAAAAATTTATTTTATTACTAAACAATGCATTTTACAAGATCATAGCATAGCCAAAAGTGTTCAACAATAATCATATAAAACCGCACCAAAACAAATCCGTTACGTCGCTTTCAAATAAATATTAATTCACCGGGCTATTTTAAAATACAGGAAAAAGATTATTTTGATTATTTGCCAAAGCAAATGAATGGTATTAGTCAGTTTCTTTAATTGTCTAAATTATTAGATGCATGTGACGATCAATAAAGTAATCAATTGATGAATATAATAATGAAGATGTTGGTGTATTGTTTATGAAGATTATTTTTATTAATTGATTGTTTTTTCCACAACATGATTAATAAATTTATTAACAAGGTTTCTGAATACGCTTATAAATAATTACATACTGTCAATTTTATTTATATTTTCTTATTATAATACAATAGTAAATAATATCTAATTATCTATTAAACATTGTTTACTGGTAGCACTTTTTTACGAATATTGAGTGACACATGTTTTAATTAATATAATTTGTAATTTTTGAAAGATAATCAAACGATAGTGAGAGGTTTTGGTGTAAATAAATAACTTATAGGTAAAGTAACGTTTAATATTGTATGTAGGATTTACTCTTACGAGCATCTTTGCATCAACGGATTCATAAACCTGCTTGCCTTACTGATAATGTTTTTATTTTTATACTTTTTACTTTATACCTAGTCACGCCGTTCTCTTTTGGAGTAGGCAATTGAGATGTTGGGCACACCGAGCCACAGAGAAGACATGTGTATGCTTGGATGCCTATATGAGGTAACGGATCTATTTGGAAAGAACGCTACGCTCTGCATCACTTTGTTGATGACACCTATCCAACTTGTGACCGTCCCGGCTGTTTCTTAACTTTTGTTGATAATGTTTTATTGAAAACTTTTATTACGACTATGCTTGGAATTTTTATTGTGCGTTTTACAGCTTTTTACATTGCCCCAGAAGTTTTATGACTTGTTTGAAGGAATTTGATGGGACCTACGGCTTATTAGGTGACTTCCGAATTACCCCGGTGGATAAAGAGCAAGTTATTTTTTTAGTTATATTTTATGGATTTGCTATTGCTCTATACCTGAGCTACCTCACCGTTCATTCAGACTAACAAACAAACAGCTTATTTCTAGTTCTTTAGGTTAGAAAATAAATACACTTTTTTGAAATCAGTTTTATTTGCTTGAGCCAAGAGGAAGAAAAGCTGTTGTTTGACTGACAAAGATTGCTTTTGAGAAGCAGGTGTCTTGAGCTAAATAAAAAAATATGCCTGCCTTCAGCTTATAATAAGCTGAGCAGCCTTTATAGCTTGCGGTGTGCGGTTCATTGCACGCGGCGCATGTTGCTACATGCCCTGACTCCTTTATGGATTTGCAGGTGGAGCTGCAATGGGTTCTGGCACATTTGACACAGACGTAAGGGGAATTGGATCTGGATGCCATGTGGCCATAACGCTGGCAACGGTGGCATTTCACAATATTCCCTGACTTGTGTTAACTGTAAAATCTCTCAACTGGTTGTGTTTTGGGGCAACTAAACATTACATATAAAAAAAGATTTTTTATCCTTTCTCATTCATTCGACAGAGAGTAGAGCGTGCCTTAGCTTTTTTTGCACCGCATCAGCTTTAATGCATTTGAGTACGTTCCGGATGACGTATTTTAAGGTTTTTTTAGACTCTTAACTGGAACGTGTAACGCCACAAGTTATTGCTTTTGCAATAAGCTATATCTGCTCGGAAATCACTCATGTTGCCGACAACTCTTGAAATGCGAATTTGTTTTGTATTACAATGCGTGGTGAGCGTTGTGCAGCCTATTTGACTGAGTTGGAGTTGTTGGCTGCAGTAGAATTGATTGCTTTGGCTTAAGTGACCGGCCGGGTTGTGAAACTTTTAACCTTGATGTTGCTGAAGGGATCTCATGTAATAGGCCGGCTGATGGGTTATTAGTTTCAGAATCTGAAAAGGACTCACCTGCGTTCTTTTTCTGTTTTTGCCTTTTTTTTGTTCACCGCCATAGTAAATCTTTCATCTGAAAGCGGGGTTTTAGAAAAGGGCGTGACTTGTTTGTTTTAGTGGACGTCTATTGCCTTCTCGACTTTGGAGGCAATGTCAGATTTGATCAGGTTTTCTGCAGGTTTTTTTAAAAAGAACTGAATTGGGAATTTGCTGACTTGCTGTTGGTAGACTTTGCGCTGGTGTTTGTTTCTAGCTATGTCTTGGTTCCTCACCATTACGTCCTAAACATTGATCCTTTTTGTTTGTTTCTTTATCAGGACCAGAATGTGGGTTTTGAGGCTGGAGATTTTTGTAGCCTGTTCCTTGATGAGTTTTTTGTTCAGTATCAACTGCCAGTACATCATTGCAAAGATCTTGTTGTTGGGGATTTCTACTTTGGATTAATTAGTTAATTTGTTTATTTATTTTATGTTAGTCTATTTTTGTTACAAAAGCTAAGTACCAACGCCAGAGGTTAAGACTACCACATTTGGAAATTTTGCCACAAGTTTAGGAATTTTATCCTAAATTATAAGTAAAGTTTTTTCTCTTATCCAAAAGAAAGCATATTCATCACAACACATTTTCTTAACCAGAAAAACTGACTCAAACTTAAGATCCCTGGTGTAACAGTTGAGCTAACCACTACACCACCTGGACGATTCTCTTTTTTCTCTCTACCTCGCAGTCGAAATAACCGTTTTTTCCAACTTTATAAGCGTTGCTTTAGAGTTGTGGCTAGAATGGTGCCACAATGTTATGCATCTAGTAACTGGTCTCTTATGTTTGGTTTGGCTAAATCTGGGTTGACAAACTCTGCACTTTTCTCGTAAAATTTAGATCAAAACATACCATGGTGTAATAACAAGTTTTGATTTGAAAAGCTTTGTTTTCCATGCTGTTTTGGTGGTCTTTTTAAAGTCAAAAAGACCACTTTTGTAGTTTTTTTTAGTCTGACATGATTTGTTACACAAACCAACTGATGAATTGCAGAGTATTTGTGTCAGAAACCGTTTTGGTAGTCAGGTAGCTAGAGCTTTGCTTTGGTATAATTTTGATATTTTAAGATGAACTACGGCAGTACGGTACAGAGGACACGTATGATTAACAGCGCTAACAAAAGTTAAACAACGGCCGGAGCGGTCACTAGTTGAATTGGTGTCCCCAACAAAGTGATGCAGAGCGTAGCGTTTTTTTTCAAATAATACAGTTACTTCATATAGGCATCCAAACATACACATGTCTTTTCTGTAGCTTGGTGTGCGCAACACCTCAATTGCCTACCTCAAAAGGAAACGGCGTGGTAAGGTTTTTTTTATGAACTACAATCTTCTTGACTTGATGGTCAAACACTCTTAAGTGAAGCTTTCGACGTGGTTTAGGTGTAGATTGTTGTAGTAGACCGGATAGTACTATAGTATAAAGTTGTCAGCAAATTTTTTAGTTTTGTCTTTAATTGTTTAAGTTAAGCCTTTCTGGCCATGAATAGCTGAAATTTGTGTTTGTTTTAATTTTAAAATTGCTTTTAATAGTTGCCACATTACGTTTTTACGTTATGTGGTTCATTAAAAAAAATGTATTGCTTGCTTCACTAGACTAAAGCCAAATACGCCTGGCTCAGTTAAGTTCTTGGATTAAATTTTTAACCTTTTTTTCTAGAGGGTTGTCAGCACGCCTGTTAAAGATTCTTGTGGCTTTCTCTAAAGCAATTTTTATTTTGTCTGTTAGTTTATCCACTTCAATCTGTGTTTGTATTATGGGCAGACTGCCAAAATTGCGGTTAATCTGTTCTGTAGACAGCCAAATTGCTTTTTTTTGCCGCCACAAGGATTTTCAACACGACCAAATTATGATCTAAATTGTTGACAACTCTAACAAAGACATTATAATCGATGTTCTTAAGCATAGTTTAGTAATTTTGATAACGGAATATTGGTGTATCTGTAGCAAAAACTATGATTTTCATTTGTTGAACGTAGTTGTAATGAATACGTTTTTTTGCATTTGTTGCACGACTAAACCACGCCGGGTGTTTAGAATTTTGATCTTTAGATTTTTGCCATTTTTGACTTTTTGTTGTAGTTTTTTACAGTTTATGGTAATTTTTTTGTACATTTTGGCAATATTTTTATACTTTAGGGTTGTTTTTTTCTATTTTAGACATTTTTTTAATTAAAATTTTGTACTTTTAAACAGTTTATGACCAGATTTTGAACCTTTGTGATAATATTTTTATATTATATAGCCGAATTTTGCCATTTTTGGGATTTTATTGAAAAAATTTAATAGTTTATGGCCAATACTTTTTGGCCGAAATAGTTTAAACATTTTTTAAATAAATTTTGGATGAGTTTAGCTATTTTTGATTTTTTATTATAGAATTTTGCACTTATTACTTTGATGACTGAATTTTTGAGCATTTTAACAAAAATTTTATACTTTTTGGCCAGGTTTTACTATTTTTGATATTCAACAAAAAGAAATTGCACTTTTATCAGTTTATGCCAGAAAAAGTTGCAAAATTGGGTACGCTTTTTTCTAAAACCGTCTCAATAACGTCGCACTGCTAAATAGGTGTCGGTAATTTTAATTGTTATTAATAATGCTACTAACCAATTAGTTAATTAACGCATAAAACTTTGGTTAGCTGCTAAAATCTTGTCCCAAAGACAGCCAACACTATACCTCCTGCATTTTCCTGCAAGTTTTGATGAATCTAAAATGTCCAGAAGTAGGTGTAATATGTTCGGCATTAATTATGGTATTTTATCTTTCACTTCTCTAGTTAAGAACTTTATCTGGATTGGTGCGCTAGGTGAAAATAGTCTTCAGACAGTCTAAATACACTTAAGTATACAGGTCACTAAGCTGTGGATAATTTTTTTTTAAGAAATGTCTAATTTGAACGGACCAAGCAAAAAAGCTGATGTTTGACTGACAAAGCTTTAAGAAGTAGGCTGCGCAGACTTTATAGTTTGCGGTGTATGGCTCATTTGACACAGAAGAAAAACTGCATTTTTATGCCATGTGACCATAACGCTGGCAACAGTGGCTTTGCACAATATCCTCTGACTTACGCTAAGAGATTTATTGACTGGTTGTGTTTTAGGACAACTAAACATAAAACATAGAAATAGGATTTTTATCTTTTCCTATACGTTAACAAAAAGTAAACCGTACTGTAGAGCAATTAATTCTTTTTACCTTGCATCAACTTTGATGTATTTGGGTACGTTCCGGATGACGTATTTTACGGTTTTTTCAGATCTTAACTAGAACGTGTAATACCACACGTCATTGCATTTGCAATAAGCGATACTTGCTCAAAAATATGCAATTTTGGATGCATTTTTGTTACATTTATGATTTTGAATGTTGCCAACAACTCTTGAAATACGGATTTTTTTCGTATTATAATGGGTGTTGGGCATCGTGCGTCAGTACCATTTGTGGATGTTGACCGAGTAGGGGGCCTTGTTAGAGGGTTTGGGGAGCTGTTAGTTGCATCAGAGTTAGCCGCCCTGGTTTTAGTGGTCGGGCGGTATGTAGACGCTATGGCCTTGTTGGCTGATGGCTTTGATGGCTTTGAAAGCATCTGACATCTTTTTCCTGCTTTTTTGCCTTTTGTTTATTGCTACGGTGAATTTTTCTTTTAGAGTTGGGGCCTTGGAGTAAAGCGTGACTTGTTTGTTTTGGTGGACGTCCATTGCACCTTTGACTTTAGAGACGGTGTCAGATTTGACCAAGTTTTCTGGCTTCTGCTTCTAGCTTTATCTTGGTAAGGGTTTCTTTTTGGACGTTGATTCTCTTTGTTTAGTTTAGGGCCAAATTATGGGTTTTGAAACTTGAGATTATGTTAGCCTGCTTCTTAATGCGTCAATTGCCGGTACATTATTGCAAGAAACTCGTTGTTGCTTTACCTCGGAGTCGGAATAGTCTTCTTTGTGAAGGTTCATGCTAGAGGAAATTTGATTGTTTAATTAATTCCTTAATTAAATAATCAATTAACATTAATGGTTGATAATTAATAGTGTGACTTCAATAAATTATTGGTGCTTTGTACAATAATAATTGCAGTTTTACTCTGAATTGCTGCGTTCCTAAAGTTGTTGTTTTGGCGATTGCTTGCAGTTGAATATTTTTTTGTAGCCTGGAAGGGTGTCTTTAAAAAAACTAAAAGTGTTGGATTCATTCTTACGAAGAAAGTGCCAACCGACTAAACCCCATCTACTAAGTGAATGCCTGTTCTGGAAGTTTGGCACACAAAATGTGCAGTTAGTTTTTTGTCTTGTTGGTTTGTTTGTTGGTTTTAGTAGTGCCTATTCTGCGTCAACTGCTTTAGAGTTGCGACTAGGTAGGAAACCGTGCTTGTAGTAGTTTTTCTAAAACTATTTTCTCTGTGACCTTACTTAAAATGCACAATAGACTTATGAGTTGGTAGTTTTAAGAAAACTGCCTTTCTGTCCTTGGTTTAGAAACTTTAATAACTTTTAAGAAAAATATTTGAGACAAAGAATTGCGTTAAATATGTTTGTTAAAAACAGCAGAAATTACTTTTAAGGCCTTAGTAGGAATATCTTGGAACAGACCTGATTTTAAAATGAACTACAATTTCTTTGATTGTTGATGGTCAAACATTTTTAAGTGGAGCTTTGTCGGCATTATCTTTTAAGAGACGGTTAACTTCTCGGTGCACACTGTTGATGTAGACCGGAGAGCACTAAAGTTTAAAGCTGACAGCAAATGCTTTGGTTTTGTTTTTAGTTGTGTAAATTAAGCCGTTTTAGCTATGAACAGCTAGAATCGGTGTTCTTTTATTTTAAATTGTTTTTAGTATTTGCCACATCACGTTTTGAGGTTGATTCAAGCGCATTTTGCCAACACAAGTTTGTGTGCACTTTTACTGCTTGCTTTACTAGACAAATGAAGATTTGATTGTTTTACGATTTTCCGGAATATGATAACGTTGCCAAACACGTCTGGCTTGGTTACGTTTTTGGATAAAAATGTTGACCTTTTTTGTTATACTTAGAGGGTTGCCTGTTAAAAGTTTTTGTGGGTTTTTCTAAAGCAATTTTTATTTTGTTAGTTAATTTGTAAATTGCGCAGTCCACATCAGCTTACTGAGCTTAAATCGTTGACAACCTTAACAAAAACATCATAATCGATGTTCTTTAGTCTAGTCTAGTTTAATAATTTCAATGACAAAATGTTGGTGTATCTGTAGCAAAAACCGTGATTTTTATTTGCTAAACGTAATTGTAAAGAATACATCCTTTTGCATTTGTTGCACGACTAAACCACACCAGATGTTTAGAATTTAGATCTTTAAATTTTTGCCATTTTAAATGGAGCAGTTTTTTTATTATTTATGGTAAATTTTTGTACTTTTTGACAATATTTTTTTTTTTGCTCAGCCACCCACCCAAATGTTAGTTATCAAAAGATTTAACATCACTATTTTCTTTTAGGACTAAAAGATTTCTAACATTTGCAGAAAAAACAGACTTTCAATTTCTTAATGACAAACACTTGGATGGGTGGGTAGAGTAGTCAGTAGTTTAAACTGGAGTGGCCCACCTACCCGCCTGAGAGTTAGTTATTAAAAGATTGAATATGATCATCTTCTGACGTTTGCCGAGAAAGAAAGTTTCTTGATGAGTGACATTTGGGCGGGCGGGTGGGTTACCCCAAATACTGATAACCGGTTAGTAATTTGAACTTTTGACATTTGCAGCAAAGACAAACTTTTAATCTCTTAATGACAAACACTGTTTTTGGTGTACTGTACTTCTTTATGAAGAGCAACTTTGTAGTTAGCGGTGCGCACTTTTTAGTAGTCAAAATTGTCAAAATAATTTTTTTGGGAAGCGTTTGAGAGGATTCTTTCAATATTCATAGCAGTGCTTGGATACTAGAAAAGCTTTTAATTTTAAGTGTCTTAAAATGACGCTTTTGGGGGTAAGTTTTTAATCTAGGAAAGTGGAAAAAGTCGGAAGGGTTGAGTCAGGCAAATAAAGAAGCCACAAACTTTTTGTAGCTATTGAAATGCATTTAGTTTTTGATTTTCCCATTTTTGCTTTTTTTGCCTTGGAGATGTTGAAGTGTGCTATTTTATGCTCTGGTGCTTGGTATCTGGGTTGTACTCAAACACCCATAACACGTTCCAGAATATTAATTGATTTCAAAAAGTTCTTTTGGTTTTGCAAAAGGTTTTTTGGAAACATTTTTGCGCAGGTTTTTCTCATCCTCAATTTATTAGCCAAAATCTGATGAAAGGTAGTGTGTTTTGCTAATTTTGACATTTTATGATTAGAGTTTTGCACTTTTCATGAGTTTATGACCAGATTTTCAATCTTTCTGATAATATTTTGATATTTCTTAGCTGGATTTACCTATTTTTGAGATTTTATTTTAAAATTTTAATAGTTTATAGCCAATGTTTTTCAACAATATTTTGAAGTTTTTTGGCCGGAATAGTTTTACATTTTTTAAATATATTTTGGATGAGTTTTGATTTTTTTAATGTTTTATGACCGGATTCAGCCATTTTTGATTTTTTATGATAGAATTTTGCACTTTAATGGCTAAATTTTGGTGCTTTTTAACAAAAATTCATACTTTTTGGCCAGGTTTTACTATTTTTGATATTCAATAAAAAGAAATTGCACTTTTAATCAGTTTATGCCAGAAAAAGTGACAAAATTGGGTACGCTTTTTCCTAAAACCATTTCAATAACGGCGCACTGCTAAATAGGTAGCGGTAATTTTAATTGATATTAATAATGCTACTAACCAATTAGTTAATTAACGCATAAAACTTTGGTAAGCTGCTAAAATCTTGTCACAAAAACAGCCAACACTATACCTCCTGCATTTTCCTGCAAGTTTTGATGAATCTAAAATGTCCAGAAGTAGGTAAAATATGTTCGGCATTAATTATGGTGTTTTTATCTTCCACTTCTCTAGTTAAGAACTTTATCTGGATTGGTGCGCTAGGTGAAAATAGTCTTCAGACAGTCTAAATACACTTAAGTATACAGGTGACTAAGCTGTGGATAAATTTTTTCTAAGAAATGTCTAATTTGAACGGACCAAGCAAAAAAAGCTGATGTTTGACTGACAAAGCTTTAAGAAGTAGGCTGCGCAGACTTTATAGTTTGCGGTGTATGGCTCATTTGACACAGAAGAAAAAATGCATCTTTATGCCATGTGACCATAACGCTGGCAACAGTGGCATTGCACAATATCCTCTGACTTGCGCCAACTGTGAGATTTCTTGACTGGTTGTGTTTTAGGGCAACTAAACATAAAACATAGAAATAGGATTTTTATCTTTTCCTATACGTTAACAAAAAGTAAACCGTACTGTAGAGCAATTAGTTCTTTTTGCCCTGCATCAACTTTGATGTATTTGGGTACGTTCCGGATGACGTATTTTACGTTTTTTTCAGATTTTAACTGGAACGTGTAATACCACACGTCATTGCATTTGCAATAAGCGATAGTTGCTTGGAAATATGCAATTTTGGATGCATTTTAGTTACATTTATGATTTTGAATGTTGCCAACAACTCTTGAAAAACGGATTTTTTTCGTATTATAATGGGTGTTGGGCGTCGTGCGTCAGTACCATTTGTGGATGTTGAACAAGTAGAGGGCTTTGTTAGAGGGTTTAGGGAACTGTTAGTTGCATCAGAATTAGTCGCCTTGGTTTTAGTGGTCGGGCGGTTTATAGACGCTCTGGCCTTGTTGGCTGATGGTTTTGGTGACTTTGAAGGCATTTGCCGTCTTTTTTCCTGCTTTTTTGCCTTTTGTTTATTGCTACGGTGAATCTTTCTTTTAGAGTTGGGGCCTTGGAGTAAAACGTGATTTGTTTGTTTTGGTGGACGTCCATTGCATCTTTGACTTTTGAGACGGTGTCAGATTTGACCAAGTTTTCTGGCTTCTGCTTCTAGCTTTACTTTGGTAAGGGTTTCTTTCTGGACGTTGATCCTCTTTGTTTAGTTTAGGGCCAAATTATGGGTTTTGAAGCTTGAGATTTTGTTAGCCTGCTTCTTAATGCGTCAATTGCCGGTACATTATTGCAAGAAACTCGTTGTTGCTTTACTTCGGAGTCGGAATAGTCTTTTTTGTGAAGGTTCATGCTAGAGGAAATTTGTTTATTTAATTAATTCCTTAATTAAATAATCAATTAACATTAATGGTTGATGATTAATAGTGTGACTTCAATCAATCATAGGTGCTTTGTACAATAATAATTGCAGTTATGCTCTGAATTGGTGCGTTCCTAAAGTTGTTGTTTTGGCGATTGCTTGCAGTTGAATTTTTTTTTTGTAGCTTGGAAGGGAGTCTTTAAAAAAACTAAAAGTGTTGGATTCATTCTTACGAGGAAAGTGCCAACCGACTAAACCCCATCTAATAAGTGAATGCCTGTTCTGGAAGTTTGGCACACAAAATGTGCAGTTAGTTTCTTGTCTTGTTGGTTTGTTTGTTGGTTTTAGTAGTGCCTATTTTGCGTCAATTGTTTTAGAGTTGCGACTAGGTAGGAAACCGTGCTGGTAGCAGTTTATCTAAAATTATTTTCTCTGTGACCTTACTTAAAATGCACAATAGACTTATGAGTTGATAACTGTCTTTCTGCCCTTGGTGTAGAAATGTTAATAACTATTGAGAGAAATATTTGAGACAAAGAATTGCGTTAAATATGTTTGTTAAAAACATGATTGTCTTAGCAGAAATTACTTTTAAGGCTTTAGTAGAAATATCCTGGAACAGACCTGATTTCAAAATAAACTACAATCTCTTTGATTGTTGATGGTCAAACATTTTTAAGTAGAACTTTGTCGGAATTATTCTTCAAGAGACGGTTTGGTGGACACTATCGATGTAGACCAGAGAGCATTAAAGTTCAAAGCTGTTAGCAAATGCTTTGGCTTTGTCTTTAGTTGTATAAATTAAGCCGTTTTAGCTATGAACAGCTGGAATCAGTTTTCGTTTATTATAAATTGTTTTTAGTATTTGCCACATCACGTTTTGTGGTTGATTCAAGCGCATTTTACCAACATAAGTTCTTGTGCTCTTTTACTGCTTGCTTTACTAGATAATTGAAGATTTGATTGTTTTACGATTTTCCGGAATATGATAACGTTGCCAAATACGTTACGTTCTTGGTTAAAAATTTTGACTTTTTTTGTTATACTTAGAGGGTTGTTAAAAGTTTTTGTGGCTTTTTATAAAGCAATTTTTATTTTGTCAGTTAATTTGTCAATTGCGCAGTTCACATCAGCTTTCTGAGCTTAAATGGTTGACAACCTTAACAAAGACATCATAATCAATGTACTTAAGCCTAGTCTAGTTTAATAATTTCAATGACAAAATGTTGGTGTATCTGTAGCAAAAACCGTGATTTTTATTTGCTAAACGTAATTGTAAAAAATACATCCTTTTGCATTTGTTGCACGACTAAACCACACTAGATGTTTAGAATTTAGATCTTTAAATTTTTGCCATTTTAAATGGAGCAGTTTTTTACTATTTATGGTAAATTTTTGTACTTTTTGACAATATTTTTTTCTTGCTCAGCCACTCACCCACTTGGATGGGTGGGTAGAGTAGTCAATAGTTTAAACTGGAGTGGCCCACCTACCCGCCTGAGTGTTAGTTATCAAAAGATTGAATATGATCATCTTCTGACGCTTGCATAAAAAGAAATTTTTTAATTTCTTGATGAGTGACATTTGGGCGGGCAGGTGGGTTACTCCAAATACTGATAACCGGTTAGTAATTTGAATTTTTGACATTTGCAGCAAAGACAAACTTTTAATTTCTTAATGACAAACATTGTTTTTAGTGTACTGTACTTCTTTATGAAGAGCAACTTTATAGTTAGCGTTGCGCACTTTTTGGTAGTCAAAATTGTCAAAATATTTTTTTTTGGGAAACGCTTGTGACGATTCTTCCAATAATCATAGCAGTGCTCAGATACTAGAAAGCTTTTAATTTTAAGTGTCTTAAAATTACGCTTTTTGAGGTAAGTTTTTAATATAGAAAAGAGGAAAAAGGAAAGGGTTGAGTCAGGCAAATAAAGAAGCCACAGGAATGTTTTTACTGGCCAGAAACCCGTTTATTGAAACTGCTGTGTGACAAAGCGCATTATCATGATGCAACACCTAGCTCTTGATGTTTGGTCTTACTTGCTTGAAGTTTTTCAAGATACTCTCTAAGTAATAATGATTATTGGCCGTTTGGTCTTGAGGCACAAACTTTAGTTTTTGATTTCCTCATTTTTGCTTTTTTGGCTTTGGAGATGTTGAAGTGTGCTATTTCATGCTCTGGTGCTTGGTATCTGGGTTGTACTCAAACACCCATAACACGTTCTAGAAAATTAATTGATTTCAAAAAACATTTTTGCGCGGGTTTTTCTCATCTTTAATTTATTAGCCAAAATCTGATGAAAGGTAGTGTGTTTTGCTAGTTTTGACATTTTATGATTAGAATTTTGCACTTTTCAACAGTTTATGACCAGATTTTTAATCTTTCTGATAATATTTCGATATTTTTTAGCCGGATTTACCTATTTTCAGATTTTATTTTAAAATTTTAATAGTTAATAGCCAATGTTTTCCAACAATATTTTGAAGTTTTTTGGCCGGAATAGTTTCAACAATTTTTAAATAAATTTTGGATGAGTTTTGATTTTTTTAATGTTTTATGACCGGATTCAGCCATTTTTGATTTTTTATGATAGAATTTTGCACTTATTACTTTAATGACTAAATTTTGGTGCTTTTTAACAAAAACTTCATACTTTTTGGCCAGGTTTTTCTATTTTTTATATTCAACAAAAAGAAATTGCACTTTTTATCAGTTTATGCCAGAAAAAGTTGCAAAATTGGGTACACTTTCTTCTAAAACCGTCTCAATAACGGCGCACTGCTAAATAGGTGGCGGTAATTTTAATTGATATTAATAATGCTACTAACCAATTAGTTAATTAACGCACAAAACTTTGGTTAGCTGCTAATATCTTGTCCCAAAGACAGCTAACAGTATGCCACCTGCATTTTCTTGCAAGTTTTGAAGAATCTAAAATTCCAAAAGTAGGTGTAATATGTTCGGCATTAATTATGGTATTTTTACCTTCTAACGCAACAATCTTCCACTTCTCTAGTTAAGAAATTTATCTGGACTAATCATCTCTAGATTTAAACGTAATACTAAATATTTTAGGTATCCGGAAACTTTCCTTTTCGATGGACAGTTTCTATGGAAACTGTTGACATAGCTTTATGGTCCATCTAACTAACCTGCTTACCGAATTCTTAAAACTTCTGAGCCACAGTAGAGAGTAGTGGTATGTTACAGTTCTAAATTGTGTCCTTTCTACAAAGGATCTAAATAGTTTTATAGCAAATAAATAAACTAATCATTTTCTTTTTGTTATGGGATAGTTTTGATCAGTATTACTTTGCTTACAAAATGATCTTTTCAAAAAAATTTCCATCTTTTTGAAGTAACACCGCCTCCAATCTAACCTCAAATGTTGGTCTGTATTGCAATTGGAGCACTTGCCTAAGCTTTTTTTGTTTGTGCCAGAGCTTTATCTGCTTCAGGTGTTCACTTAATCCTTTTTTCTTTCTTCTGACCTTTTAACAAAAAATGGTTGGTGTCATTATATTTGAGAAGTCTAGCTAGCTTTTTCAAAATGTTTAATTTTTGTTGTATTGGTAGGTACTAGTGCTTGCAACTTTATTACGATCAGTCTTAAACTTCTCATTATTTACCACAAACTCTAAATTTTTAAGTAAAAATTTGAAAACTTGCATTTGTCAATGTTGACTGTTAGGTTTGCATTACTAAGTCTAGAACGTTTTTAAGTGTTTTTTAAACGTTTTATTAACAATGATAATGTTGTCTTGGCAGTTAAATACATTTGGTTTCATTTTAGTATTAAATAAACTGTTCAACAATACTGTCTAGATGTGGGAAAAAAATATGCTAAAGGTTTTGTAATTGCGTCTAACTTTATTCCGTCAAAACAACTTTACAGGTTTGATAAAAGTCGTATAACGCCTAAACACATTTTGTAGTTTTTCCAAATGTACTTGTATTGCTTAAGAGAACACATATGGCTTTTGGGCCTTTGTTTTATTTGGTATTTATACCATGACAGATGTACAGATGGATGCGTTCTTAAGGTTTAAACTCTAATTCTAAGTATAAATCTTTAACTTGCCAGTTGCTCAAAAAAAGATACCAAACATTTTTAGAAAAGACAAATACCATTCCGTGATTCTGAACAAAATTGGTGTTCTTAATCTTCTTTTTCTCAACATCGGATTATTTCTAACCTTCTTGTAAAGTTGGCTTTCCTTTTTTTAGCAGGTTCCTCAAAGATACCTTAATTTTTATCTAAACTTCAAGCCCCACGTTAAGCGCCAAATTTGCGGCACACAAAACTTGGCTTTAACTAAATTCACAGTGTGGTAGTTAAGTTTAACACGTTGGTTGCCAAAATTTCAGTTTGGAAGATTTTTTAAAAACAAATTTATAATTTTAATGCCAAATTTATAATTTGGTAGAAGGCTCTACTTGAGCTAAAACTACTGTACTCATAAGAATAAATTTGTGATAAAAAACATAGTAAAGTGTTTTATTATTTTATAAATAATAATAATAATAATAGGTATATATTGTGACTAGTTTGGTTTTTAAGTAGCTATTTTTAACTATCTTTATACTATTCATAGTACTAATAGCCTCTTTATAAATGCCTGGGATTATGTAATATTTTTAAATGTGCCGCCTTTTTAAAATTGTGCACCAAATTATTTAATTTGTTTTGACAGTTCAACCGTCAAGCAAGGATGTATACAGATAAAGAGAATATTTTTATTATTAAATCCTACTTTAGGTTTGATAAAGGGGGCTTTATTCTATTTCGGATTGTGTTTGAGAGTTTCGACACAACTAAACAATGTAAACATATGAAAAGAATATTTCTATTATGAATCCTAAGATAGGCAACTTTATTTACGCTCTCCAAACTATTTCACTAGAGCGGCACAAACGTACATTAGATGGTTACATAATCTTAAGCTTTTATAATCTCTCTGTATTATTCTTTATATTAAGTTTAGTTAATTTTGAATAGATCTAACAACTTCAGGAACATGTTTACTCATTTTACATCTATATACAACAGTGAAGCTGTTTAGAAGAATTTGTTTTAATATGATAAATTAGATAGTATTGTATCTCTATTCGCATCTTTTGTCATTTCATTTCTATACTGAAAAACATATTCTTAATACTAAGTTTATAAATTATAAACATGATTTGTAGTTTCAATTTTAATAGTAAACATTGGTTCTATTGCCAATGAACTATATAATTGGCAGTGCATATTCATAACATTGAAAGTAAAACTAACCAATACAGAAACTATTATATTGTGACAACAAATTTATTTTATTGTGAACTATAATTTATTAATTGTTTTCAGCCCACCAAATCTCAAAACCGTGCAACCTTTATCTCGAACTCAACTAAAACAACAACTGATGCGAGAGCAGGCTATGCAAGAACAAGAAAGACGACACGCACAAGAAAGAGCACAACAACTTCAACGAAACCAGCAACTCGAACAACAACCTTCAATAAATTCAATGAGAGTACCATTGCATAGCCTGTCAGTCGATGTACCTCCACAAGTTCTACAAGTATAAATCAAAATACTTTTTTTTGTTTTAATTATTAATATTAATATTTATTAGGTACAAACCAAACTCGAAAATCCTACAAGATACCATGTGATACAAAAACAGAGAAGTCAAGTTAGACAATACCTTAGTGAATCATTCCAACAAAATAATCCTCTTGTGCCTCATATACAACAACAACAACAACAGCAGCAGCAGCAGCAACAACAACAAGCACAAACGCACGACCCGCGAAATTTCACGCCAAATACGAATACAGCTGGATATCTATCTCAATGCCATCAAAATTTCAATGGTGTTCCTTCGCCGAGTCCAAGCGATATGCATGCTATGTCGCCAGCTTTAAGTTCTGGAGCTACGAGTACATCTGAGGCAAGTATTATAATCGGTCTATTTACTATAATGAATGGAAGTGTATTTACATATGTTTTCTTTAGTATATGAATTACTAATGACTCATTTTACGTAAAAGTAAATTAAAACTATTTACATACATAAACTAAAATTAGTGTCATTAGTCGAACATATTTTAAAATATTAAAATTTCAATACTAATTATAGAGATGACAAAAGCGTTTATTATAATTAGTTAACAAATATATAAAAAGATTAATCAAATTATATTAAAATGTTAATAATTTACAATTATACAAAGGCCGATAAAATTAATATAATAAAATTAAGTATTCAAGACAAAACAACAGAAAATTATTTGGAAAATGTGCAAATCCAAACAAACTGTACAGCATTAATTTTAGATATATTGTATTTGTATTTATGAAATAAATATTATTATTTTTTATCAGCGTTGACTATTGGTACAAGGTCATTGGCTGAATATTAAATAATAATAATCTCAGGCCAAAGACCTGACAAAACAACACAACACATTAAAATGTTTAAAATAAATAAATACTAAATATTAAAATTAAAAAGTAAACTTTAAACTACTATTGCAAGTGATATTGAAGTTGTAAAATGCTTTAACGCCAGATACCAAAAGTAAACTTAACCTAATAGTACAGATAGCACTAAAGTTGTAAACTAACTATTTAATAACACGGACTAATCAATAAGGACAAATAATTAAATTACTATGAATACCAAAGAAAACACAAAAGTTGGTTAAATTTTTTTGAACATAGTGTGGCAAAAGCTTGACCTACATGCTTAGACTAGGCGTTTAAACCGTGATTTCTATTTACACCGCTTTGGTTTACTTTCATCCAGGCTTTCCGGCCGGTAAATGAAACGTTTCAAACGTAGAGCTCTCACCTATAGGTCTATACTTACTATTTTGACTAAAGTTTAGTTAGTTAGTTTAGATTATTGGCGTATCAGCCTAAGAAGGCCTTTGCTGGACTAAAGTTTAAAGCACAATGGCTAGAGAGACGGTGGTTCTATATCTACATGACCTGGCCTCCAGCCAAAGATGAACTTTTGTTCAAACTCGGCCAAGCGGAATACCAAAACTTGTAAGAGTTGAGCCAGCAGATCAATCTAGTACATAAACTTTATACTCAAGAGGGCATTCAACAAGTCTAAACATAAGAACAAACTGTAAGATGACGTCTCACAATACAATTTATGTAACGCATATAATTTTGTATGCGGAGGTCTTTTAAGGAGAACCCATAAATAGGTTGCAATGTTAATGACAAAAAGCACTTTTAACTTTACAATCCGTTCCCAACTTTTTTTAAATACAATCTATACGATGATGATATTTTTTGACTCTGCAAAAGGTTCTTTTTTTGTTTGTTTTCCAAGACATTTTTGCACAACTAAAGCTCTATCTAGCAAACAACAGCTCGAATATTGTCTTTGAGGGCTGGAATTGGTTACGGGGCATTAGCGTGGACTTCACGTAGCCCCAAAGAAAAAAAGGTTAGAAAGTTTTGCAAAATAATGAGTCCAAAATTTTGTTCGTTCAGCACTGCAATTGTTTCAAGAGTTATGTGAAGGGAGGTATTCTTTAGTTAAAAAACTAGTAGTCAGTGCTACACAGTAATGAAGGGTTTCGACCGGCTAAATCCGCTCCTTGAGCATAGCTAGGAAGGGTAGAATCCAACTTTTGACATTGCTTTACCAGTTCCTTATTTAAGTTGCATGAGATATTACTTTATCTCTTTTTTTTCTACTTATAATCTTTTGTATGAGTTTTCTATGCGTTTTTTGTGGCTTAACGTCCTTAAGCACCTGTATCCTGTCTGCGTCAAAAAAATACATACCCTATCTTTCTATGTTTCCTGATGACTTATGGTATGACCTTCTTCATTAAGATTTTGGTCTAGGCGGCTGTAGTGGCATTTACGTCATTCTATACCATCTTCCAGGTTGCAAGAAATTTCTGCCCGACCTTGGCATTTTCTCTCTTTGCCAGCAGATAAATTAGATTGATTTCTGCTTCTACCTGTGTTGAGACGATTCAGTAAACGCTAGTTACCCTAATTTAAGCTTTCTTTTGTGGCTTTTTTATCACGTTCAAAAGTTTTGTTGACTACTTGATTATATCACACTGGTACCCAATATAATATAATCGAGTTGACATAACGTTTTTTTTTTATTGGGCTTAGCCTTCACTGTTTTGGTCTCTTTTGCCATGAGATTCTACATATTTATGTTGTGGTCTAACGTTATTCTGAGGTATTTAATGACTATTTGGCTGTCAATGTTTACGTCTTTCAATCTTACGGTCATATTCTTTGATTAGAGCTTCCGTTTTATTATTTTTCAGTGTTAGGCCTTTTTTGCCCAACCATTTTTTAATTCTTATGAGCGCCCATTCCGCTCTATATTTTTTTTTGCACTCACCAGAGATTACCACTGCCAGGTCATCAACATATTTTCCCATATTAAGCTTCAGTACACCGTCATAATAAATATTTCACAGAACTGGGCTTAGAATCAATCCTTGTGGAACACCCCATGTCATTGGTAAAATACAATTCTCAACTGTTATGGTCCAATCTTTAAAGTATGCTTTAATCATGTTAATGAGATAGGGAAAGATACCTTTTTTCTTGAGTGCTTGTATAATTCCTTTTCATAGAACGAAATTAGAGGCCATTTTTACGTCAACAAGTGACTAGTGCTGCATATTGCATGTTGTTGTTGGCCTCTCTTGCAACCTTTTTTACTTGCTGTGTAGCGTCTAACGTGGAGCAACGCTTGCAAAAGTTATATTGTTTTTTGGACTCCAAGAACCTATTATTTAGGATAATCTTTAGAAGTTTTCCCAGCGTGTTGATCAGACATATTTGTTATCCAAGTTATCCTTACTTGGTTTACCAATTAAGTGTAACTTGGCGGTTTTAAGTTTTGTTTTTTTGAAATCTTTTCTATACAAGCTTTAAACACTTTTGAAAGGATCTGGTCTGGGCCTGCTTTTTTCTCAGCTTTTTATTTCTTTTACAGTGCAAAACGGATTTTTTTTTCAACTACGTCTTAGACACAATCAACTACCGGATAGCTCAAAAACAAATTTTGTACCGTCTTGTACTAGTTTATTCTGCAAAAATTTTGATGGGGTTTTGAGTGCCCAGCTTATTTTTCACAATTTTATAACCTAAGCCGCACATATTTGAGTCAATTTGGCTACAGATCCATCACTTTTTTTTGCCGATTTAATAGCCTTTTGGGTACTTTTTGGGTAATGTTGACGATAGTTTGGACAAACATTGGGATTTTCGATAGTAAAATTACAAAAAAATTGAGGAAAATCTTTTAAAAGTAACCCATTTTTAGCAATTAAGTGTTATATTTTACCTTAGGGTAAGCAAATTTAGTTTTTTTTATTTTGCGATCAAAAATACTACGTTTCAGGAGAATCAGAATCAAAGATATTGAATTTTTAATAAAATGGTATTTTTCCAATTCTTTTCTGGACATTTTTGGAATACCATGATCGGTTTTGCGGAAAATTTCTTTTTAAATATGGTTTTTGACTATTTTTTGCTAATTTACAGCAAAAAAACTAAAAGGAGACAAAATATTTCTAAAAAAATTAAATGGCCGCCATTTACACTGCATTGCATCTAACGATCAAAAGTTTTAAGAATTGTCATATTTTGAAACTTCAAACGTGTACAAAATTTGAGCAAAATCGGAGATGTGGGAACGTTTGTCTAAACTATCGTGGAATTACCATTTTAGCAGTCTTAAAAAATATCCTTAGTTTCTTAATCCAATCTTTGTCCAAGTCGCATCTATCTGCTTTGGTCATCTTTTTTTTGCCAATATAGCCCAAAAAGAAGGATTTTGGTTTAGTTTAAACTACTTTTTAGCAAAAGTACTGCCTTAATTATGTTGTCGGTAAAGACGGTAACATTGTTGCTTATGTCTTGCTAGACAATTTGTTTTAGTTTTTTTGCAGGTTTTTCATCTTGATTTGGAAATAAAAACTGTCTCTGCCCAAATTGTCCAAAATAGGCCAAAAAAAGTTATTATTTGACTACACACTCCGCATTAGCTGTATTTGCAGCATCTTTGTTGTTCTTAAAAAAAAAAACGGTAACATTGTTGCTTATGTCTTGCTAGACAATTTGTTTTAGTTTTTTGCAGGTTTTTCATCTTGATTTGGAAATAAAAACTGTCTATGCCCAAATTGTCCAAAATAGGCTAAACAAAGTCAGTTATTATTTGACTACACACTCCGCATTGGCTGAAGTTGCAGCATCTTTGTTGTTCTTAAAAAAATAAGGTCCCATGACTCTGCCGACCCAAAAACCGCTGCAAATAGTAAATTGTTCTATGATTTTTGGAACCCCAAATGCGGCAGTTTTGCTATTGACAAACTTACTAAAATGGAAATGGGCTTTGTCGGTAACTTACATTTGTAGCACCCAAGAAACAAAAGTTTGGTTTATCAGCAGGTTTTAATTCCTGCGTCAGCTGCACTTTATAAGCATGTAGGTTAAGATCAGTAGGTATAGTATGCAATAAAAGCTGGACTATCAAATTCTTAATAGTTGCGAACATCTTGGGATAGACAAACCTGAGTTTTCTGCGACAATGTTTTGAGCTGACCTAACAGTACGAGTTTAAACTGGCAATTTAACATCAGTTACTTGATTATTTTTTTCAAATTTTGCAATTAGCTTTACAATGGCTTTGCATGATACATTCTGACCAAAAAAAATTCATCCTGCTTATAATGAGTTTTTATTATTTCTGTACGCTTTTATTGCTTGGGCTGACGGCACTGGCTTAATTTGATGAATGTTAAAACCTTAGACCATATACACTTATAGACGCGTCGTGTGCTATACCCGCTTGTCATTTAGTGAAACCAACATAATAACGTTCTATGCCCACAATTGACGTCACGCGTAAATTGTAGACATTTGCCTTATGAGTAAAGTTTTATTTTAAAGTGTTTTGTAAACAATAAACACAATAAAATATATAGTATTAGTATACACTAAGTAAAAGATTTATTGGCATTTTTGATTAAAAATGTATTTACATATACGTCAAGTATTTTGCTACGTTTATCTACACGCAGTGATCATGTTGGCTTCACCGCTTTTGCAAAAGGCGTGTCTATAAGTGCGTATGGTTTAAGATTAAAACGGACACACTTTCTCTACTTTCTGCGTTTGGGTGCACAGTTAAGTAACGGTAGGTTTAAGTTTTTTTTTTAAGTTTAAACGTTTTGTTGTTAATAAATATTAATTAGTTGTTGTGGCTTCTTTTTGCTTGCTTTGCCGCAGTGCACGTAATTACAAAACAACTACAACAAGAGAAGAGAGTATTCCTGATAGCAGAGACTTAGTGCGGAATTTATCTAAAATGCTTTAATGCTTGCGTTGTGGACTTCGTATGGGGTTTTTAAACAGATTTTTTGACAAATGAGTACACGCAGTAGTAGTTGATTTTGTATCATGTACGATTATTTTTTTCAAGTTTTGTTAAGCCGACAAAAATAAATGAGGGAGATAAGGAAAATTGTATTATACACAAAAATTACTCATACATGTAAACTATTGTTTAACGTAGTTGCTACCGACATTAAAGCATTTGTCGTTGTATTTTGTTGAACAAATGAAAGTTGCTTGGAACTAAGTCCGGGCTGTAGGGCAGGTAGTCAAACTACTCCCATACAACTTTTTTCTTTAATTCACTTCATCATGAATATTAGTTTGTCCTTCCTAAAAAATTGTGCACCACTTTTGCTGTTCTATAACTAATAAAGTTTTTCCTATATACAACACACATTATTTGATGAATTTTAGACGCAATACTGTCTTCAGTTTGTAGAACATTTTGCTCACATAAAAATTAAGTTACATAATGGCCGACCTGGTTAAGAAGTACTTAAGATAGATTACTAAACACTATTGCGCAAGCGCTACTTTAGTATAACAATTTAGTATACATAGCAGCAAGCTCAAACTGTTTTAACGTAAGTTATTCTGGATGCAAAACAAGCGCGGGGACCCGGTAAGGTTTTTGAGACGGTAAAAATTTACGCACTAAGTTTTTGTTGTTAGAAATGAAAACCTTTTGCTTTTGCTACCCTATCCACTTTGTCTATGTCATGTTGATTAACAAATAGTCAATGTACAGGCAAACGTATATAACCAGTCCTTAACCAGTTTTGTGAGCGTTTTATGACTAAGATATTTCTCTGGTACGGAGTAGATAAAGTAGTCTACCCGTAATGTAAGTTGCCAGCATTACGGTCAAAAAAAAGGTTAATGCGCAAGTAGTAGCAAGGATATGGCTACTTTTAGAAAAAATGAAATGAACACATAACAGACAGACTTTGATGCTAGAAACATAAAATAGATGAAACTTAAAACTAAATTACAGAAACGCAAGATTGAAAAAAAATTAGAGCCAAAACGTAGAACTTTAAAGTTAAAGAAACGGATCAAATAACTGCTGTGCCAAGACAAATCAACAACAATGAAAACGTATCTTTCTTTTTTTGATTTTGTCCGATGACATAGTTTTCGACAAAAATTTTACTTGTTGCGTTGCTGGTAGCAAAATTATATATTTAACATTAGCTCGTGTCCATCACTGTAAAGATAAAAGTTGTGCCAATAATGAGGTTGACAACTGTTTCCATAATTACTTGTATGTCACTGTAGTCTCATTGTTGCTGCTTGTACAACTTGCGTTTAACAATTATAGAAAGCAGATCTTTTTACGTCATAAGATGGTATCTAAAGTTGTCCTATTTAAGTGCATCTGCTTTACTGCCCGAACAGATTGATTTATTGGGCATATTGGGGTTTACTAACCGTTCCAATTGAACGTAGTCTGGTAACCAGACGCTACATTAAAACAATTGAAGAAGCAATCAGTTCAGAAAACTATGTGAGAGGTGGTATATGTGATAAATGTTGTCTCATTTAAATGATTTTTTAGTTTCTTGGGGATCTATCTAATATGCTGTTTTGTTAGCAAAGTTTGGAGCACATTTTTCCGTAACTAAGTGCAAAATTTGCATCTGCCTTATTGTCTTAATCTTTCTATATCAGATTTTTATATTTTTTGCTCCAACAATTTCAAAAAAATCAGTTTTGAATCGACTTTTTTTTTTCAAAATTAGATCGACATTTTTTTTACCTTCAAACCATAAATTTTAAGTTGCAAATTAAACTACCAAATACGTTATAACTGAAGCCACTTTTAAAGATGTGTTAACTTATATACTTTATTTAAGAATGTGGTTAAAATAGGACAACGTAAATGGACTACTAAACTAATTCAAGGCATCCTGAATGTCAAAATTAAATTAACCAATAAGATAAGTACCGACATTGACAATTAAATCACTAACTTTGCTCGCATTTATTTATTAAAGGTCAAGGTATACACATGAAAAAGACAAATCAATCATATTTAATTCTTTTTGTCTACACTGAGTGGTCACCGTTTAGAATTTATAAAAATAGTTAAGAAAATAATTAATAGAAAATTAAATTTAACGATTAATTTAATTATCATATCTTTTTGTATTGATGCACTTTTAATAATACACCTACATAATCATATTTCTTTTTAAATATTACAATGCTACAATAATTTATTTACTTAGATTAAAACCGTCTCCAAATGATAGCAAATTATAAACAATAATTAATTCCGTCCACATGCGGTGTAAATACATAGGCAACACACATTACACAACTGTAATCACTAACATATGGTTGACTACGTTAAACAAACAAATTACTAAATATTGCAATCTGCTATTATAGTATTATCGATATTTAGTCTAATACTACTAATGCTAAATATTTTCATTCTGAGCAAATACAGATTTTAAATAATATATGTACATATGTAGATTATTTCATTATTTCATAAAACACACATTATTTTGCAATTATAATAGATTACAAATCTGAAATGCGTTCTTGAAAATAATCCATTGTATTCATATTGCACGTGCCTGAGAATGTTGAAAAAGATTCTAATGAAATCTAATTGATGCCTATTAATTAGAGTCCGAATGTGTGAATTGTGCGTTAATTAAAGAAGATCTCGCTCGGTGATACTTTCGAACATGACACAAATACATTGTCATTTAATTTCTTGAAAATATCTTACAATTAAAATAAATAATGGCTCGTGATTAAGTAATATTTTATGTAAATAAATAAATCTCTAAATTCACTATTACCTACTCTGTGTACATTGTATGAAATTCAAGTACTTCACGGCGCCGATATAGATAAGAATTCTAATCTAAAATTATTCAAGTAGAAAAGTATCAATATAGCAGGTGCTTGACCAGATTTATAATAATTATTGATTAATATTATTGTTGATTGTTGTTAATTGAACTGAACTCAAACAGATAAAAATTGTAATTACAAAATTTGTTCACATAAACCATGCAATGTAATAATATAATCATATTTTATAAATGTGTATGTTTTAAGAAAGTTCATTTCAACTTAAAAACAGGTTACAACAATTACTAGTTTAAAATGAATAAGGCAATTACCAAAAATTTTCCGAAACGCAGAAATTGCTCTTGCATAATTTTCCTTATTAAATAAATATAATTGATTTTGTTTTACATTATTTACATACATAACTATATTTTTGACTCGTAGAAGGCCACAAATTGCATTTAAATATTTTTAATAATCACAAATCAAGCGTTTAAATTATTTCGTTATTTTTAAAAATAAATCTATGAGTATGTAATTTAAAATAAATTAGTGTTTTATTTAACATTGATGGTTTACTACTTATAAAAGTGCACAGTTATAGTGTGATGTAACTTGTTCTTGGTTATAATTACACATATGTATTTTAATTATATCAAGGGGCCTCGAAATTTCATTTCTATACGAAATATCCGATTTTTTTCATATTTATTTATTGAGAGATAGATAGATAGAGATAGATAAATTATTCTTTAATTTATGTATAGTTTTCTACCAGAAGTGACAGACAATCAATATCTAGAAGTAGAACACTGGACACTTAAATTTAATAATAATGCAATAGCTTAGAAAGAAAATATGTTTGGTATTTTATACAAGCCCTAATTAATAATAACGTTTAAAACATGATGCGTTTATACGTTTAGGAATTATATTTTATCTTTTTAAGATACCTGTATACAATATATGAGACCTAGTGCAAGGACTGTTGAGCAGGCAGCCCGGGTTCGATTCCCGTCAGCGGCAATATCTAATTTGTCGAATATATTTTGATGCGGTTATCTTCTTTGCAACGCAATGCCAAATCAGCAAAGTATTTGCCTAGTAAACCTCTCTAGTGGTGTGGTTTGGATTCCACGTTAAACTGTAGACCTCGCATGTTTGTGTAGAACTATTATCGCACACCACAAACATACGATAGGGGAGCCTATGCTCGTAGCAAGCACACAGCACTATAAGAAGAAGAAACAATATATACTACTAAACTCATTAATTGATAGAATCTATGCACTATAGATACTGATGAGGCTTAGTATATAGTGTACCCACTCAACTCTTATGATGGCTTCTTTGCGTCTATTAGTTTTCTTCACTCCATACAAGTGCTCAGTACGTGCTGATAAGTTTAGCCACTAAAATGTATAACTAGCTGGTCATATCGAATGTTAATCCCCATGTTTGTCTAACCATCGCTTGGGTTGCAATGAGCACCCAATGGCCTTAGTAGCCACATATTTCAGATGAGTATGAAAGGTTGTTTGGTGTACTTTAACGATTGCCGTTTTAGTTGGATTTACTGATAGTTTCTTTATTATGTACTACATTTTGACAGTGTTTACATACTGCATCATCTTATATACAGTTCTCCAAACATTTTGTTTATTAGGATAGTGAAGTCATTAGCATAGCCTAAGGCAAAGAAGCTTATGTTGTTTGTGTCCTTAACAAGGCACGATAGTAGAACTACCCACTAGCAACTTTAGCTCAAACAGTTTTACCATATAATGTGATTGTTACAATTTGGTTCTAGAGAATAGAATTTACCCAGTATCAAACAAAAGGTGATATTTTTCCGTTTTCTATTGCTGTGGCTTTGTTTATAATGTTAATATTAGTTTTTAAAATCAATTCTAAAAGTTTTTTACCTTTTGGGTGTGCGTTTGCATTGCATCTTAAAGACTAGCGGTGTTTTGAGTTTGTTACTAATCAGCTTTTGGATTAGTTTTGATGGAAAAAGACTGGTTGTAGAAAAAGTACCCTGATTCAAGATTGATGTTTTTTCCTATTATATCCAACTTAGTTGTCACTTGGTCTTTGAAACAAAAATTATTCCAAAAAATAAAGTAATGCGTTCTTTTTCTTTAACTAAAAATGGAGGATTTGATAAATTTTGCTTTTTTGGAATTGAGTAAACAATCGGGATACTCTTTTATTATGATTACTAGTGATATCCCTGAAAAAAAGTTTCTGAATGTTTTTTTTTTGTAGTCTTCTCACTTTTTTTGTTTTTGTCGTGCCCGAAGGCTTGTTCACCTTTGTGTATATTTTCGTAAGGTTTTGTCCTTGCCACAAAAGTTTGCTTGGTTGCTAGTGCAATTTTTTTCTAGATGTTCCTGATAGTTTAAACTTTTTAGTTGCTTTTCCAGAATTTTTGGGGTTGCTCGGTTTTTGGTCGGAGTAGAATTCTGATTTTGGTGCTAACATTATGTTTTTTTCTATCTTATGCTTAGTAGCAGGCTTGTTAGAAATAGATAACAGATTTTTTGGTTTTCTGACTTTGTTACCTACTGACGTGGGTGGCTAAAAATGGGTCTGAAATAGACCAAAAAGTTTATAAAGGAAAGAATTTGAAGAATCTCATTGCCGAACCAAGGTTCCCGTGTAATGGTGTTGGTTTGCGTGTGCAATTCCTAATCTGTCATTTGGGGATACGCTAAAAATGGTTTTACCATCTCCTGTCCCCAAATTAGAAGAATCCAATTGTCTTTTTTTGGTTGTTTATTTACAGACCGTGGAATAAATTTGTTCGGTTGTTTGTTTGCTTGTTCTTTTTGTTTTTTGGATGCCAAGTACTTGTGTACCCATTGCTACTTGGTTGCATCATTTCAATTTTTTTCAGCAACTATTGTTTCTATCGTATCAGGTTTGACGTTTTGTTGCGTAATTTTTCAACATTGGTGTTGTTGAAGCTTAGAAACATATTTTTTGTTTGAAGAATATTTCTTTTTTGTTTATAAAACTACAACTGAATTACGTCTAATGTATTGGTAAATTTGAACAACATATAGATTAAAGAACTTTCTTATGTTGCCGGTTTGTAAGAGGCGGCCGCAGATGTTGGTTCTTTTGAGGCTGATGATATGCTTAAATGTATTAGTAATGTAAGTTGAGCAAGTCGGGGGCTTCTGTTATATCTGTGGCGGAAACTGGGCTACTGAGGGGTAGGTGTTTAACTGTTTGAGGTTACAATGAGGTCACTGGGCGGAAGTTATCAAAGATATAAAACTATTTTGGCCCGTTGCGCTAGGTGTAGTGCAACTTAGTATTAGGAGGTTGCGAGGTCTTGGTGGATGTCGGCAAACAATACACACCAAGAGACGAGTTGTTCTGGGACAAGTGTGTTGGCCTTTTACGGCTGGTGAATACAACTTGGCAGTTGTTCCTTGGATGTTGGGTTTGGTAGTACTGGCTACTGTTTTTTTGTGGTTTGGAAAGGGAATTTTCTAAAGATTTAAATTGTCGGATTCACTTTTAAATATTAAAGCCACTTTAATTGTCAATTGGTCTTTGAAACAAGGACCTAATGATACATGTACGGGCATTGCATGAGAGTTTGGCTAATCAGAGCTAACTACTCTTGTTTAGCCTTTGTTAAACCAGGGTTCTTGGACAAATGCAATGTCAATGTTATGTTTTACAATGTACGTGCTGGGGAGCGCGGAGGCTGCTCTGAAGTTTGACAATTCTTGCTCTTCTTTTGCGTTTTTGACAAAACATTTTGGTTTGTTTCCATTTTTTGTAGGACAATGCCCAAAAAGATATTTTGGAGAATTTTTATTTTTTTCAAACCTCTTTATCTATGAGTAAGACGTGTTATGTTTTTTTAAAATATGGTTTCAAGTTAACAACTTGTCATGTCTTGGTGTTTATGCTGTTTTGCACCTTCAGCCTGTTTACCAAGGTAGCCGGTTTCAATTGTGGCTTCGCTACCCATTTCAGTATTTTTTTTGGGTCTGGCAGTTTGTTTAATATAAATATTATTATTATTATTATTATTGTTAATATTATTATATTATTATAAACCTAATTATCTAAAATTTTTTTTACAATAAACTTTTTGGTTGCTAAAAAATAAATTAATACATTTTTTTTTACTTAAAAATGATAAAGATTTAATGAATTTTGCCTTTTTGGCATTGAGTGAACAATCGGGGTACATTTTTAGTATGGTTACTAGTGCAATCCCCGAAAAAATGTCTTTGAAAGTTCTTTTTGTAGTCTCCTTACTTTTTTTTGTTGTTCTGCCTGAGGGTAGTGTTGAGTGTTGTTGTAGCGTTTTTGGCTTGTCTACCTTTGTGTATATTTGCGTAGAGTTTTTTCTAATTGCCGCAGAAATTTGCCCGGTTGCTAGTGCAGTTCTTTTTTGGCTACCCTTGAAAGTTTTTTTCCATAAATTTGCTGCTTGATTTTTGGCCGGAGTTGAATTCTGCAATTATGTTTTTTTATGCTTAGTAGCAGCTTTGTTAGAAATTTTTTTTTTTTTTGTTTTTTTGGCCTTTGTAGCCTACGGACATGGGTGGTCAAAAACGGATCTGGAGTAGACCAAAAAGTTGAACAAAATGAAGTCAACAGTTTATAAAAGAAAGAATTGAAAAAATCTCATAGCCAAACTATGGTTACCGTGTAATGGTGTTGATTTGCGTGTGCAATTTTTGTCATCCGGGAATGCGCCAGAAAATGGTTTGCTTCAAATGTTTTTTTTATTGTTCATTTACAGGCAAATTCTTGCACTGTTTTATGGATGCTGAATGGTGGCAGATGTTGGTTTTTTTTGGGCTGATGATATGCCTAACAATATTAGTAATGTGGATTAAACAAGTCGGGGGCTTTTGTTATTACTGGGACGAAAACTGGGCTACTGGGTGATTGGTGCTTAACTCTTTAAGGTAATCTTGGCCTGTTGCGCCTTAGTGGTAGGAGACTGCGAGGTTTCGGTGAAAGTTGGCAACGACATCCACCAAAACATGAGCTATTTTAGGACAGGTGTGTTGGTTTTTTGCGGTTGGTGAATTCAGCTTGGCAGTTGTTTTTTGGTTTGAGGTGTTTCTGTGTAATAACAGAAGAGATGTTGTCTATGCAGTGCTAGCTATTGTTCTTTTTTTTGTGGTTTGGAAGAGGATTTTTTTTTTAATTTATCGTGGAAAGTGCCTACCAACTAACCCCCTTCCCCTTATTGTTGATTACTTCGAAGTTTGAGACCGTATGATTCATGGACCTTCCGTTTGGAGATAAGAACTTTTGGAGGTTCAGGAAATTATCTTATAGACATTTCTATCTGGATTGGCAAGTTGGGCCACATGGGATTGTAGTAAACGGCAAAGTTCTTAACGTACTTTTTGGCCAATTTTAATGTAATGTAGAAGTGGTGCAACTTTGAACAAAAAGATCAAAAAAGCCTTCAGGAAAGACTGCAGAGAATTCAGCACAAAACAAATTCATAAAACTTATCAAAACAACACCAACATGAGAGTTTTGCAGAAAATCAAAAAGAAAAGCAACAATACATAAAATAAAAAATGAAAAGAAGAAATTGTCATAGAAAAGAACAAAATTGCAGAAACCATCAAAAGATTCTATGTAAACTTATATAGCCAAGTAGTTAAATCCAAAGATTGGCGGACATGGCCGAGACAATCAGTCTTAAATGTAAAATCCAAAAACTTTAAGAGATTGATAAAGCAGAACTAAGAACCAGGCGAAGATCAAATAACTAGCAAAATGCTGAAGACTAAAAGAGAGCAATCTTAATATTCTTGAACAAATGCCTTAAAAAGAACACAATTTCTGACTCATGGCAAAGCTCAGAAGTAATTCTTTTTTTTTTAAACAAAAATAAAACAATTTTGGAAAACCAGTCTACTGTCTACCTTTTAACTCAAAAATTCGATTTTTATCAACCGGCTGAACAAGCAGGTTTCAAGCGAGGCTAGAGCACGACCAACCACATTCAAACATTGCGTATACTGATTGAGAAATGTACAAAGTACAATATCCATCTCCACACGACATTTGTGGACTATCAAAAAGCCTTTGATTCCATCGAAACATGGGCAGTACTACAGTCAATTAATGCCCAAATTGACTCCAAACTTGCTTAAGTACATCTACAAACATGCAACCCTATACGTCAAAATGGGAGACAATTGGACGACGAGGGAAGTACCCATTAAAAAAAGCGTCCAGCAAGGCAATACCATTTTGCAAAATTATTCACTTTAGTTCTGGAAGACGTGTTCAGAAAACGACGTATTACAGAGGCATGCAGGCAGGAACTGGATGCAGACTGCCCAACAAAGATTGACATGGAAGCGTATAAAAGAGGCTTATGTTCAGGAGTGGACAAAATTAGGCTAAAGAAGAAGAAGAAGAAGAATAGAAGTGGGGGTTTAAATTTTTCTGTTTTGGACAAATTATAGAACTCCAATAAGCATCCGTAAAGTCGTACTTTAGAAAACCTTAAGATTGAGGTAGCAGTTGCAGCCGTTCCCCAAATGGGGGAGGGATATGTCATTATTGGTCTGATGATGGTAGTGTAGAGTCGGGATTTATTCCAATGCATCAAAAATAGCATATTTGAGCAAATCGTAAGTTGCTGTTTCTCCTGTGGCGGAAACTGGGCTATTGAAGAGTTGGTGCTTAATTCTTTAAAGTTATTACGATGTCACTAGACGTAGGTTGTTAGAGGTAAAGAACTATCTTGGTCCGTCGCGCCAGATGTAATGCAACTTAGTGGTAGAAAACTGCAAGGTCTTGGTGCATGTCGACAACAAGACCCATCTAGAAATGAGCTGTTTTGGGACAGATTTGTTGGCCTTTTGCGGCTGGTGGATACAGCTTGGCAGCTGTTTTTTGGTTTGTCAGTTGTTTCTGTGTAAAAGCAGAAGAGATATTGAGTATGCGGTAGTACTGGCTACTGTTTTTTTTTTTTGGTCTGGAAGGGAAGTTTTCTAAAAATTCAACGTGTTGTGTCTACCGACTCACCCCCCCTCTTCCCATCTTCTTTTATTGTTGATTACCTGGAAATTTGAGACCGTATGGCTCATAGAGCTTCCCGTTTGAAGATAAATATTTTAAGAGGTTTAGGAGATCATTCTATAGACTTGGTTGGGCCACATGGGATTGGAGTAAACTGCAAAGTTCTTGACGTACTTTTTGGCCAATTTTAATGTGGTGTAGAAGTGGTGCAACTTTAAACAAAAAGATCAAAAAGGTCATCAGGAAATAATGCAGAACACCAACATGAGAGTTTCTCAAGTTAGAAGATCAAAAAGAAAGGCAGCAATACATAAAATGAAAAATGACAAAGTAGAAATTGTTATAAAAAAGGACAAGATTGCAGAAACCATTGAAATATTCTACGTAAACTTATATAGCCAAGTAGTTCAATCCGAAGATCAGCAAACAAGGTCGAGACAAACAGTTTTAATTGTAGGTTCCAAAAAACTCCAAAAAATTGATAAAACAAAGCTAAAAGCAGCATTACACCATCTAAAGAACAGCAAAATACCAGGCAAAGATCAAATAATTAGCGAAATGCTGAAAACTGAAGGAGAAGCCTTGGAAAAAGCAATCTTGAACAAATGTCTTAAAGAAGACAAAATTTCTAATTCATGGCAAAACGCAGAGGTAATTATCTTTTTTAAAAAAGGAGATAATACAAATTTGGAAAACTATAGACTAATTAGTCTACCTTTTAACTTTCAAGCAAGGCTTCAGCACGACCGACCACATTCAAACATTGCGTATAGTGATCGAGAAATGTGCAAAGTACAGTATTCACTTTCACACGATATTTGTGGACTATCAGAAAGTCTTTGATTGCATTAAAACATGGGCAGTACTCCACTCAATGCAGCAAAAAAAAGAAGAGAACTAACAAATAAAACTACTAAGATAATATGGAGCTACCTTCAGGAGAGAAAATGACAAACTGACCAAAAATGGGCTGATTAGATTAGTACCACAGGGTTCTGCACTAGGTCCTAAATTATGGAATTTAGTTTATAATCAGCTACTCAGGATGCGGCTGGAGGAGTGACAATAACGGCATTTGCGGATGACGTAGCTTTGGTAGGTAGAAATATAGACATAGAAGTACTAAATGAAAGATTAGAATTGGCAATAGAGATGATCAAGAGATAGATGAGAAATAAAAGATAAGATCTGGATCCACAGAAAACCGAGGCGGCATGGCTATCGACAAAGAGAACAAACAGTGCAAATAGAAAAATACAGGTAGGTGAACAAATAATAACCATAGGAAAAAAAATTAAATACCTTGAAATAACACTTGAAGCAAAGGGATGGAATGAACAGGTTAAGGAATGCTTAGTAGGCTTATGCCAAACAAGGGAGGATCAGGAAAAGGAACAAGAAGGCTAATAGCAACTGCGGCTAGAAGTAAACTATTGTATGCCGCAGAAACATGGGGAGAAGGTTTGAAGAAAAAAAAACAGAAAAGAAGTAAGAGGAGCTATGAGCGCAAGTTCGTTAAGGATCTGCAGAGCCTACAGGACGGTGTCACAGGAGGCACTAGAAGTAATTGCTGCGACACTACCAGCAGATTTGATGGAAGAAAGATTAGGTATAAAGAAAATGGTAAATGAAAGAACTAGTAAGCAAGAAGCAAAGAAACCAGCAAAAAAGAATATGATAGAAAGATGGCAAAGACAGTGGAAAGAAGGAGAAAAGGGAGAATGGACAAAGGAACTAATACCAGAAATAAAATAATGGGTAAAGATAAAACCGGAGACGTGTTACTATACAACACAACTACTTACCGGATATGGAGCGTTTGGAAAGTACTTACAAAAAACAAATAAGATGGAAAAAAAGGAAAAATGTATTATTTGTCTAGAAGACACGCATGAAGACGTAGAACATACGCTAGTAGAGTGCGAAGCATGGGAGAAAGATAGGAAAACGCTAGAAAAGGTATTAGAAAACAAAGTAGACAGATCTACAATCATTAAAATATGCCTAAGTGACGAAAACAAATGGAGAGCACTAAGAAACTATGCAACGACAGTACTGAAAAAAAATATAGAGGAGTTTCAAGCTTTGAAATTTAGGTAAACCAAAATGGAAGAAAACACACAAATTAAAAGCCACAGAAGACAAAGAAAAGAGGAGCGAGAAGCTAAATGAAAGCAAAAGAATATGGAAAAAAGTAATAAAGAGGAAAGAAACAAAGAAGGTCAAAACAACTATGCTTGCCAAGCAATGGAAAATGAACAGAGAAACAAGAGAAGAACATATACTGAAACCTTAGTACCAACAGAAATTGCAGAAATAAGGAGAAAAAGGAGAGAACTGCTCAAAGAAAATAAATTGACGGAATTGACTAAACAATTTACAAACGGAAGATACGCCATCTCGAGGTTGACAGAAAATGCAACTTTCAAAATGGTCAAAGTATATCTGGCAACTAGGGGACACGAAGAACTAATCCCAAATGGAGATTTAAGAATTTCACTAGAAGTTAAACTTACAAATGTAGGACTACCAAAAGGGATGCACTTAATGGAGCTGCATAAAATATTTATTAAAAAAAGAGGAAGAAGTTAATGAAGATATAGAAAAACTAAAAAGATACCTAAGGACAATGCAAATATCTAGACTGAATAACACAAGAATGGGAGAATAGAGAGGAGAATGCCAGTGTAGGAAGTAGGGCAGAAAAATAGGGTATAGGGAGAAATGGGCTGGGGGCAGCATGTGTTGCCGCAGCAGACTGCGTAAATTCCGCAAGACTAAAGCCAGCCCACCTCAAACTAGTACCACATTAGAGACAATGATTAGGACAAATTAACAGCAGGACTTACGCAGAGAAGAAAACTGAAAAGTATTGCCATGCGTTAGTTATTCTCAAGGGCCATTTGTTGAGGCCAACACGTCACTAACTAACTCCACTCAATGAACAATGTTCGAATTGACTCTAAACTTGCTTAAATCTACAAACACGCAACTCTACACGTTAAAATGAAAAAAAAATTAGACGACGATAAAAGTACCTATCAAAAAAGGCGTCCGGCAAGGCCACATCATCTCGCCAAAATTATTCACTTTAGCGCTGGAAGACGTGTTCAAAAAACGACGATTTATAGTGGCACGCGAGTTACGTGATCGCATTCTGCGATTCAGCATGTTCTTATGTTACAAATTGTAAGAAGCTGCAAACACATGCAGCGATAATCTAATCTTATTGTAAAACATTTTATTGTATGTAGTTTAGTTCTATTTTATTATTCACTCTGTAAGGAGCTCAAGAACTCCGACTTTAATTCAAAATAAATACTTTTTAAAAACTAAAGTTAGTCGTTAAACAAATTAACTGGCGCAGTCGTACGGATTGAGTAAAAGTATTCTATCGCAGAGATACTTTTTGAATATCAATTCTTAAACTCAATAATCGAACACTTTGTTAAAGTGATAGTAAAAGTGTTAAAAAAGCTCCAAGAACAAGAATCGTCTACCGGAGCCTTTTCAACAACAAGAGCCAAGCCGCCCAGAAGGAAGCCTTCCAAACATCGAAAAGCCGACTTCTAACAACGGAGTACAGCATATGCGAAATCAACGGAACAAGAATCGTCCTGAGATTACCACCGCTGGACTCCACAACCAATCCATCGAGGATACCTGATCATCGTGATCGCTGTTAACAAAAAAAAATGAAACTGTAAGAACTTTTATGTTATAAATAATATTTTTTATACTGATATAAAATTATCAAATTTGTTTTAAAAACAAAAAAAATATTGATATACTTTTACATATTCCATTAATTAATAACTTTTAATTTGCCATTATTAATAAACTTAAATTTATTTTAAACTATTTTTGCATGAATAAATATTTATAGTTAAATAAGCTTATTATATAGTAACCATATATATTTCAAAAATTGTTATTTTAAGTAGATGAACGTATATATATTATTATTTTAAATTTAATTATATTTTATAAAAACTGGATTTAATTCGAGAAGTACAGTCAGAAAACAGCTCTCTATCAGAGTCTGACACTGAATCAGACATCGCGATCGATTCAGATTATACAAATAATACAGATCAATTAATACCCGAATTAAACAACTTATCAAATCTTTTTGAGAATTTAAACTTTGCAATGGCACAACCACAACAAGTTCAATTATATCCCCCAGGATTTCATACATCTCTTTTAAATGAGATACCAAAATTTGACGGAAATCCATCAGAATTGTCTGAGTATGTACGAGCTGTTGAAGATATATTCACACAATTCTGGCAAATTAATGATCCTGGTGCATATATTAACAGATTATTACTTTCTGCAGCACGCAATCGCTTAAAAGGCGCTGCTCTGGAGGTTATTACTGGCCAAATAATAGATTCATGGGATAACCTAAAACTATTACTTATAGAAAATTTTGGTGATCAAAGATCCGAATTAAATTTAAAAATCGATTTATCTAGACTTAGGCAAAATATAAAAGAAAGCCCAATTGAATATTTTAATAGGTGTAGATCCTTACTGGCTATACTAAACTCAAAAATTGCTCTTACCAATGAAGACAATGCTATAAAAATTTATAAAATAGAGGAAGCTAAAAAGTTGACATTGATTGCATTTACTAGCGGATTAGCAGAACCATTGGGTTCATTTATCAGAAGTCGAGGTCCAGAATCATTAGAAACTGCATTAACCTATGTCAAAAATGAGCTTGATATTAGATATTATCAAAACTTAAATAATAGACCTGTACAACAGTTCAAACCCAATTTAAATCAAACTCAACCCAAATTATATCCAACCTTTCAAAACCCACAACCGCAAAACTATTTTCCGCAACAACATTTTGTTCATCAAAATCAACCTCGATTCAATACCAATCAATTTCCTAACTACCGATCGAACTCACAACCGACTCAGTTTCCTCGTTATCAAAAATCATTTGTAAAATCAGGACAGAATGCATTTGCACCTAAACCAAACTACCAACCTACTTATCGACCTGAACCAATGCAGGCAAGTACCATAAATAAACTACCTGGTACACAATTTCATAGATCAAGACCATTTAGTTCAAATTTTAATTCTAACTTTAGATCAAGTTATCAACCAAATCAACCAAATTTGAATTTGCAAGAATTATCCAATGTAAGTAATTACGGAGTCCCCGAAGAAGACCACTATGATTCTAAAGTTGCCCAATCGACAGAAATGCCGTGCAACACATATGAATACGACAATGATCAAGAAGAATCTTTGGAACAACTTACTGATTATTCTGATCAGCAAACTGATTCAGAAGATGCTGTAAATTTTCACTAACAGCCTCGGTCGAATCATTTTCAATAAACCCAAAATCTAACCTACCATATATATTGATACCAGAAACAAACGAAAAACTATTAATTGATACCGGAAGTTCCCGTACCATACTTTCACCTGAATTCGTAAATACGTATTTTCCAGAATCAATATTCGAACAACCTTTTGAAATTTCTACATCACATGGTACAACTTATCACAATCATGTTGCCGAAGTTCCAATTCCAAATTTATTTTCTGAGGAAGGAACACATCTTTGTTACCTATTTAATTTTCATACAGAATACGTCGGACTAATAGGAACAGATTTATTAGCTATATTGCCTGCAAACATCGATTATCGATGGATGCATATTCAAACAAACAAAACTACTATACCATTTTATTATAATGATTCAAAACTAAAACAGGAAGAACAAAAACGTAATCAATGTAATTTCTTAAAAACCAAAACTTCAGAAAACGCGATAAAAACTGTAATTATACCACCTAGAGTAGAAACGTTTGTAACTCTACCAGCAGTTGGGAAAAATGGTAATAAACTTGCTCCTAAATTAAACTTAACAAAAGATGTATTAATGCCTTCAGCTATAGTATCATTATACAATAATTGGTTTAGAACCACTTTAATTAATACTTCAGAAAAAACTCAAACATTGAGTATTTATCAACCATTAGTTTTAGAAGATTATACTCCTTCAAAAGATGCTATTCAAATTAATAATATTAATTGTTCAAACCCTAACAAAAAACAAACGCTTTTAGAAAATTTAAACAAAAATCTAAGATTGGACCATCTTAATTCCGAAGAACAAGTAATGTTAAAAAATTTATGTGTACAATACAAAGACATATTTTACACTCCAGAAATTCCTTTATCTTCTACTACATTAACAAAACACCACATTCGGACAAAAACGGAAACACCTATATTTACTAAAACCTACAGGTACCCCCATGTCCATAGACAAGAGGTAAAACAACAAATTGAAAAAATGTTGCAAGACAACATTATAGAACCTAGCGAATCACCTTATAACTTTCCAATTTGGGTGGTTCCCAAAAAACAAGACGCTTCAGGGAAACAAAAATGGCGAATTGTCATAGACTATAGGAAGCTTAATGAGCAAACTATAGATGACAAATTTCCGTTACCTCGGATAGAAACCGTGTTAGACCAGTTGGGCAAAGCTAATTATTTTAGCACTTTAGATCTCGCTTCTGGTTTTCACCAGATCGAAATTGAAAAGTTAGACAGAGAAAAAACAGCTTTCTCTACTGAAGAAGGTCACTTTCAATTTAAAAGAATGCCCTTTGGCCTGAAAAACGCCCCGGCATCTTTTCAAAGAGCTATTAATGTAGCCTTAAAAGGTTTAACGCCTACCCAATGTCTAGTATACCTAGACGATATTATTATCTAATCCAGTTCACTACAAGAACATATTAATCGCTTGAGAAATGTATTTCAAAAATGTAGGGAAAGTAACATAAAGATTCAATTAGACAAATCTGAGTTTCTTCAAAAATCAGTTAAATATCTAGGTCATATTATAACAACTGACGGAGTAAAACCGGACCCTTCAAAAATAAAAGCTATCAAAAATTTCCCTTTGCCAAACACAAGAACTGAAATAAAATCATTTTTAGGACTTTTTGGCTATTACAGAAAATTTGTTAAAGACTTTGCAAAAATTACAAAATTCCTTACCAATTGTCTCAAAAAAGAAAACAAAATTATTCATTCACGAGATTTTATAGATTCTTTTGAATACTGCAAAAATCTCTTAATTAACGAGCCCATATTACAATACCCTGATTTTAATCAGCCGTTTGAATTAACTACGGACGCTTCAAAATTTTCACTTGGTGCTGTTTTGGCACAAAACGGCAAACCTATTTGTTATGCTTCACGTACTCTCAACGATACCGAACAAAAATACAGTACTATTGAACGTGAACTATTGGCCATTGTTTGGTCAACCAAACAATTTCGTCCATATTTATATGGAGTAAAATTTACTTTATTCACTGACCATAGACCTCTAGTTTGGCTTCGTAATCTAAAAGAACCAAATTCTAAACTTACCAGATGGGCCCTTAAATTAGAAGAATACAACTTCGATATAAAATATTTACCCGGAAAAACAAACAAAGTGGCTGATGCCCTTTCTCGTATTCAAATTTACCCGTTATCTGTTCAGGATAACGTCATCGATGATATCGACAAAATAATACTTGATTTAGATAGAGTAGAAACACCAGGACCCCTAGCATCCAATTTAAGCATGATACCTAATAGATCAGAAACACCAAATATCAATGACTTGTTTGACACACCAGTATTCAAACCCCCATCAGAACGCTCGTCCCCGTTTAACAACGACGACAGTTCATTAGCAGATACAGTTCACACCCAACAAAGTTCAACTCCTGTTATAGATATAAGCGAAAAGCCATTACAACATTTTAATAAACAAATTGAGTTTATTGAAGTTCAGTTACCAAAAAAAATCAAAATTTCCAAATTTGATGGCTATACACACTATTCAGTTTTTATTAATCCTAAAGAAAAAAAGAATAAATTTAATGAACTATTGATAGAACACTGTGAACCACAAACAAACTATTATTGTTATTTTCCAAACGATTCATTTTACCAAGAATTTTCTCTTTATATAAATTCAATTACAAACGAAAACACTCCAAAATTCCATAGGTGTACAAAACAAGTTACTTATATAACTGATCCCGAAGAACGTCAAAGCCAAATTACCAATTACCATCTCGGAAAAACTAACCATAGAGGTATATCCGAAACTATTGAACACCTTCAACGCAAATATTTTTGGAAAGGAATGTCTACCGACATTAAGAAATTCATTGATAATTGTCAAAATTGTAAAACCCAAAAATATAATCGGAATCCTATAAAACAGCCTCTACACATGACTCCAACTTTTAATCGACCATTCCATACAATTCACGTAGATATATTCCAAGTCAATAAAAGTAAATATTTAACCCTGATTGACGCTTTTTCAAAATTTGCTCAAGCATACCAATTGCATTCTAGCAACCTAATTGAAATAACCGATAAGCTATTAAGTTTCGTTACAAGTTATACTACTCCTAGTGTAATAGTTGCAGATAATGAATTTAAAAAACAACCTTTCATTAATTTCTTGCAACTACACAAAATTCAATTACACACGACGACACCTTACCACCATCAGTCAAATTCGCCAGTAGAACGTTTACATTCTACTCTCTTAGAACACTATAGACTTTTAAATGAAACACCAGAAGATAAAAAAATGTCATACTGTGTATTGGCCTATAATCATTCCATTCATTCAAATTTAAAACTCTCTCCTTTCGAAATAGTATTTGGGCACACTGATAACAAAAACCCTTTTGACTTAGATTACGATAAGACGTTTCTAGAGAACTATGTAAGCGACCATAAAGAAAAAATGAAATACATTTATAACGCCTTACATGACAAACAAATGCTCACAAAAGAAATTCGAAATAAAAAAATTAACACACCACGTAAAATTAAAGTGTTTAAGATTGGAGACCGTGTATATTTAAAGACCGATAAACGCAATAAAAAGGAACCCAAATTTGTAGGTCCATACACTATTAGCAAAGTTTATGAGCATGATACTTATGATGTTAGAAATGAAAAAAAAAATATAACCTTGAAGAGACATGTTAACGAATTAATGCCTTTTACAGGTTATTGCCAAACATCCTCTTCCTCTTCACCTGAATGAAAACCCCGGACTATACCCTCTTCAAAGAGGCAAAGCTCTCTTGAAAGAATCCGAATGGACGTTAATTAAAATTCTTGATTACACCCCCATACTAGATAACTATCAAGTTCTAAAAGATAATGTTCTAAAATCAATATCACTTTTGGAAAACAAGAACTACCCATTGGTACATAGAACATACAAAAATTTAACAGACATTCTGATCAATCACGACAATGAAATACTGATCCTTAAACAATATATAAATAAAGCCGATCAACTTTTATACCAGTTATTTCCCGAAATGCAAACAACTAGACATAAGCAAAGCTTAATGGATGGATTAGGAAATGTTATAAAGTTTGTTACAGGTAATCTAAATGCAGAAGATGGACAAAGATATGAACGTATGATCTCTAAATTAACTCATGATTCTGACAACCAAAAAACTGCTTTATTAACACAAGCACATATTTTAAATAATACTTTATCCACTATATACGACCTTTCAAAAAACCAAGAACTATTAAATATTAATATAAACAAAATTTTATTGGATCACGCAGAAATTGAGCAAATATTATCTGAAAGTTCAACTTATTCAGTAATAAACCAATCAATTCAAACATTGCAATTATTTATAAACATCTGGATCGAATTAGAAAATGCCCTCACTTTTGCCCAGAGACACCAATTACACCTTTCACTTATTGACAATAACGATCTTATCCAATCTTTTAATTATATAACAAAATCCTTAAACCAACTTCAAAATTCTAATAAAAAAGGGTTAACCCTTCCTTACCCTGCAGAACATAAAAATATCCATTTATATGAACCAATCATTACAACAAAAATATACCAACAAGGTAAAGTTTTTACATTCATCTTCGAAATTCCCTTAATTGAATCCTCTTCTGATTTACAACTAATTGAATTAATTCCTTTTCCTGCATATACCACAAATAATGAGTTTCAAATGATTATACCTTCATACAAAAATTTGTTATTCAACACGGAATTCAGTGTCCCTATTGAGATCAATCGGTGTCAACAAACTTCCGTCGAACAGTATTTTTGTTCCCAAAAAAATCACTTTTCTATTCCAAATTCAAAATTGTGTGAGACACAGTTGTTATCGTTTCATGACAATCAAACATGTCAACCATATATATTTAATTTAACCACTAATAAAATTTTTCAAATTGACGTAGCTACTTGGCTAATTAGCACGCCTACAAAAAGCATTTTGGAAATTCAGTGTAACCAAAATAGGAGAAAAGAAGAAATAGTAGGATCATATGTTATACATTTAAGTCCCGATTGTTCGGCCCTATTCAACCACAATGAATTAGTATTTAATATGAAAACTTCTTCTACCAAAGAAGTAATTTTAAAACTACCTAATATTGGTAAGTTACAAGAGTCTAACGATAAATCGATTAACGTCCCAAAATTAGATCTGTCACCGATCAATACCATAGATTTAGTAAAAAATCAATTAAAACTAAATAATCATGAATCATTTTTAGATATAAACTCGGTTGTAACACCGTTAAATATTAGTTCACTTATCTTTAGTGTTATTTTAATTTTTATTGTAATATGTTCCATAATTATTATATATTGTAAACGTAATTCCTTCAAACAAAAATTAATAAAAACATTTGAAGATAATAAAATTGTAAATCCATCATTATTGCAATGTAAAACTTAAACATTAGCATATTTAAGATTCTTGGGATGGAGGAGTTACGTGATCGCATTCTGCGATTCAGCATGTTCTTATGTTACAAATTGTAAGAAGCTGCAAACACATGCAGCGATAATCTAATCTTATTGTAAAACATTTTATTGTATGTAGTTTAGTTCTATTTTATTATTCACTCTGTAAGGAGCTCAAGAACTCCGACTTTAATTCAAAATAAATACTTTTTAAAAACTAAAGTTAGTCGTTAAACAAATTAACTCGCGGGCAGGAACTGGATATAGACTGCTCAACAAAGATCGACATGGAAGCGTATGGAAGAGGCCTATGTATAGGAGTAAACGAAATCAGGTTAATTTGTCTTAATTTGTTCTTAAATGCTTTTTGCTTTTTATTAACTGTCTACTTTGTCTGAATTGAAAACAACTATTTTTCACCAGCATTCTAACATTCTGGGTGTCTTTTTGCTTTTAAGTCAAAAATTTTGGGAACTACAATTAGCAACCAGTACCAAGTCAATAAACTTGTGCTCAAAATTGCTAATTTTAACATTTTCATTAATGGTTAATGTTTGTAGTTTGTTTGTTTTTTTATACATCATCTTCAGAACTAAATGCTTTAGATTTAGATTCAAATAAGATGTGCTCAGCGAGGTGTAAGCTAGCATAATAAAACTTGAAAAAATGTTTTTTTCTTTGAAACTTTCATAGGTTAAGCAAATAAAACAAGTAGAGGTGTACTATTTAGGTGTATTTTCTATGAACCATGAGTTAAAGTTTGCTCTAGAATAGATCGTTTTTATACACCTTACCCAACTTGGTTGAAGCAGGTGTTCTAAATATGAGAAGTAAATTTAGAATTAATATTTGTTGCTAAATCCACAAATAATTTATGGCGGAGTAGGAGACTTGATTTTGAAACCAACAATCAACGTTATAGAAATGAAGTAGGCCAGGAAAATTGAATGAACAATAAAATGGTCATTGTAGGCGTGTCACAACACAAAACTTTAGAAAGAGACATGACTATACTTACAAAGGGGGGGAATGCACGCCTCATTCTCTTTTGTATTGGAAATTAATGCAAAATTTAATTCAACAAACTATAAACCATAACTACTTTAGTTTGTAGATCTGTCACATACTACAACAAAGCCAAAAGTGAAACCAAGGCAAAATGCAAAATAAACGTCATCTTTGATAGATATCTAGAGGTCAGGAAGGGAATCAACACATAAGTCTTTTGAAAAAAATTGGGCACATAACCAGAAGTAAGAAAACAAAAACTGTACTTAAAAAAAAGCAGCCATAACCCCAGAGAGTGGAAAAACACACCTCAGTCAGCTTGAGAATATACGTGGCCTACATATAAGGAAAGTTTAGTTTAGTTCTTAGGTTCAAGTGCTCGTTGCGTATATTATGCGTGACTACACTTCCAGAAACGAAGAAACCACAACTTATTCATTTTAGATAAAAATGTGGCCACACTCATAGAAACAAGTAAGAAAAAAAACACACCTCTGCTATTTAATTCACAAGCTCAAGGGTCTCAATATAGTGCTTAAACATTATAAACCATAACTGAATTAGTTTGTGGATCATATAATACAATAACGCCAAATGTGATGACAATACAAAATTCAAAATCGCCATCTTAAAAAGACGTGACCAGTCTCTTTGGGGTAGAAAAGAAGAACCTATTTTTTTTTTAAAGAAATGTGGGCATATAACAAAGAGCAAAGAAAAGGAAACAATTGAATAGGTGTAGCCAGTCTCCTAGAGATAAAAAAAAACAAATTTCTGCCTTTTTGAAAAAAAATGTGAATACTTAATCAGGTGCAACAAAAAGTAAACTACAGCTCCGCTACCTTTAAAAAGGGTGCATCTACAACCCTATGAGGCAAAAAAAAACACATCAGCCGTGAAAATAGGCGTCTTATAGATGGGAAAAAACTCATTTAGTTCTTAGATTCAAGTATGGTACAACAGTTAAGTTTGAAAATACAAAATAGACAACATCTAAATTAGAAAGGCAAATTCAGTTTCGTAAAAGTACAGACAAGGAATCCACTCTTCAGTCTGTTTAAACAGAAATTTAGAAACATTACCATGGATGAAAAAAAGTGCATGGCACACAGCCATCTTAGATCAAAATTTGTTCACATACTCAGAGAAAAGGGCAAACTTGATTTGCAGGTTCAAGCGACACAAGAACAAAGTACCTATAAAAGTGAGAAAAACATTTATTTTTTTTATATATTTGATTTTGGGATCTGAAATAGATTTAAATCGAGTCAAAACTTGTAAGTAACGTGTTCCTAAGAATAAAATTGTACAAAAGATTTCATTCACTTACCTTAAACTTACCATCTATGTGATGTAGTTACATACATTAACAATACAATTAAAATGATACAAATGTTGTTTAAATAATTTGTTGTTATATAAATACCGAAAGTATCGGTATCTTCGTATAAATATTTAAATACCGGAAAAGAATCTTTAATTACCTTTGAAAATTGTGCTCATGTGATTAATAATTTTTTTTTTACATAATATATAATCTTTTTAGTTATAACATAAATATAATATTTAAAAAAACAAATCACATAATAATTTGAGGTTCTGGAACAGAAGCCGCAATATTTTTGTGTGGAAGAACTTGTCCGTCATTTATATAAACTTCATCTTTTACAATAACATCTTCACCTAAAACAGTTGTCCCTTGCATTCGTACCCATTTACCTACTGTTGAACGCTAACCAACTATACAATTCTCCAACCAAAAATGTGATTGTATTTGAGCATCTTTGAGAATTGTACAACGTTTAACGCAAACACCTAAAGAGTTACAATTAATAAAACATTTACAATAATTCGGGTGTCTTCTGACGGATGGCTTTCAGATACATACACATTCTTAAGAAGAAAAAAATCCAATGCAATCATTACATATACTGATGATGGTTTTATAACCAAAACTTGATCATAATAACTATTTATAGATAGGTAGATGAGTAATACAATGTTTTGTGTAATTTATTAATTATAAGTAGTTTGTAAATCTTTCTATAGCTGCACCAAAAGTGGTTTATTTGAACCATTGCATGTATTGAACAATTTGAAGACTAAAAAATATAAAGTAATTGAAGCAGCATACCAATAAGAAAATCCTTTGATTGTCCAATATCCATCCAAAATCCTTGTAACTCAAATGCAAACAATTCTTCATCAGTAGCCATACCAGGAAAAACTTCTTTTTCAATAGAAGTAGGTCTCAATTCAATGCGATTAATCATACTTGGATTAAGTATATAAATGCCTGCATTAATCTTATTCGAAATAAACTCCTGTAGTTTCTCAATAAAACTTTCAATTTGATCATTCTCTTTATAAACACCAACTCCATACAAGTATGGACAGTTCTTCAACTTTAGTAACAACAATAGTTCCTTCCTTTCCATGACTTTTATGAAACTGTTCCAATTCTTTAAAAGGAAAATCACAAATAATATCTGAATTTAAAACAAAAAATGGTTTAGTGCTTTGATTTAATGTTTTGCTTGCTAATGCTGTTCCTAATGGTTCAGTTTCATGAGAGAATACTATGCTTATGAATAATTGTTCAGCTTCTACTGAGAGTTCTATTTCCATATCTTCTGCATGATATGGGACGGCTAAGATCACTTCAGTTACACCTGCTTCAACTAATGCTTCAATTTGATGTAAGAGAATTTGTTTGTTTGCAAATTCTACTAGTGGTTTTGGTCGGCTTAATGTTAGTGGTCGAAGTCTTGTAATCAAAATGCTTAAAATAATTTATTAATAATTGGTTCACAATAAGCTAAAGCATGTTTAGTATTTCAGAGAAAGGTGTCCTAGTTTAGTCAACAGTGTTCAGTTATCTCATATCGATTGTCCCGGTTTCAAATTATATTAAAAATACTTGGGCAATATCTGCACATTTCAGACACTATTAACACTATATAACAGAAAACGGAATAAATTTTAGATGACATTTCGAATAGTTTTTGTGAGATTTTCTGCAGCAATATGTAGATCATTAGAATATACGCAATAAGTATCAAAATCGAAATGATTAAGGAATTCTTTCATTTTTACTATGTTTATCTTAGAATAATGATAGATGAGGCACGGTTTAGGTTTGGTAGTACTAAGAACAGAAGTAATAAGTGAGTTACAAAAATAGTCTTATCGGGAAGATTTAGTTTAAACAGTATTTAAATTCTTTTTTAGACCACAAATATTAAAAAAAATAAAAACTTTTAAATCACAAACTAAGGCAATGTCAATGTTTGGTTGATTAAATTGGTTAGTGGAACAGGCTAAGCCTTGTTCCACCAGCTTAACCGTATTAATAGTTCATGTTTTTGCTAAATAGTTATCAGATGGGTCCTAAAAATTTAACTTTAGTTGGTCACCATCGCATCGGTCATCCTGGGCTGTTGCTGTATTTTTTGTAGTAACAATTAATAGAGTAGACCAGGGTACTAGCCTGATTGGCAAGACATCAAATATTGTCCGATGTTGACTTATTTAGCCAGTATACGACAAATGCAATCATTGCTTAATTCTATCATGTCGAGCAAGCTTGCACTATTCCAATCAAGCCAGTATCACTAATAATATTAGCAACTTTTGATTTATAGGCCAGTATACCATTGCTCGTGTCACTAGGACAGTTTTTGAGCTTGTCATGTCTGCATCTGATGAAGACTTTATCACTGTTGCGTTTTTGTTTTGTCTGTTTTTATATGTGGTTTTGGAACATTTGCTGTCAAGGTTTGCTTAGTCGTTTTCTAAAAATCTTTTGACTTTTTTAGCTTTTGTTCTTCAAAAGCTTATGCTTTGTTGCTTGGTTTGTGATTGCTGTTGGATTATGCACTGTTAGTTCTTTAAAAAAACTGGCTCAATCTAATTAAAATAAATTGAATAATGGCTATCAATATTGAATGAAGTGAATTAATGCAATTTCATTACTTTATCGATATTTGTTTGGTATTAATGATATTATGCAATGTCGGCAAGTTTTGCATAAAATATTAAAACATGATATAAATCAAATTTACAACAAATTAAAATCAAACACTCTTGTATTGGTTTATTCACTCGAATTGTTACTTCACTCGACAACGGCTTGCAATGCGAACTTCATCATCGTGAATAATTACTACCATTACCTGCTCGTTAAACATCGTTATACTATTTAGTAGTAAAATAGCATAAAATTGGTATAAGTATAAATATAAATATTTCTCATTATTATTATTAGTTATTTATAATTAAAATAAATAATGAGTTAAGAAATCACGAAATTCTGTATGCACGTGCTGTTATTTCCAAAACCTGGTCATTTAGAAAGCAATGTTTTTTATGTTTCTAGTATATAAGTATATAATAATGAAATAATGAAGAATTTTCTAAGAAATTGGAACATTTGTATAATGTAATTGTTATATGTAGTAGTTTTAGTTGTTTATAGATGCAATGTTGTTTAACATTTTAACATTAGCAAAGCCCATTTATCTTCATATAACAACATTGTAGTTACATACGTTCATCAAGGTCCCAATATTCTCAAGCTGCATTTATTTACTATAATGACTACTTTAATTTTTTGCAAATGATTATAAAATCATAGACCGTTAGATAAATTATTTATTAATTCAAGGATTGTGCAATATCCTCAATCCTCATTCACTACTAATTAAATCACCTAATTATGTTGGTATTGTCTATGATACTTTGGAACATTTGTATTATTATTGAAATTATGAATTGCTTTGAATTTATGTTACATTTCTAATTAAACGCACGCATCAAACATAACATCATTATCATGTAGTTGCATAAGATAATCAAGTTAATAATATACATCCTAAAATTATTCAAATTAAATTAATAAGTGAAATTTTTTAAATCTAATCTAAAATGATGCTATTAAAACAGCAAAATAACTCTTAACATTAACGACCAATAAAATTGTAATATCAACGAAATCAATCAGCGTAACAAGTAGCAATTAATAAATGCAATAAATACAAAAACAATAAAAAATGCATGAAAATTAAAGACCGGCTAAATATTTTGTAAACATACTTTTTGATTTACCGTTAATCATTTCAAACAAATTACTAATAATGGCAAACAATAGAGTTGCATCAAGGTCTTAGGATCTCCGCTCCGATGCACGATATTATATTAAATCATTACATATTGATATTTATTTTTCTTGAAATGCATTCTGTTATCCTGATAGGTATTCATTAATTTCAATTTCCGCATCTTACTTATATTAAAAAAAATAATTAATTAATCAAATTAGATTTGTTTATAAAAGAGTATGTGATTTATTAACTAATTATAAAATTAGTTTTGGACAAATTATTGCTTTTGATAATGAATGATTTATAGAAACATTTATTTAATTTGCAGTGTTTATAATTAAAAAGGTAAATACCATTGTTATATTGACAGAAATGTGGTGTTTGATAAAATAATAACCTATATAAATGATGAATGGTTTTTAAATCAATAACAATCGTTTTATACAAAAATATTTTCTTTAATTTTTTTGGAACTTGGAGTAATAAGTTTAAGTTTAAGATTAAAACATTTGTGTGAGCAAGATATTCTATAGAATGCATGATGTTAAATACATATATTGATAAGAATCTTTTAATTTAGAAACTTTATTTGTGCAAATTAAAGTGTCGGCTAAATTGTGTATTGTTTACAAAAAGATCATAATTGATATATAATCGATCATATCAATTGAAATAGATCAATGGACTATTTGTTTAATTAATACAGTTATTTATCTAATCTCCACATTTTAAAAACGTAATACTCCTACCTTTTTTTATTGACAAAGCAATCAATTTTTTCTTGGTAAAATTTTATATTAAATTAATTTGGTGTTATAATCTGTTTGTTCAATGTGATCACTAATAAATTGAAATAATGCATAACATCCTTTTAACAACTGGAAAATGTCTGAGGTATAAATAGCTATGCTGGTTGAGCGATTTTAATGTTAAATTAGTATAAATTACCAAAGCTGTTTGAGTCTGCTACTAGTCCATTATTTTTTTTTATAAAATCAATGTTTGCGGTAATCGAGCACGTACGTTGTTATCTTTACTTTTATTTCTACGCGTATAATAATTTTTAATCAATCAATTCATTTTGTATGCATATTAGATCAATTTATCATTTTTATATTATCTATTCGGATAAGAACTTTAGTATAATAGTTTTAAAAAATACTTACAATTATTATATTTGTAGATTAGATATTGATACTTCAATTAATAAAATATGTCAAGCAAATCTTTACTCATTAACTAAAGAGTAATTGATTAATACAAGATTAAAGGCACGCTCGTTTAATTTTATCAGATAAAAGATATATTTTTTCTATACTTTATCATCAAATTTTTATTTTTATTTTGTTTTTAATTTGTACATACGAAGATAAAAATCAAAATCTTGATGCTCCTGCATCATAAATTTAATTATTAACTTATTTCAGTGTTTTCGTTGCCATCTAACAATATGTCTTGACATGCTATTTTGAAACAATAAGAAGTTGAGTTTTCTTAGAGTTAAAATTGACCATGTTGGTAGTGCCCCATTCAGATATTGTTTTGAGGTCTTTTGTTTTTACAGATTCTAATCTAGAAATTTCAAGACTTATTTGTCGATACGGACTTTGGAAAATACAAAGTATGAAAGGTGCTACCATCTACATAACTATAAATAGAACTTTTAATTATTTAAAGAAGTTCATTAATGTAAATCAAAAATAAAGTTGGCAAAAAAGCAGAACCTTGAGGAACACCAGCATTTATGATTTTAGGGTCAGAGTTAAAACCATCAATTTTAACTATAATTTTTCTATTGTCAAGAAAACTAGTGTTGAGATTTACGGTTTTTTTTTATCAAGACCTATACAATAGAACTTGTTGACAAGATTAGAATGCCATACCTTATCAAACGCTTTGGAAATGTCTAGAGCTACTGCAAGAATTTCTTCTTGTTTGTCTAAAGTAGAATTCCATTTATGACTAATATAAGTCAAAAGATCTGTTGTCAAACGTTTTGATCAAAACTCATATTGAGTATCTGAGATAAAGTTATTTTGTTCTAAGAACTTGACAATGTGAAAGTTAATATCTTCTTCTTCTTCCTCTTATCGAAAGCCAATTTGGCTTGTTGTAAGGATTTCCATTAGTCTGGTCTGTCCTGGGACACTGAACTCCAGCTGTCTTTTCATCGTTTCGGTGGTCGTCCTGTTGGTCTCTTCGTTTCGGGCTTCTGGTTTCTGACCGCTTTAGCCAGTCGATGGTTCTCCATTCGAGTTATGTGCTCGTTCCAAGCTCTTCTTCTTGCACGCGCCTATTTGGCGATGTCTGGCGTGTTGCACTCGTTGCGTATGTCGTCATTGCGTCGTCGATCTATTAGTGTGTTACCAGTTATTGTGCGCAGAATTCTCAATTCCGCAGTTTGCAGTATTCTTTTGGATTTGAAGTTGTCGGCTCTTGTTTCTGCCGCATATGTCATCACCGGTCTGACACAGGTCTTGTAGATCCGGACTTTGTTGCTGTTTGATATGTATTGGTTTTTTCATATCGTGTTTTTTAAGGCTCCCGCGATCCTCGAGGCGTTGTTCGTTTGTTTACTGACTGCCGTTTTCAGTTCACCGTAGGCTGATATTTGCACGCCTAGGTATTGGAAGGAGGATGCTTGCTCAATGATGTTGTCATTGATAACCAGTTTGCAGTTTACTGGAGTTTTTGCGATTACTACGGTCTTTGTCTTATTGCTAGAAATCTCCATGTTCATTGCCTCGGTTTCTGTTTTGAATGCGAATAATAATCGCTGTAGGGAATTTTCTGATTAGGCAAAAAGCACGGCGTCTTCAGCGTAGCATACAATCTTCGATTTTCGCGTTTCCCGTTCTGTATCCCTCGTTTACTTCTCTAGTTCTGTCTATTATGCGGTCCATAATCAAGTTGAATAACAATGGACTCAAACTGTCTCCTTGTTTTATTCCAATGTTCTGTGTTATGGTCCTGGTGCACATCGTTTTGGTTACCATTTTTGTGGTGTTCCCGGTGTTAAAGTCTTCGACTATTTTACTGATAATTGGGTGGATGTTCTCTCGCTTTAATTCATTAATCACGTCCGGCAGTAGCACTTTATCGAAGGCCTTGGTTAAATCGACGAAACACAAATAAGCCGGCTTGTTATATTCTAATGACTTTTCTACGGTTTGTCGTACAATAAATATTGCATCTATCGTTGACCGGTTCTTCCTGAAACCTTGCTGTTCTTCTTGGATTTCTTTATGCTCCGATATACGGCTTGTTAGAAGACGCGTAAAGAGCTTCATGCTCGTGTCTAACAGGCTTATTCCTCGATAGTTTGCCGGGTCTGATGCTTTGCCCTTTTTGAACAGGGGTATGGTGATACTGTTTTTCCTTGCGTGTGGTATCGCCGCTTTGTTCAATATGATGTTGAAAAGCTCTGAAACTTCTTTTGCTAATTTCGTTCCTCCATATTTGATTGCTTCGTTAGGGATTCCGTTAGGACAAGCCGCCTTTCTGTTCTTTAGTTTACTCATTTCGGTCAGTACTTCTTCCGGTGTTGTGAGTTGAAGATTTTCATTGGTTTGTGTATTTGTCGACTGGATGTTTTCTCTTATTTCCTGGTTTTGTTGGTGGTCTTGCGAGTATATTTGTTCAAAGTGTTTTAGCCAGGTTTCTTCACTGATGTTTATTTGCACTGTCTCATTGGTTTCTCGTTTCATTGCTCTCAGATGTTTCCATACTTTTTTTTGTGTGCCGAAGATGTCGTTGTCCATTTCTCTGCTCCATTGTTCCCAGAACTCCCTTTTTATTTTCCGGATTGCGTTGTTGACGTTGTTTCTTGTCGATATGTATGCTATGTAGTCCCTTGGTGTGTGTTTGTTGACTTATATTTTAGATGCGCTTTCTTCTTTTGTTCTGCCAGTGCTTTTACTTCTGGTGTAAACCATGGTCTATGCTTGGTATGTTTAGTAGCGCCTATTATCTTCCTTTTCCCTACTGCCTCTTCAGCTGCGCTTAATATGTTGTTTTCTAGTTTTGTCCATGCTTCTTCTGGTGTGTCCCATCTTGTTATCGGTTGGGTGCTGATCTTCTGCGATAAGCGCCTTTGGTATAGATCTCGGGTGCTTGCGGTGTTGAGTCCTTCGATGTTGAGTTTCTTTGTTGGTTTTTTGGGTTTGATGTTGTTTGTGTGTTTAGTTATATTTAGTTTACCTAAGACTAGGTTGTGGTCCGACCCGATATTTGCTGATGTTATGCTTCTTATATCAAGGACTTGTGTTGGTTTAATAGATCTGTTTGTTAGTATATAGTCTATTGTGGATTGTGCTTCTTGGTTTGAGCGGAATGTTGTTTTATGTTGGGGTTTATGTTCGAAGAATGTGTTGTTTATTCTTAGTTCATTGAGCGTACAAAGCTCTATCATCAACTGCCCTCGTTCATTGACTGTTTCTTCATTGAATCTGTTTTTTATCCCAGGAATAATGTGGTTTCCAATGCGGGCGTTCATATCGCCTAAAACTATTATCTGGTTTTGTAGTGGTACATTGTTTATTATTGTTTGGAGGTTATCGTAGAATTCTTCGGCCTCTTGAATTGGTTTTCCCGCGTCTGGGGCATACACTGAAATTATGTTTAGTGTCCGGTTATTTAATTTTAGTTTTAAGCTCACCACTCGGTTATTGTGATACTCGATCGTCTGTATTGCTGGTATGAGTCGTTGGTGTAATAGTATTCTTACACCTGAAGCTGCTCTCTTGTTTTTGCCCTTGCCAGAATATATGAGTGCATAGTTGGCATATTGTGTTGTTCCTTTGCCCTGCTTTTTTGTTTCAGATATTGCACATATGTCCACTTTATGTTGTTGTAGTTCTAATATTATTTCTTGATCCTTGTTGTTAAAAGATCTAACATTCTATGTGCCCACTCTTAAAAGGTTTTCCTTTATTCTCCTCCTCGTCTCTTTCGATGTCCGTGTTCTTGCTTGTGTTGTCGTTGTGTTTCCATTGCTGTCCGAGGCTAATGTTTTCCTTCTGTGAGCCCTTGTTTTGTTTTACTCTTGGCAGGAAGCTAGCCTAACCTCGAAAGTTAATATATTTTTTAAATTTTTGACAGATTGGAATAATGCAATCGGTCTATAATTTAAAATCAGAATTAGATTTGTTTTCCTTTTTAAGTATAAGCAATCCAACAATTTAGGAAAGTTTTATTTTTGTATGATAACGCAAATATTTTGGTCAAAATAAAAGCTAATTTATTTTTAAATATTTTAAGAATAATAGGTGAAATTTTATTATACCTGTTGTTTTTCTGATATTTAATTTAAGAAGATATCTTTGGACAATTGGTTGCCTAAAATAAATTGATCTTATTATTTTTTTAAACGCATTCGAATCAGTTCAAATGTAAAATTATAAAAAAAATCTTGTAAACAAAATACATATTGTTTCTTATAACTGAAGTTAATCAAAACTCAATATAAATGTTATATTTTCTTAACTAAAACGCATTATAAATGCATCTACAGCTTAAATATTAAACATTTAATGCTTAAAATGCAGAAAAAAAAACTGTTAAAAAATGTTATTTTTACACAAAACGTGCACAAATTTAAAATGTTTCAATGCTTTAAATTAATAAAGTTAAAAAATTGTCAAATATTTCAACAACACAATAAAACCTAGAAATATTTAAATAAAAATTACTTAAAAAACGCAAATGAATCAATTTAAAAAAAATCATTAAACAAATTTATTAGAAATATCGTTTCTTCTTCTTCTTTTTCTCTTTCTCCTAGGCAGCACTGCCTGTTTATTTCTTGATGCCTCTTGGTCCTATCTTTTTCTTGGCCTACCTATGGGTCTGCGGCCCCTTGGCGACTTGTCTCTGGCTATCCTGGTAATTCGGTCTTCTTCTATTTTGTCTATGTGTGCGTCCCATTCCTTTTTCCGTTGTTTTGACCACTCCGTGACACTGGTTATTCCACATCTTCTTCTAATTTTTTCGTTTGAGATTCTGTCCCTCAGTGTTTTTCTCTCGATCCTGCGTAATATTTTTATTTCTGCAGTTGTTACCATTTGCTCTGTACGTGTTGTTTCTGGGCGCGTCTCGACCATGTAAGTTAGTATCGGCCTGACTACTGCCTTGTATATATGTTATGTTTCTTATGTGCTTATTGTTCCAAATTGTGTCGTTTAGGCTTTCTGCTATATGTGTTGCTTTTTTGGCTTGCATTTTGACTTCTTCCTTCAGTTCGCCTGGAGAGAGAGATTCTTAAATATTTGAATTCCATTACTTGCTTGATTATGGTCCCATCGATTTAGAGTTTGCATCTTGTTGGGTTGGTTGCTATGACCATGCACTTTGTCTTCTTCGCCGAGATCTGCATGTTAAACATTTTAGATTTTGTGTGGAATGTATGCAGCATTCTTTGGAAGTTGTCCTCGTTTTGCGCTACGAGCACTGCGTCGTCGGCGAAGCAAACAATCTTCACTTGTTTTGTCTCCATTGCGTATCCCTTCTTCATCATCCTAACTTTATTAATTATTTTGTCCATGATCAGGTTAAAAAGCAGCGGTCTGAGCGAATCCTCTTGTCTTACTCCATTTCCGGCTTCTATTGAATCAGTCATGATGTCATTGACAGATGCTTAAATATATGTCTTTAATTGTTTCTACCAGATCCGGGGCGATACCTTTTTGGTATAGTATTTCCAATACGTCTCGTAGCTTTACACGATCAAATGCATTTGTAAGATCAATGAAGCATGTGCACGCTGGCCTGTTCTATTCTAGAATTTTTTTCTGATTTGCTTAAATATAAATACGGCATCTGTACATGATCTTTCTTGACGGAATCCTTGCTGTTCGTCAGTAAGCTCTATGTTCTCGTTTAGCTTGTCTGCGATGATTTTGGTTACTAACTTTAATCTTGTATTTAGCAAAGTGATTCCCCGGTAGTTTTTTGGGTCTTCTTTCTCCCCCTTTTTGAACATTAGTATTAGATTGCTGTTCTTCCACTCTGTCGGCCTTTTTTCTGTTTTATGATGTTGTTGATCATTACTGTAAGCTGTTGTGTTAGTTGTGCTCTTCCATACTTTAGTAGTTCGTTTTATATCCCATCTGGGCCAGCCGCTTTTCTGTTTCTTAGTTTTCTTAGTGTTTCTTCTTTAATTGTTGGTGTATTTTCTGATGTGACCTTGAGTATTGGTTGTTGTTGTTCTTCACCAAGGTTGTATAGCGCCTTCAAATATGCTATCCATGTTGTTGTTTCAATTTTTTGTGCATTGACCAGTTCTCTTGTCTCCTTCTTTTGCCTTCTTAGCATCTTCCAGTGTTTCGTTTAGATTTTTCTCACTAATGGGTGTGTTTTTCTTCGGATTTGTTTGTAACGGTTGTATGCTTGCTGTGTGCGTTGTTCTCTGTATTGCTGGTACGCCAGTTTCTTCTCAACGCATTTTTCCTTAATCTCATGCCTGAACCAAGGTGTTTTTTGCGCAAAAGGGTTATATGCGCTTACTTTACGGTGTGCAAGTGCTTCTGCTCCCGCTTCTTGGATGTTATTTTAAATTTTTTCCCACATTTGATCAACATTGTCATCCGCGGCTATTGTGTTGTCGGATATTTTTTTGACCTAGGCGTCTCTCATATAGGTTCTTTGTTGATTCATGGTCCAATCCTTCATTGTAGTTCTTACTATTTTCTTTGTTTTCTTACATATCTATTCAACTTGGTTCCAAATTTTTGCTTGCATAGCACAAGGTTGTGGTCACTGCCAATGTCTGCGGCTGTTAGGCATCTTACATCTAAAATAGTCTCTGGCCGTATTTTCTTGTTGGTTAAAATGTAGTCAATTACAGACCTGTGCCCGCGAGTATCGTTGTACGTGAACTTGTGTTGTTCTATGTGTTTATGAAAGGTATTGTTTATTTTTAGTTCATTGATGTTGCATAGATCAACTAGTAACTTTCCATTACTGTTTACATGTGGCTTGTTGAAGCGTTGTTTTATGCCGGGAATTGTACGATTTCCAACTCTTGCATTGAAATCGCCTAGAATGATTGTGGTTTGTTTTGTCAATAGTTGCTTGCAGGTTGTCATAGAATCCTTCTCGGATTTCCCGTGTCTTGTTGTTTTCTGGACTATATACACCGATTATGTTAATGGCTTGGTTCCTTAGGGTCATTTTTATTGCTATAATTCTCTCTGAAATATAGTGGCATTCAGTAATGTTATCTGCAGAATTGTCGCATTTGGGGCTCAGAAAATCCAAGAATGATTGTTGAAAAGTCTTTGCATCCTCAACGTGTCACTGTTTGGTGCGGTTTTTGGGCTGACGGTGTGATTGGACCCTACTTTTTTTAAAATGAGGCTGGTGCAACTGTTACGGTAAATGGATGGATAATTAATGATTTTTTATGGCCGGAATTGGAAGATATTGATGTGGACGTCGTATATTTGCTGGCCATAAAATTGGTCCGCTTCTTCCTATTCACCTATGTGGAAAAGTTTGGTCTAAATGCTCTCTAACATCAATTGAAACTGAACCGGAACACCATCTTGCTGGAACCACATTTGTTGCCTGTGGGTCAAAAGAATGTCATCCAAAAGATTATACATTGTGTTTTGCAGAAAGTTGAGGTCGGCTGGTTCTTCTACATTTGAGCCATAGCAATGAAAACTTGTGCACTAACAACAACTGTCAAATACTAAATGTTTATTTCACAAAACATCAGCCAACTATTATAAGAAAATGCACGGTTTTGCAAAATAAAAAATGGAGGGAAAAAGAATAATAAAAATAAATGATGTTTCATATCACCGAAACCATTGCTATGACAACCCATGTTTATTAAGATTTGTTTATTTGTTGTGGTTTGTACTACCACCCCCTTAAATATTTTAATTTTTTTTTGCATATATTTACAGGGTGTTTCAAAACATGTGTTGGAAAATAAAGGGTGGAATGGGTTGGCTAATTATAAGAAAAAAAGTTTCCATTAACATGGTTCCGCAAAGGCACCGTTTTTAAGATACTGGGTGAAAAAAAAAAAATATTTTTATTTTTAGACGATATCTTAGGAACCGTTTGAGATACAAAACTCAGCTTTTGTACACATCTTAGCATTAACATTAGCTACTTTTTAAGCGCTTATTCAATTTTTATTATGTGCCATTGACGAAGGATTTAGGGTTGCGTGAGGTTTTTATGGCTTTAATTTCTATGGTGGTCGGACAAATCTTTATGAGGTTTCGAAGTGAGAGTAGACGGTACCGTGCCAGTTTGTGTCTCGGCCAGTTCCTTTTGTGTGCAACACTCTTTTTCTGCTTCTGCTTCTCCTTTCACGTTCGGTGTGTGGACGTCGGCCGTTAAGCGGCTTTTGTTGGGTGTGTCGCTGATGTTACCGACCGCAGTTGTTGCCGAGCCGAAGCAGGTTGCTTCTTTGTGGTACTCAAGACTGCTGCTGATCTCGGCTACGTGGATCTCCAATGTTGTTATCCCAAGTTGCACCAACTTGTAAGGCACCTCTTTTGCGACTGCATAGTAGAGTTTGGGTGTAAGCTCCGGAACAATTACTCACTCCTTGGTAGTCTTGCAGATGGTGGCGTGTTGTATCTGTTGTTTCCACGATAGCTAGTTAATTGCGTTCTGGGCAAGTTGCCGGAGTTGATAACATCCAACTGTGCAAACATTGTGTTGATTATCCACTGGATTTGCTCTTGATCCAACGCACCAGAAAATCCTTGTTCTACATTGTTGTCGATTGACTTTAACATGTTCCGGATAAAGTCATATCCCTTGCAGGTTAGTACCCCGATTTGGGTGACGGGCTTAATGGTTGGTTTTTGAAGTATTCCTCGAGCGACTGTTCTTTGTCGTCTTCTTCCTCTTTACGCTTGCGGCGTCTTTGCCGGCGCGTCTTCTTCTTCTGTCTCTTCTTAGGTTGATGTTGAGGTCTCAACGGCAAAACTATGCCATTTCTGGACCACGTGTCCGGGCGCCATTTGTTACCGGCACGCCTCCAAGAAGGTGTTCGGAGGTTGCCAGTGCAAGTCCAGGAGACATTCTTGGAGGTGTTGTGTACGTTTGTACTTGTGTTTGTTTGTATTTAGGGGTGGACCCAAAAGTCCCGACACACGTGTCACTCAGACGCTGACCCGTCCACTAGGATGATCGTTAGTTAGATTGACGTGTCAGTGTAATAAATCAACTGAATCTTTAGCGAGGTGTGCTAACACAGAGAGTTAAAAATCTTGGAGATCGTCGTCACCGTAGTGGTGTTTGTTGAGAAAGCTGCAGCTTAGGGATGGTAGACGCTGGTTGGCAGCAGACGGTTAACCAGTCTATGGCTGCGCTGAGTTATCCGATCCGATGTAGGTTGGTTTGATGCTTGGTCTCGACTGAGGAGCAGAGGAGAAAAGTGTAATATTTATAAGCGCGCGGTTACGCGCGCTGCACTCTGATTGACGTGCGAGGTTCCGCCTTCGTGCGGTAACAATTTTGTGCCGGATTTATTTGGGAATGGCTCCCAAACGCCTACCAAATAAAAAAACCTTTTCCTAGGTTGCTGTGGAATCACCGTTAAGTATTTTGTTGCAGCAGCTACCTATTTTGGTTATTCTTTACTGTTTTATTCACTTACGCATACGTTTTTGATGATTTTTGTAGCTTGATTCTACCATCTTTTATGTAATCTTTGCCTTTGAGCATATACTCCATATTTTTGGCTGTCAGAGCTAAGCCTACAGGCGTCTTTTGTCTTGTGCATTAAAACATGGTGTGTTTGAGTAAATCTACTTTGTCGCAGTATACGCATCGGTTATTCTTCACTATGTTCATTTTTTTCAGGTAAGCTTCAAAATAGCCGTGACTTGTCAGGATTTGGGTAAGGTGGTATCCAACTTCCCCGTGTTTTCTTGTAACTCATAGAATTACTTTTGGGATTAGCTTCTTTGTTCATTTTTTTGTGTCACCTTTCACGTTTCATTCAGCTTTCGACTTCAACTGAGTTTTATTTTTGGTGACTGTCTACTGCGCGTTCCGGTTTGTACTAGCCGTGTATTTTTTTTTTCTAGGATTTTAAGGTGTATGGCCTTGGTAGACATGGTTCGCTAAGCGCTTGCCTCTCGTATTACCATCTTTTCTTCTAACATTTGTTTTGTACTATGGGATCTGTGCTCATTCGCTCTACGTGGAAGTTTTGTATAGTACGATGGAGTTAGAAGATAGCCAGTTTTCTACCCGTTCTGGCTTTTCCAATATTGGGAAGCAATTGCGCAACTGCTGCTACCTTTTTTTCAGCTTTTCTGGAAGTTTCTGGAATGTGGGCTTTCATGTGCAGATTTTTTCTAGGAAAGAGGTATTTGGCGCTGTTTTTGCTGGTGACGATGACATCCCTTACTCTTTCGAACACAGATTTGAGTGAGTTAAGTCCGACTAGTACAACCGTTTCAGTTTTGTGAGGGGCCAGTTCCAATCCTTTCTTTGCCAACTATATTTCAGTATCATTCAGCATTTTCTTTGACGGTTGTTTTGCACAACACGCACACAATCATAGCGAGATCATCTGCATATTCTATTAAAGTTGTATCCTCCGGCATGATTTCTCTGAGGACCCTGTCGTAGTAGGTGTTCCATAACGTGGAGCTAAGAACTGAGCTTTGTGGTACCCCGCAGGTCATCTTCAACTTGCCACTGCCAACCTGAATTACTTTGTTGTGGAGGTAGCTGCAAATCTGTTGCCCTCACTTGCTTCTTCTTTAGTTTCATAATAATGCCTTTTCACGGAGCTGAGTTGAATACATTTTTGACGTCCAGGGTCAACATCACTGCAAATTTATTTTTTGTTTTGGCGTCCTCCGCTATGTCCTTGATCTTTTGGATGGCGTCTACCGTTGACATCAGGGGACAGTCCACCGGTATTCAGTAAGTTTTTCAGCAATCTTTTATTTAAAATCAGTTTAAAATGCACAAACTATTTAGAATGCATAGTGGTCTGTAGGCTGCTGCATCAATACCTTTGGCTGGTTTCAGCGATTAGAACCAACTTCCCAACTTCCACTTTTTGGGAAAGGAGCTTTTCTTTAACATTGCGCGGAACTCTGCGTTTTTATTGGCAAGTATTTTTGTTACTTCCGGCGGTATTCTATTAGGGCTTGCAGTTTTCTTTACCTCTTTGCTGGTGCACTGAGGTATTTCTGTAGAGTTTACAACTTTTTCCAGACATTTGGTTTCGGCATGCTTTTTTGTTTTTATCCGACAAGACTATCGGAGAGCGTGTTCCGAATTTTAAATTACTAATTAATATTCAGTGTCTCATAAGTCGTCATCCACCTCTGCACATAGCTTAGCCCATGATTTCTTTTTTGATGCCTCAATTGCTTTTTTGAGGGTCAATCTTTGTTCAGCTTAGGTCAAGTAGAGCTGCCATCTTTGTTCATTATCTACCCTGACTCTGCTGAGTGCTCTTCTTACCATCACAGGTTTTCCATAATTTGGCAAAATTACTGTTCTACTACTGCACCTGTCTAGGTGTGATGCTGACACTTGGGAAATTGGCATTTTGAAAGCACATTGTGAACTATCAATATTTTCTACACAAAAAAGGTACTCCTAGTCTAAAGTTCTAACGTAAACCGTTTTAGAAAAATACGGCATTCTATGATGAAATACATGAAAAGAAGTAGCAACATGTTTTGTTGTTGATAAAAACATTTGTTGTTGATCTAGTTCATGCATTTGAGTTAATGACAATTGTCGTTTAGTTGTTAAATAACCTTTTTTTCAAAAGGAGTCAATATCGCGGGAACTCATTATCTTTATTACCCAATTAATTTGCCCTTTCTTAGTATTTTGCTTGCGTGGTAGTAGCAAAATGAATAATTACAGTGAAAGCGAGATGTGCGATATTCATTTTGTTTATGGCGTTGCCGATGAAAATGCAGCAAAAGCTTGTCGAATTTATCAAAAAAGGTTTTCAAACCCACAGGTACCAAATGAAAGAACATTCATTCGAATTCACAAACGTCTACATCAAACTGGAAGTGTACAAAAAAGAGCTGCGGGAAATGGGAGACCTTGCCTGCTATCTCCGCAAATTGAAGAAGATGTTCTTTAAGAAATAGAAGACGATCCATCAACTAGAACTAGAAGAATAGCTTTAAACCTAAACCTTAATCACGTTACAGTGTGGAGGATAATAAAAAGCCAGATGTTATATCCTTATCACATACAGCAAGTACAAGCCCTTTTACCAGCAGATTTTCTGCAAAGATTGGCTATGTGTCAATGGTTTCAAGAAAGATTTGCGCAAAATCCTTGGTTTTTAGAACAAGTTTTATTTACGAACAAAGAAAATTTTTTTCGCAATGCGATTATGAACTTTAATAATAATCATGTATGGGCCGACGAAACTTCACATGCCATAATGGAAGGCCATCATCAGCAAACATTTTTCGTTAATGTTTGGGCAGGTGTTGTAGTAGACCATTTAATAGGTCTATATTTTTTGCCGTTTTAGCTAAATGGGTTGATCGTAATTTTTTTGATTAAGAGCTGCCAGGACTTTTAGAGGACGTTCCGGTTCAATTAAGAAAAGAAATGTGGTTCATGCACAATGGTGCTCCTGCACATTTCAGTTTAGTTGCGCGACAATTATTTTATTAAATGAACAGTATAGGAACCGTTGGATAGGTTGAGGAGGCCCACAGGCTTGGTCTCCTCGGTCTCCAAATCTAAATGTTTTAGATTTTTTTTTGTGGGGTCACTTAAAATGTTTAGTTTACACTACATCAGTTAATACTGATGAAGAACTAAAAAATCGCATTATTGCATCCTGCAATACGATACGAAACACTCTAGGCATTTTTGAACGGGTAAGTCAGTCACGAAGACGTAGGTTGGAAGCCTGCGTTACCGTAGGAAGAGTAAAATAAAGGTTTTGCGAGGTAGATGGGTTTTTAAATTTTGGTGCTTGATTTTAAGATTTGGTAAGTCTGGTTTCACAGATAAATCTGATTTTGCTTAATTCAATTTTCGACTAACACATTAAAGGAACTATCGAGTTTATAGCAAACCCAAATTTTTCTTTTTATTATTAGTATACTTTTCAATAACATTTATTCTTTAAATTTAAAAATTTAAAATATGCTTAGTTTGCTGGTTTAACTCCTAATTATAATGAGAACTCATTTGCCAGTCCTTATTATCATAAAGCATAATATATAGGTGAATAGGTGCAAGACTACTCGCTTTTTCAGTTTCATTCAACGTGTCATTGGTTGCACTTACAAGTCTTACAACTACAACTTTTTCAATGATTATTTTATGATTATATTGCAACGTAACTAGTCGTTAATGTTGTTATGAGTTAGTTATGAATATAAAAAACATTGAATAATTATCGCATTTGATAATGCTAATTAACACGTTGGGAATATCGTACAATAAAACTCAAAAGCATTTTGTATACAATATAGAATGACGTAAACTGTAAATAAAAGTATCCCTGATTTCAACTGCATATAACCGGATTTATTTTAATGGAAATTATTATTAATAAAAATATAATACAAAAAATACAATAAAATGTTTACATATGAATAGTAAATTGTATAAGTAATAGTGTGATAAGTGTTAAAATTTGTGTTGTGCGTCATTTGAGTACTCTAGTTTAGCACATTTGAAATACAGTTATATTTTTATTTGTTACTTATTATAATTATATTTAAAATAGATCACTTATAAGGTAGGTTTTGTGCAATTCCAAAAATATATTTGTCGTCATCCAGAAAAGTAAAAACTTGGCAGGTAATAATGGAATAAATATACATATTTTATTTGACTATCAATGCACAGTAATTAGCAAGTAAAATCTACAAATTCGAATATTAAACTTGAGTATATAATCATTACAGTATGGTAATTGGTTGGGTTAAGTGTTAATTTAATAAATAATTATCATTGAGTTACAAATTTAAAACTTAAGAAATCATGTTTTACATGCAGTTATTACGTCGCTTGAAAAATATAGGTAACGAATAAAGTAAACGGTGATAAGCTCAGATAAGTAATCTGATTTAGCAAAATGGAGCATAAAAATAAATAAATTACAGAAAAGTTGCAACAAGAAAACAAATATTTTCTCTCGGTCATCACAAACGATTACTACATTTAACAAACATCAAACCATACAATTACATTATTTAATTATAAAGTTTACGTTACAATTCATTGCACCTGCAAAGAAAATAACTTGATGAATTTATATAATATGTTAACATTAGTCTGATTTCCAATACGAATACATTATTACATCTTCAATATACAAATGATCTTGATTATGTAGTCCCTTTACATAATGCGGATATGTAAATAAGCGCAAATAGCAATAGCAAATACATTGCACACTTGTAAATTATGGAAATATTGTAATAAACGACCTTGTATAAGCTATAATTAAAGATGCATTATTTGTAGTACAAGTATATTAAATTGATTGTTTTATATTTGTTGATATTTTTATCCTATCTTAATTTGATTCCAATTATAGTCCGTAGAGATCAATTACCATTGAGCGCAAATGCTTTAATTGTACTAAATAAATCATTTAAATTAGATCTGCTTTAGTATTTTTGTATTTACATAGATAATAAGTTAAGTAAAATTATTAGACAAAATAATAAGAACAGTATTTAATAAATTGGAATTTTGAAAGCTTTTGTGTCATTAGAATTTTTTTCTCTTAATTCATTTCTTCAAGTTCAGACTTTTATAAGGCTAATAAGTAAAGACATAGGTCGGCAACCTGCGCCTCCGAAGCCACTTGCGCCTCTGGAGCCGCATGCTATGTTTACCAGCTGCAAAAACGCTGCAGAAAGGATCCTAAACTGTTGAAAAGTGTGTATGTTAAAATACTATAAGACGGCATTTTTAGAAAACCCTGTGACGTCATGCGCACAGCCAACCAAAACATGTCTGCTATACGCACGTATTTTGTATTCATAGTATGTTGAAATAAGCTTTAAAACATCCACTTAAGAATTGTGTTTAGTGGTTGACATCTTTTACTAGTAATTTTGACTACTTTGACTTGTCGGTATTCTTTAGCTATACAGGGTATTTCCTAATTGGAGGCAAAACTGAAACTTTAGGTAAATTAAAAAATTAAACAGAAAATCTGAATAACTTTTTTGTCTGTCTCGCTTTGTTTCCGAAAAAAAAAATATACACATTATTTAGAAAACTTTTTATTTAACAAAAATGCAAACAAAACAACTTTACTTTAACAAGTGTGCGTTGATACAAGCTTTTGATACTTGTCAAAATTGTTTTCTTTGGTTTGGTTAGTAAAATTTGATAAAAATGCTGTTCAACAACGGAAAATACGCAGATATTATTTTTGTTTACGGATTCTGTAATGGTAATGCCCTAGCTGCATATTGCGAGTATCAATACAGATTTTCCGGCAGAAGGCAACCTTTTTGTTGCACATTTTTAAGGCTTTGTGAATTTGAAACTAAAAATTGTCGCAGTAGAGGTCCACATCAACTGCACTTTGTAGAAAAAGAAGAACAAATAGTTGACGCAGTTTTTGATGAACTAGGGGTTAGCATTAGGCGACTTTCCGTCCGCTTATATACAGGGTGTCCGGAAAATACGTGTACAACGTTTGACGACAGACTCCTGATGTCAAAATAGGTCGATCTAAGCCGACTTAGTTATATCCAAAATTGTCTCGTTTAGCCGGTAGAGGGCGTCAAAAAAAACAAAAGTATAACAAAGTTGAAAGTATCTATTGTAAGAAACTAAGTAAAACAAAAACATTACTTAAGCAAATGTGTAAAATGACCGCCATCTTGCTGAATACACTTATTAACACTCTTTAAAAAATGATATTGGACCCTATCTAATGTCTCGGGATTATTAAAATGGTTGCCTGCATTTAAAATCCGCTGCAATAAATCATCGCGTGTGTTTACCGGAGTCTTGTAAACTTCTGTTTTATTAGCGCCCCACAAAAAGAAGTCACACATATTTAACTCAGGAGAACGTGGTGGCCATTTTACTGGTGCATCATTGCCTCTTCCAATCCATCGGTTGGGATATTGATGATGTAAGTATTGCCGAACGACAACGGAAAAATGGGGCGGGGCACCATCATGCATATACCACATTTCCCTCCGAAGTAAAAGGGGCAAATTCTCCAGAAGAATTGGTAATGTGTCTTGCAAAAAATTTAAATAAATATTTCCATCTAACCTGTCTGGAATAACAATGGGACCAATAAGGTAGTGATCAATAATACCTGCCCAAATATTAATTTTAAATTGATGCTGATGATGTGCAACTTTAATGGCATGTGGATTTTCATCGGAATAAATATGTTCGTTGTGCAGATTGGTTACCCCAGATCTTGTAAAGCATGCCTCGTCAGTAAACATAATTTTTCTACAAAAATTTGGAAGAAGGATTCTTTTGTTTCTAATAAATTGACAAAATGTAAGCCGCATGGGGGGATCAGTCGGTAAAAGTTCCTGGACTTTTTGTATGTGGTAAGGATGTAACAACTGTTCTCTTAAAACCTCATTGACAATCGTTTTAGGAACATTTAACTCACGTTCTAAGAGACGGGTACTGGTACTTGGTTCTTCTTCAACTCTTTCCAGAATCATCACTTCTGTTTCCACAGTTCGAGTTGTTCGCATACGACCCCTGCCTTCAAACTTTTTCTCAAAACTGCCCGTTTCCCGAAGATGATGCTCAATATTGGCAAATGTTTGGTGGTTTGGTATTCGACGGTTAGAAAACCTCTCCATGTAAACCCTAACACTCTGACGCTCATTTCCTTGACAAAACCCGTATACCAGGAGCATGTCAACTTTCTGAGAGTTTGTATAATTTTCCATTTTTAATGGTAAAATGAACTTGTAATTCAAGAATGTTGATCGTATACTTGAGTAAATTTCATAGACTGGTGACAATTTGTCAATAATTGTCAAATTATTAAACGCCATAGCAACAAGGTCACTTAAAAAATTATTGTTACAGGTAATTTCTTTTTAATATTTACAAATTTTTGACGCCCTCTACCGGCTAAACGAGACAATTTTGGATATAACTAAGTCGGCTTAGATTGACCTATTTTGACGTCAGGAGTCTGTCGTCAAACGTTGTACACGTATTTTCCGGACACCCTGTATATTTAAAAACTTTGTCCGGAAAACCTTAAATAAGGAAGTTCTTCATCCACACCATTATAAAAAAATACAACATCTACAACCAGGCGACACAACAAAACAACTTGCATTTTCTCAATTACTTTTTGAACAACATCGATAAATCTATGTTTGCAAGAAATGGCATAATGAGCATATCTTATTAGAAAATTCGTACGCAGTTAGGGTGCGAGCTTAGGTTAGGTTTAAGTGGCAGTTAACGCTCACATAGGCCTCAGATGCCCCGTTGTGTTACCACTGTACTTAAAAGTACAACTCTTCTTAAGGGATTTTGTCAAACCAATTCGGACCGTAAATGAACCTCATGAGAGTCTGTGCGTCTAGTGATGCGAGGTCAGAAAGGTCATCAATGAAAGGTCGGCCTAAAAAGAGCAATCGTGTTGCGGACAGAGAGGGGCATTGGCAAGTAATGCTGAACACTTTCCTCTTCCTCCTCGTCCAGGCAGCTTCTGCAGTAGTCCCACTTTGCTATACCCAGTCTCTCAGCGTGCTTGCCAATGGGACAGTGTCCCGTGATGACTCCCACTGCCAGTCTGATATCGTTTCTTTTTAGAGAAACGATGTTGGTGCTTTTTTTTCTGTTTTGATGAGGCCATACTTGCCTGGTTACCTTGCGGGTGTTTTCATCCTTCCACCTTCGCTTTGCTAGGTTTGAGGTTATTTTGGCCTATGGTATCCTTGCACGAGGCAAATGGAATACCAATATCCTGTAATACTTCGGTTGAGTGCAGGTTTGTGCCATTCTTTGCAAGCTCATCCGCTTCTGTGTTACTTGGGATCCCGCTGTAGCTTGGTACCCACATGAGTTTCAAGTTTGTGTGTGCTGCCAGCTCGTTTAGCTTTCTCCGACAGTCAGAAACTACTGTTGAGTTGGTGCACACGCTAGTAATTGCCCTGAGAGCAGCTTGACTATCGGTGTAAATG